>CM071954.1:17295000-17685000 GCA_036784905.1 Acrossocheilus fasciatus
CGTCATAATCCCATCATATCCTCAAAAAAACGCAAATGACAATCCATAAGTTTGTATGATCTCTACTGTTGTGAAAAAGTGAAGAGAAAGTAAAAGCAAGGAATAGAAACAGGTTCAACAGTGAGTGAGTGAATGAGTGAGTGGTCAACAGTAGGGTCCCACTAACTAACACCCGGGTATCACAGCATCAGGTTTTCCTCTGCAAGGGGACGGCCTGACTGTGGATGTGTGTTGTTTTGTCTAACCCTGAGGGGGATTACCTCATGACGCCCAACCCCCCACCCAGCTGTGACAGAGGAATTGAAAACGAGACATTGCTTCCTAATGCTATTGCCGGCACACACATTTCATTTGTAGCAAAGATAGCATATATTTAAAAAATAGTGTAGCAACCGATAATATTCCGCTGAAATCATTGACCCAAATGTTTGGGGGGTTGAAAATCATTGACTGAAACAGTGGCATTTAATTAGCGCTTCTCCGATGGCACGTTTTGACTGTGTCAGTTTCTAGGACGCTATATGGCTCGGTTGACAATATTGTTTTCTCGTTTTTAATCGATCTTCATTTTGATGAACTGAGATCCTTTAGTCTATGCTGTTTTCAGTTTAACAGCTTGTCGCTCAGGTATTTTGAAAGAAACCATACATCTAATTGAACTATATAATTTCTCTTGTAATCGCTCAATGAGTGTTTCAATTAAAGATGTCAAACAATGTTGTAAACAATGTCACATAACATTACTTTTACCTCATGTTAAAGCCATTCAATATCCATTAGTCAGCATTATGCCAAATATATGCACTAAATTACGTATTCATATTATTTTTACTCAATCTGTTGTCTTTATTAAAAGGGTAGCTCATCCAAAATGTCATCATTTACTCACCCTCAAGTTGTTCTGAACCTTGTTGAGTTTGACTTCTTGGAAGTCAATGGCTAGTGTCAACTGTCTGGTTACCCACATTTTTCAAAATATCTTCTTTTGTATTCAAGAAGAGGAAGTAAATTCATATGGATTTTGGAATGACATAAGTTTTGAGTAAATGATGACGTAATTTTTATTTTTGGGTGAACTGTCCCTTCAACGTATGTTTAAATATATCTGTCATGAAGATCATTACAGCCACCATTTAAATGTTTATATTTCAATAATGAATTGTAGTAGAGACATAAATATCTTTAAAAAGTTGGCATAAAAACTGCCTCGTGTGCAATTAAAATGTTTAGACTTTCATAGACATTTTAGACTTACTTGAGCCGTGATTATTTAATGAATTTAATTAATGAATTATTAAATAAACTTTATTTTTGCTTGTCAGCTAAAAGAAAACTAAATTTCAGCAAAAATAAAAACTACCCAAAACTTGGGTAAATCACTATTAAAAACCGTTTTGTGAATTTGCTGCTCGGGAAGTTCACACGCAGCATATGAATCTGGTGAGAGAGGAATGACAGCTTTACTTATTTACTTCTTTTTAGAAATGTATGTGGCATGTCACGAAATGGACAGTCAGCCAGGCTGTCACTGACACACATTTAAAGAGAAACCAGAGCACATACTAACCATACTTAGGTCAGCATTTCTTTACACAAGCGTGGCTTTCAAAGAACTGTCAAAATGAGACGGTTCAGCACTGGAAACTACTTTAAATGATGACACAAATCATCTGAGATCATATGAGATATGGAAATATTAGATATGGAAAGTGCAGTACTGTATTAAATGGAAACGGCCTTAAAGGTGCCATAGAATGCATTGATGCAATATTTTAAATTGTTCTCTGATATCTACATAGAAAGTATGTGGCTTTGGTAAGGGCAAAAATTCTCCAGAAACGGTTTTAAACATGTCTATTTAAAACCCTAGGATTTGTCCCTAGAATGAAATGGTCTGTTATTACCTTATTTGGAAGGGTCATGAATAATAATGTTAAGCTCTGCTCTGATTGGCTGTTTCACAGTGCCAATCTGGGCACTGAAACTGTTTTCAAATGCACGATTGCTTTTTACTTTCACTTTCACGATTGCACGAACTCTGTTTATACTATGGAGCGGCAGTACTTACCACACATTTTACAAGATCAGATGCTTGTCAGTGGTGCTCAGGATCTATAAATTATTTGCCATCATCCACAGTCATCTCTCCTTACTCTGTTTATGTGGTAAGTGAAATCTTATGTACTGTAATGTAACAGGCTACCGCTAGCAGCTAACCATGTCCCTGTAGTGGCTCGCGTTATTTTATTAGAACGCGTTATTTGCTTTCCGTGCCATTCTGAATAAAGACACCAACCCATCCCTGCACTTCACACCCCCTGCACAGCCTGGAACATAACATTTATTTCCATGATCTGCCATTTTCGCTGTTGTCCTTGCTTGTTTCTTTACAATACCTGCAGAACGTCTGATGATTCAGCAGGCCTAGAACATGGGCGGGTATATGCAAATGTTGGGGGCGTAACTATTACTGCTCCCGACTGTAACGTCACAGTCGGTGTTATGTTCCGATTCGTTTATTTTTCAGTGGTCTTTTGCATTCACAAGGCTCACGGTATGTCATTTAAATGTACAGAACTGTTATTATTCAACTATGCCAAGGTAAATACAGTTTTCCATTCTGTGGCACCTTTAATGGAAAGATAAACTCTCAGGATTCTGGAGGACTGGTAACTGTGAACAATCCAACCACTATAGATAATACATAAAACAGATAGAAGCACCTTATTTTATACTCAACATCAAAATAAGTATTTTTTTAATAGTTGCAGACAGAGTCCATTGACTTTATAATTTCATGATTGATAACCGTTAAACTGGAGCTTAGCATAATATGTTTGGTGAATTACTCTTAAAATAAAAAATTTACGACCTTTTAAATTAGGAGTGACACACTCATAACTTTTAATAGCTGTTGCTAAATTTCCATGTTATGAGCAACTTTTAGCTTTAAGATTTTGGTGAATACAACCCCAGGATTTTATCACAACTGACAACTTCTAAAAGCAGGAGAAAACACCGTACGCAATACAGTGACATGCAGTTCAATAGAATAAGCCTAGACATCAGCTCTTGATATTGAGCTAGGAAGCAGTTTCCTTGGTGATGAGAAAAGTGGACAAATGGCCCAGACCCTTCCCCCACATTCTGGTCACTGTATACCAGGTGCCGGACACTCTTTAACTAATCCTTATCCTTAAAGGAAACTACTTTGAATTACCAGCGCGCTAGCAATCAGTAGCTAAAATAGGACTGTACTGGGTTACACTCTTTTTAAGAGACAAATATAGAAGGAAAACAGCCAGAGGGACAAAGAAAGAAGAAGGAGCTGTGTAGTCAGTCTAGTTTCAACAAATATTCAAGGCTTGCTTTGCCTTCACCGGTTACTAATAGGTTACTATGTGTACAGTCTCTAATACCATGAGTGACTTGTCACTGTCAGTACTTTCCAAGTTGTTGTCTATAAGCAAAATAAAGAGCTTTGATGAAAGAGTTGTACCACAAGTTTGGCTCTGCTTCGGATCAAATGCAAGATATCCCAAATTCAGGCTTAACCACACTTTTGTCCCTACATGGCACACGGCTCCAGCTGATGTTGACTGCCTGGAGTTCTTCCCAGTTGCGGGACATCACATTCTCGTTTCCTGTAAACTATCTTGCCTAACTCGTTTCTTTATTGGTTTTAAGTGTCCATTAAGCCAAGAAATCTCAAAATATTCTGGCTCACATTTCAACGAACATCTCTTCTTCATGCACATTCAAATCATCTACACAAAAATGCTGTACTGTACATCATCTTGCCCTAAAACAGTCTGCAAGAAACAGATGCAGGATAAAAACTCACAATGCTATAAAAATGCAGACTGAATACTCCAAACCAAGTGTCCTGGTTTCCTATTTAAACCCATGTTTTTTCAAAATGCTAAATGACTCAACAGTAAAACATGGAGTGGGTTTGGGACTCCTGCTCTGCAGTTATTGAACCCAAGCATGTTTTTATAGATTAATAAGCTCATTCCACTGAGGGAACAGCTGGTGGGGGAAAAAAAACACAACGTTAACACACTAAAAGCCACTCGGGTTGTTCAAAACCATGATGAAGTAAACACAGGCTTTTTTTTTTTAAAGCGAAATGTCCGGTAACCCTCAGAGGAACTCAGAAAACAGGGTAATAGCAAAAACCACACAGGACAAATTCTTACCCATAGTCATCAAAAGAATACATATCGGGAAGTTGAAGCTCCGTAGACACCAAGGAGAAAGAAAATTCCTCACAGCCGGATGAAACAAAAAGAAAACAGGGAATAGGAGGGGGGATCAGAGAGAAAAAAGACTGTGCCTAGTTCATCCCTCATCCTCTCAGCTAGGTAAAACACAGAACACACTCATTTCTGGAGATACAATAATGCAAGAACAAGGAGTGTGTGAGAGAGAAAAGAGGGTGAAGGAGGGTAGGAGAAGAAAATGAGAGAATGAGAGAGAGAGAGAGAGTAAGGGAAGCATGTGACAGATACGGACCAGTCACCTTGTCCTGCTCACATCCATTCTTATCCACTCAAAGGATTGGAAGGCGGTCTGTGCCTTAAAGGAGTCTCTCTCCACAACAGAAATACAGCCACATGATCCTTGCACACGCATATGCTCATTCATACATCTTTCCAGAACAAACAAGAAGGCTGCTGGTATTCACTGGAAGAAAAGAAGGTTAAATCACTCAGTTTAGTGATTGTGTGTGTGTGTGTGTGTGTGTGTGTGTGTGTGTAACTAAACCTACGATTGTTATATGAACACCCACAATCATTTAAAACATTTCATGTGGACCAAAGTGGGTTTAGTACATATACCATGGTACCATGGTTTTATATATTTAAATGATTTGATTTATTTAAAGATTCATTAAAATGATTCAAACTAATAACTCTATTCTAATAACTCTTAACAACTACATTCATTTGTGGCTATGTTTTATTAATTAGTTACCAAGTTTTGTTTAAATTGTGGTCATGTTTGATTAATTTGTTCCCTTGTTTTAGGTAATTCATGGGCCACTTTGTAATATTTTTTTTTTTACCTGTTTTAATCTACTTTAATTGTGGCCACAATTCAACTAAAACTAAGGAATCAAGTTCTTAAATCATGACCACAATATCTTTTTTTTTTTTTTTTAATCACCACATGCTGGGCTCTGTACATGAGATTCATTTTTTCGTTGATCTGTCTACAATGTTTGCATCGTAACAAAACCTCAATAAGGAGCGAGTGATTGTTTTAACTTCTCGTCTAGAGGCTGTGCTCGCACACTCTCAGAAATAAAGGTACAAAAGCTGTCACTGGGGCGGTACCTTTTCAAAAGGTACATGTTTGTACCTAAAGGGTCCATTTTGGTACCTTAAAGGTACATATTTGAACTTAATAGGTACAAAAGTCAACCTTTTGAAAAGTCTACTCTAAAAACCTCCAGGATTTACATATTCTAAAAACAGCATTTATTTTTGCAGATACCAAATACTTCATAAGCTGATAATGACACTTTTAAGAATTACATATATACTGTGGCTCAATAAAATGTAGTGCCACGCTGTAGTAAAAATGCTGGCAGATGAGGCTCTTGGTTCATGGAAAACGGGTGAATCATGACAGCTGGATTTGATACATCTTTGGGGTCTCAGATAAATTACGCAAGAGGAACCGCTACAAGAAAACACATTTGCTTTAGCTTGACAAGTCAAAAAAAAGACAAAATATCATCACAGATTACAGAGAACAAATTGAGCATAACGGACAACTAGCAAGTCTGACAGAAGTGTTTCAACCTGAAGAGACAACTGGCATGTGTAACATTCAGACGTTTACACGAAAGCAGGATCTTCTATATTCCGCTGAACTCACACACATGTAAACCAACACAATCAATGTCTCTCAGTGGCTGTACGATTCACCTAATCAACTGATCTCACACCTATTGTACAAACAGCTCATTTCATACACTCACTGCTTCCTGCTAACATGGGAGTGAATGCTTTAACCTTACCATATTGGAGCTCTACTGCTAAAAATAGCCTACATTGTGAAGTAAAGACTTCTACTCAGAGAGTCAAGGGTTGAATAAATCATTCCACTGAACCAGTTCCTCAGTTTCCTGTTGGCAAGAATGCAACCCTGGCCAGTACAATTTAAGACTTCCTTCTAGTCCAGACAGAGAGAGAATAAAGGAAAGCAAAAGTGGACAAATGCAGAAGACTTCAGAGAGGCTGGAATAAATGCACAAACATATGTGCATGTTGATATACTCTCTATACACTTACGGATCTCAAAATATGTAATAGCCAATTTAAGTTAGTAATTCAAAATTTCTTAATAAGGGATTAAATTACATATTTAAACATTATGTGAAATCGATTTTTACTGAACAATTCTCACCATAATTATTTGTCTAATTATAAAAAGAAATGCATTTTTCAGCACAATGCATTTCATTAATGACTAAAATTCTAAAGGTCGGTAAAATACACATTTTTTTTTTTCATTTAACATTTTCTTCACTTTGCCAATTACAGTTGCTAAGTGATAAATGCTGTGCTCACTGTTACTGTGATTTGCATTTGACATACAGAAGATGCATTTGTTGCCAAACCACAACTAAGCATGAATACAACAATCGTCGTTAGCAGATTGACTCTGAACACACCCAGTGAATATTCACTGCACGGGTGGAGACATGTGCGTGTTCTGCTCCGTGCACTTTATTACTGAAATAAAATAGTGTGTGTGGTCACGTTAATTCCCGCGGACAGTTTAGTTAAACTTGTCATGGACATCGGCATCAATGCTCTGCATCTCGGCACGGAATAAGCGTTAATACACACCCAAACACTGCCTCTATCCGCTGGCGTCAGCAGAACAGAAAACAGGTGAAGAATCTGCTCACTCATAAAAGACCTCAGCTCGAGCTTTCAGTGGCTGTGAGCCAAATTCTGCGAGCTGACTACTCAGAAAGCATTCTGGGGATCCATTTCTAGGCGTGTCCTAAGGATCGTTAGCGAATGAATCAATGATTCAAGTGAATCTTTTACGTTTACGAATCTCTATTCATATCCATAGGTACATAACTGATTCATATTTTCAAATGGCAATATAGCCAGAGGAAATAGCATTCGAGTGCAGACTGTAAATTAGTATTTAATTGTTTGGACTTTCTGAAGGAATAGGAAAATGTTTTCATTAAATTAGTCACTTTGAATCTAAACTAGACATCTCGTAAGCCGAAGAACCGAATGAACTGTAGGATCGACTGACAGGTAGATCTGCTTTATTATTATTTATCAGGAAAACACTTACTATGCTTAAGCCACATTCACACCAAATAGGCTCAGCTTATTACTCCACATCTCATCTATAACGATAATGACACAGAGGAACGATATGGTTAGAATCACTTTCATAACGATTTTTCGAAGTGCCTTTAGTTTAAAGACCGTGGGAATTTTAAGCAGACGACAAAATAACTGCAACTAAATAATAAAGTTATTGTGCGTTGGTGTGCACTGCGCGCTAATATCATAATAGTCATTGTTGTGAAAACTATTTCTAGAGACTTAATTGGCAGATTTGTATACTACAAATGGTAAAAGGCTAACAAGACTTATTTTAATCGCGAACATGCTTTTTTTTTTTAACTCATTGGTTAAGTACAAAATTTCATGATTCACGGAACACATTGAAAGGCCATTCGCTTGTCGCCGCCTACTGGTGTAACAGTGAACCTTCCAAAAAGAGTCACTGACTGAATGAGTGAACGGATCTTTATCATGAACTGATTCAAAAAGATTCAAATCAGTGAAAAGAATCAAAATCCCCACTGCTAACAGGACACTCGAATAGCTGTCTAGGTAGGGAGCTCACAAGGTTTGAAACACACCCAATGGCTGTGATTAACAGTGTCAAGTGCTATGTAATACATAAATGAATATAGCAATAGATATATTTATATACATCAATGCATTTTGATGTATACATGAATATATACATGCTGTGTCAACACATTGGGCTGCTTACCTCATTTTCTGATGATATCCCCACGAATATATGGATGCAATAAATATTTCAAAAGGTGAAAAAAGAAACTTAGCAAAGCCACAGAGGCGAGCCGCTGTATGTAAAGCTATCGGCGCATAAATATGTATTTTAATGAGAATAAATACAACACGTGTACTATTCCATAAAACAATGGTCAGCTTGAATGTATATGCTCATCCAGCGATGCACAGCCAGTCCTTGGATCAGAAGCAATGCAGATGTCTCGAAAGATCTACAGCATATCGCTCTCTGTCACCACAGCGGAATAAAACATATCCCATGTTTAGCTCATGGTCGCGCCTACAACATCGATCTGAATTGCGGACTGCAAACGTGCACTGGAGTTGCCATTTTCCTCCACCGTGTTATGACAATGAGAAAGGAGCTTATGAGGATAGTGTAAAAACAAACACGCAGAACAGCGACTGCTGGTGGCCAAAATGCCGCATTGCAACTTCCTCTGAGCCCTGCCTCATTGGGTTACAGCTATTCCTCCTCTTCCTGTTATTCATTCTCATTTGATTCTGTTGTATAAACAGGCATAAACAAATTACTTTTGTTTAATGATAAATGATGTTTATGACTACGTCTGCTGATGGCCAGGGCATCCCAGTGTAGAGGGTTTGGAGAAACCAACATAAGTATTTTCAATATGACTTTCCAGACCCTCTTGTTCATTTGGGTGGTTGCTGTTTGGAGGACACATTATTACAAAACATTTTTTTTGAGGTGAAAGAACTGATTTCCCCATTTTATTATACATTCATATAACGTAATATTGTCATGTGGTTGTAGACATCTTCCTTCAAAATATCACTCCAACCTTGATTCAACAAACCTATATTTGGTCAAAAACAAAGCTTTCTCATATTTCACAGAAGCACTACCATGATTTCCTTTATTTTTTAATGGCTATGCCTTATAACCGACAATGAATATGGGAAAATAGGTTAGACAGTTACAAACAAGCTTGTGCATGCTTAGTTTTATTATTAATACTACAGTCATTTGACTGTAACTGTTCAATCATGTTTCTCAAGCGGAGGTTATGAAAATGGAGCTTAACGCTAATGTAAATGTGCACTACATGATGGCGTTTAGTTAAGCTAGTTGATGCACAAAACAGATTTGATGTCAGACTGAGGATTAAACTAAATCAGTGATTGATGGCTGTAGTGATTTAGCAAGTGAAAGTCAGTGAAGGCCTTGATCATTTTGCAGTACAGTCACTTTGTTTCCCAAACTCATGCTATTTTTCGTCCTTGAGAGGATTTTGATGGCTGACTGAATATTTTTGTACTTCTATAACGGTTTAAATCCATGAAACACCGTAAGTATTTGACTACAGCAGAGGATAAAATAAATTCCGCGGTGGGAAGGTGGCTGCAATACCGCAACGTACCATACGGTGGCAGCAAAAGTTAATAAAACGAGGGGTGAGAACCAGAAAGGCGTAAGTGACATTACCTCAACTTTACAGGAGAGCCAAAACAAAAAAATTACCATAGTTTGATCTGTCTTTGTGTACTGATTTCAACTGTTTATAATAAAAAAATTGTACACTCATGGATGACAGTACTTTTACCAGTAGAAAGAGCTCATTAAATGCTTTCATTTGATTTACATATCTTCGTTTCACCAAAAATGTCACCTACGCCCTTCTGGTTCTCACCCCTCGAAAAGATCATAATGGAGGCAAATTTTAGTACAAAATGATGGCTAACGTGCAATTTAAGACTCTAAATGATCCCTAAGAAGTTACAACAGTGTTATGATTGGTCAGTGCTTTGAGCACATATATTGGTCTAATATAAACTGGACTGGACTATTCATTCCCAATGTGCTTTGGCATCAAATTTAACTTTGTCCTGTAGAGCAGATTCTTTAGTTTGTTATTCAAAGATAAAGAGATGGGTTTCCATCACAAAACATCTCTTTCATAGCCTAGGGAACGCGTGAGACAGTCAAAACAGAGTCACTTCAAATATTGGTGTCCTGAGATCAATTTAAAGGCAAATAAATTTGAGACTCCACTCTACTCTGTAGTCGATGGCCCCACTTTTGCTTTCCCAAGCCACTTGATCCTAGAAAAGTAAGGAAGTTCAGTGTGACAGTGGTCGTTTTACACCACACGCCACTGCATTACGCTCATGTCCTTCCCTCCTGTAGAGATTAAGTGGCTGTCATCACGTAGGAAGTTAACATTGGTGACGTGGCTGCTGTGTCCACCGTAGATGTGACTAGGAGCCTGTAGAGGTGGATAGAGAGAAATAATACCATATATTAGCATTATTTGGTGCTAAGATGAACACTATCTATCTGATGTTTAAGATTTAGTGCTGGTTCTTACTCGGGACTGAGAGCAAGGGAATGAGAAGAGGTGAACTTTGCCAAAGTCATCTCCGGTGACGAGCAGCCTCTTTGCATTTGAACTGCACACAGCATTGATATCAGTACCATCTGAGCCATCCGGCCACAGTCCTGGAGAAACAGAATATATGTCATTTATGGATTTATGGCTGTACACTTATGTTCATAAAAGACAACACTACAAAACTAACACTCTTTTGCAGATATGGATACATGGGGAAGACTGTGATTTGTTCATTTTAGCTATATTTATTTACTATCATTACAAATAAAGCTGGTTTTAAAGAATTATTATTATTTTACACTGCGACCCATGACATAAAACATTAACCTTACCAAAAACATGGAAGCCCAGAGTACAGGTGAAAGTGGCCCATTCAATATCCCGGGTGGTCTCCACACTCACTACTTGCTTACACACAGAAGGAATCCCTGAAAGACAATAATGTGTATCAGTTAATGAATTTATAGTATGAACAGATTTAACTCAGTGGTTCTCAAACAGGAGACCGGGTCCACTAGGGAGCCTCGAGATGATCTGACATGTTTTAAAATGAGGAGAAAAAAAATGACACATTTTTCTACACTATTATATAGAAATTTTGAGTAAAAATTATTTGTAAAAATCCTTATTCAGTACATCACGACTGGACAAGTTATGTTAATTTATCGGGATCCTTGAAGGCTCTTAAAACTTCTGGAATTCTGAAACATTTTAATTTTAATCTATGGACACAAACAAATATATTAGTCTGCATGAGGAGTCCTTTGAATATGGTTGAATATTTGGAGTCTAAAGGGTTGAGAACCACAGTTTAATGTTTAGCATTTCCATGTAACTGAGTTAAATTTAGCCATACTTTGTTTATTCAAATGCACTGACTGAATTACAAATGAACTGTCAGTGCAACTGTCTATTTCCCTCTGCTTTCACAGCAAAGATACTTAAAGCTAGATACTTATAGATACTCACAGTAAAGGATCTCATAGTCCCCTGAGTTGGATACCAAGTACTGAGAATCCACAGACCAATCCAGATGGGTGATGAAACTAGAATGACCCTGTGAGCAATAACAGACAGTGGATACAAACATTAAAAAAAAAAAAAAACATTAATTTGAGGAGACTGTGTGTTTGTGGCAGTGTTCACTGTTAACTAAAACTACTGAAAATCATTTACATTAAAAAATAAAAAGCTGAAATATAAATGTAAAAAAAAAACAATTCAGAAGTTAAACTGAAAATATAAAAATGAAAGCTATTTCAAGATATTAATAAATACTGTATTGGTATATAAATACTAAAAAACACTAGTCTATTATCTCATGTGTGGTCTATGATAATCTATTACACATTTGTCATACAAAATAAGTCATATTTTTGCATAAACACACATACTTACTGAGCACTTTCCAACTCTACTATATTTCTTTCCATTTTCTGCCACAGCATAAATGTAGATGTAGTTGTCATGTGACCCGATCGCAAGGAAATGACCATCTGGAAAGAATAACCAAAGGTTTTCAACTTAATCAATTGCAGAGACTTTAATGAGTGCTAGTTTTTGGCTAACATCCTAATGTTTTCCCAGAAAGCAGTGAAAAGGCTGCTGGGAGAATTAACTCTAACCTGGAGAAAAGTGCATAACCGACAGCTGTTCGTTCCCGTCCGTGTGCACCGTGACCAGATCCTTCGATTCGGTATCGAGCACAAGCCACCTGCACAGATTGATAATGAGCGAAAGGACAATATTAAACGCACAGGTCTAAAGAAACCTGAAGCATAACGAACGTTAGACTCTTCATCCAAAGCCATTATCAGGATCCTAGTGAAGAAAAAGAAATCAAAGACAGCTGAACAATGCTGCTGGGATGGTATTGTGTTCCTGTATTGAATTAGCATAATAATAAGTGTTTGGGTCTTCCATGTAACACTCTATTAGACCCCTTTTCTGAATTGTAATGATGTGTCAGGGACCCCGTTGATGAAAAGAAATCGCCTCACCTGCCCGTCTGCGTTCCTATAGCAACTGTCGCTCCAGAAGGGTGGAAGCCGGCCGACTGCGCGGCGTCCTGTCCGTGAGGGAAACACATACATGCTCAATCAAACATCCTGTCAACACAAATACGGTTACATCTCAGCCCAAGGAACAGCAGAGCTCATTTCATTACAGTTTCAGTAGTGACAAGGGTTTGAGTAAAAGAAACTGATGTGTGAGCTGTGAGACGACACTACGGTAATGTAAGTGAAACCTACCAAGACGGGCTGCTCACCTCCAATGTTTTGGTCCAGATGGGCTGATGAGAGGCAGAGTCCCACAGGCAGACATGCTTGTCATGGCCACAGGTGAGGAACTGATGCTTCAGCGGATGTACAGTCAGGCCCCATAACTCATCTGTGTGGCCCTGACAATCAAACAATCAACAGACCTAAATATCAGTGTGGGGTGTCAGTGGAGTTTCAAAGAAAGTTTAAAACATCAAATGTATTCTGTTTTACTCTTTTACCCTAAAAGGATTCATTCTGGTTCAACATAGAAGGGAATAAACTTTGTTCTACAACAAACATTTTCAACATTTAGAGGGCCAGAGCCACATTAACTAACACATACTGATAATTATTTAATGTTATTTTATATAATAACTACAAAACATTGATGTTTTAAATGCTACGAGTGAATTTAGGCATCGTAACATTGTCATGTACAGTATGAAAATGGATGTTAATTTTGAGATTTGCTAAATATTTAAGTGTTATTAAATTATTTATAATTATTTATTATTTCAATAATTTTTGTTTTTGTACAAATAGGGAGAAAGGAGCATAATAAATATCAAATATATACCCAATATTGACCAATACAGATCAGTTCTTCTCTAATAATCATTTTATAAATAATTAAATTAAATTAAAACATTTCAAATATAATTAAAAAAAACTACATTTAATTAAAAAGTATAACATAGAAAATAGAATAAATAGTGAATTTCATCACGACATTCATTTTATCTTAATAAAATTATATCCTAAAGATTTAACATTTATTTATTTAAATATTTTAATAATTTATTAAATAGATTAATTAAATAGTTATTTATATATTTAATACATTATTAAATATTTTATATAAAATATTAATTATATACTAAATATTATATACTAAAAATATTTTAATTAGTATTGTTATATTTTAAATTATAATTGTAATTATTCTATAATAAATCAATTGTAAAGATTAACTCTGAGTGTTATATGATAAGAAAGGTCTTATCTAAATGTAAAAATAATTAGAAATGAGCATAATCGATATCCAATATCCAATTTATATACAATATCAGATAGTACAGAGAAATTCTGTACTGAAATTAGGAATTAGTTAATAATTATGCTAAGATAATTCCATATGCTATGTATATTACATACAGTATTATATACAGTATCTTCTCAACACTCCGCAGAAAACTCTGGTTACTCGTGCATATTGTAGCTACACTGGTTAACTTACCTGGGTGATGGGTATGAACTCCCCATCCAGACTGCCTTGCAGGACATAGTTTTTGGTAGTGCCAATAAGAACCGTTTCTCCCCGTCCTTCAGCCACAGTCCGAATAGGGCCATATAACTCAGGCACCTGAGAGTAACACACAAAACAGCTGGTAAATTATGGCTGCTTACTTGATGATACTACTATACAAACGCATACTGCATACTGCAAAATGATACCTATATAGATGCCTTACCTCCACCGCTTGAATCTTTTGATAATTTTCGTCCCAGGAGATGAGTTTACGATCCTTCCCACCTGAGACCAGCGTCCCATTTCTCAACATGCAAAGTGCAAAGACGCTGGCCTCATGTGCTCCCTGAATGGCTAAACTAATACGATTAGATCCTGTGAACCATGACCAGAAAACATGCATTATATAAACCGACTGTTGCAAAACTGGAAACCATCATTGGTATATCAGACAATCAAAGGTGTTCACAGGCTACATGAAAACACAAAACTTATTGATTTGTATAAAAATGGAGCACAATCTCTCTTTTATTATCACTAATAAAGAATCTATTGTTGGCAGCAGGGTCAGCCTTAGATAACACACAGCTGTTATGCTGTACAGCATTCATAACTGTATGAAGAAGATATTTTACACAGTTCAATTGAGGTAGGTTTTTACAAAACATTCGAATAAATCAATAAATAACTCCATAATAATAAACCTTTTATTCTTTTACCTTTGCCCCACACAAGTATATTTCCACTTGAGTCTCCAGTGATGGCGTCGCCATTTTCTGAAAAAGTCACACACAATACAAACTTGGGCTTCTCTTGTTTCTGCAAGAAACATAAATATGACTTTATTTTTAAAGCAGAAATGCAATAGATGTATCACAAAAAAGACAGAGATTACATGTTTTTTATAGTCCACAACTACACTACCAGTGAAATGTTTGGGCACATCTAACTGAAGTTTCTCTGGATCTTAAGAGCCTTTGGATCTAAAGGCTTAAGCTTAAACTTTTTGCATTAAATTAACCAAAAGTTGACAGTGCAGACATTTATTCACGACATTCATGAAAAATGTCTACTTTCAATAAATGCTGTTCTTTTGAACTTTATATTAATCAGATAATCCTGATAAAGTGCATCATGGCTTTCAAATAAAATATTAAGCAGTACAAATATGTTCAACATTGATAATAAGGAATAATATGACACTGAAGACTGGAGTAATGGTTGCTAAAAACAATTCAGCTTTGCCATCACATGAATAAATTACATTTTATAATTAATATGTAAAATTATTAATATATTAAAAATATTAAAATATTTTAAAAGTATATTAAAATAAAAAAAACAGCTATTTTAAATTGCATCAAAATTTAATCAAATAAATGCGGCCTTAGTGAGCATAAGAGACTTTTTTCAAAAACATTACAAAATCTTACCAACTACAAATGGCAATGCATACATTTCTTTACAAAAGTAACATTCTAGTTATTTTTTTCGTTAATCACATTAGCACCAGAAGCTAAATCATCTTAATTGTATTTTTTTTTTACTACACAAAATAATTCACATACTTCCGTTTGTGTTATTTCCTAATTTTGATGACCAGTAATAATAAAGAAAGAGTAGATGTGTCTAAACCTTCAACTGCTAGTGTACATGATGTACATGCACATTTTACTATATCTGAACATGCAGTTTGATTCAATAAAAAAGTGACAAGATTCACTGAATTTGACCACAAAGGCTTATGACACATTACCTCAAAAAGTCCCTGTTTTTTCACAAGAGATCCCTTTTCTAATGACCAGAAATAAAGGTGTGACTTCCCACAGGTTACAATTATATTAGCATCCGTCGGGTGGAAATCAGCAGCAAAGACTGACTCATTGGAGCACTGCGAGGGCAGAGAAAGAAAAGTCATGAAGATGCACAAAAAGGGAATCAGTTCATTTCTGCACGCCTCTTGTTGACATATAATGTTGACATCGCTAATATATCAGTTCAATATCTATCCTGAATAGCGCTCACCTTGACTTCAGCAAGCCTTTCCTCCCTCTGCCAGTCCCACACAGAGAGAATATGGTCATTGGAGTCATCCACAACACACAACCAGCTTCCTCCATTCTGAATGTTTGAAAGACATTTTTATCACTCACAACCTCTTTTGACAGATGTATTTAAAGAGACAGTTTAACCAAAACGGAAAATTCAGTCATCATTTAGTCATCCTCAAGTTGTTCCTAACCTGTAAGAGTTTCTTTCTTCTGCTGAACACAAAAGATGATATTTTGAAGATTGTTGGTAACCAAACAGTTGACGTTAGCCACTGACTTCCACAGTATTTTTTTCCCATAGTACAGAGGTCAGTGCTGTTTGGTTGCCAACATTCTTTAATATTTCTTCTGAGGGTGAATAAATGATGACTAAATTTTCATTTTTGGATGAACTATGCCTTTAAACTGACCTGGCTACAGAAAATAGCTCCCAGTACTCATAATAAAGACAGGTTTGTTTGATGATTCAAAGAACTATAGGCTGTATTTTGCGGTTTCACGAAAACGTTTGTTTGCTAACATTATACAGAGTGACTTGCTCTTACCGACTTTGAGAAGGAGAGGCAAACCAGAGCTCGATCAAAGAAACCGGTTCCAAGGATGTGCAACGTGTTCAAACTCACAGAGTCCCACACTCGCACGTGAGGAGCCAAAAGCTGCCAGACACAGACAGATGTACTGAGCATGTTAAACCAATTCGACTTTTATTTGAAGTGTGTGGATGTGGGATCTTGATCCGCAACATTTGTTATGACAGACCCTTGAGGCACATGCAATAATTAGGAGATTTATTTTGGCTGGATCAAGCCTATTATAGTAGCAATATGCTATTCATGTTTATGATTGATACCGGTTTAAAATAACTGATCTTACTTTTCCATCTGAGGATGTGCCAGCCACTTGTCCTGTTGCTATGGTGATTTTATCAGGATGGACAGCGAGGCTGTAGGGGAAGACAAAAGAGGTGAAAGATGTAGGCAGCTGGGACTGTTGAAGAGCCGATGACACAGCAGTGAGAGGACGTCGCACATTTTTGTCTCTGCGAGTCAGTGCCGTCACAACACTATGACTTTGAGCATTATGAGTCACAGGACCGATCATAAACACAGGAAACTGATCATGAACATCTTGGTTATGCTTTTCTTGCTCAATGCCTTTGACTTACAATGAACAGCCTTGACGTTCTGTAAATTCCTATACAGATTAACAAAATACATTATGAGATTTTACTCAGTCATATATGATCATTTGTTTTGTACCTTTATGTTTATATTTCAACTGGAGACTGCAGGTCAAGAGGAAAATATATTAATGTCATTATATTTTGTCTAATGTTCTGATGGCTTGACTTTAAGTGTGTTTTGCTGACTTGATCTTTTTAAGTTTGAGGCCATTGATATTCACTATTCAAAAGTTTAGTTTTAAAAGTAGTTAAAAGCAATTTTTTTAATGCACCCTAACCGAATAAAAGTGTTAATTTAACTTTCATGAAGATTAAATAATGTAACTGAGCAAAAGTTAGGATAAATAGGAATCTGAAACTTCAATGTTAAGCATAACGTCACTAATTTATTGACATTTTATGCATAAAGGATAATGCATTAACTATAATTCTAAATTTTTATGTCCTTGAGGTCTCTTATACCCCCCAAAAAACTAATGTGGTGTAACACAGAGGCAAAATACAGACTGAAGCATGAGCAATAAACTTCAGTGACATGACTAATGATAAATGTTCAGTAGAATTGCACATCAAAGCAGAAAATTAAACAACACCGCTCTGAAATCGTGCATTCAGCATAGTTTTGAAACATTATGCTGCAGAATATCTGAATAATAATTTAAGCTGTAGTATCTTCTTTAGATAAGGCAGTTTTGAGGTGACAAAAAGATACTGAATGTACTGGTTCGATGAGTTTGAGATCAGTGTATGCTACGGTGAACAAATAGACGTTGACGTCACATGAACAGAAATATAAGTCTTACCACTTGATATCATCAGAATGTCCAGTGTAGTGTCTTTGTAGTTGCTCATCCACATTATACAACACAACCACAGATGCGATGAAGTAAACCGTTTCCCCCGTCGGGAGCAAGTACAGGTTGGATCGACAGTCACGGCCCCGGTAACCATAGCTGGGTCATAGTCAAGAGCAAAAACTACTGTCGATGAGCTAAATTAGGAAAAGTTTTACATTTTTTATTTCTGGAAAAGTGCCAGCTGACCACTTAATATTTTATTTGGTTGGGCTGTAGATATCATAGATTTTTCAGTCTTGTCTAAGTTGGTTTTAGGCAATGTACCAAATGCACCAGGGGTAAGAGATGCAAAAAATATCCCACTTTGACAGGCTGCAGTGCTCAGCAGAGCCAGAGAGAACACCAGGGTATATGATTAGACATCCTTCATGCTTCAAAATTCAACTTGGAATGTGAATATGGAATTAGTGCATAACATTGAATAATACTTTTTGAGGTGCTTAAAATTATGCACAATAACCTTGTAACACATAACTTGAACCTAGAAACCATATCCATCATTTAGCTCATGACATTTTTACCAGCTCATTTTCTGAGTAATAATAAATCAACAGTTAATTCAATCTTACAGCAATGAGTGTTCAATACAAGAATCAATCTAAATGCAGCTCCACTTCTATTTCGCAAAGGATACACCCAGTCTAGCTTCAGTTTTTTAGGAGGCAAGTCAGCCTTTGCTTCCAGGCAGTATGTGTCCACCAGGTCTTTGGGCATGTACATGGTGATGGGTCGTCCCTTCAAATACATTTTGACATACCCTTCATCTAGAAAAAGCAACGCAGATGTTTAGAACAAGAAAATGCATGGGTCGGTGAAGGATCGCTGTGACATCTGTTGGGGTTAATGTCATCGGATTATTAGTAAACAATGTTAAATCAGACAAAAATTTGGGGTCACTGCAATTTATTTTATTTACCTGTTTATTTTTTGTGAAATAAATTAATTTTTATTCAGCATTGAATATCAAAAAAGTGACAAAAATCTATTTCAAATAAATGCTGATCTTTTGAACTTTCAATTTATCAAAGAACCCTAAAAATGTATCATGTTTGCACAAAAATATTAACTGCACAACTGTTAATAGCATTGACAATAAGTAGAAATGTTTTCCTGAGCAGCAAATCAGCATATTAGAATGATTTCTAAAGGATCACATGACACTGAAGACTGGAGTAATGATGCTGAAAATTCACCTTTGCCATCACAGAAATAAATTACTTTTTAAAATATATCACAATAGTTATTTTATATTGCATTAATAGTTCACAATAATACTATTTTCACTGTATTTTTAATTGAATAAATACAGCCTTGGTATGCATAAGAGACTTAGAACAATAAATAAGCTTACTGACCCCACATTTTTGAATGTTAGTATAGTTTAAAATGTGATTAAATGTTAATCCAAGACAAAATGAAATGCTTTTTTCCCAAAAGCAGGATTAGAGGGAATTGCAACAGTGTTTATAAGAATATATATTATGTTCTGAAAATAATTCAATAGATCAGTGAGATTTAAAGGAAATGCTTTAATGCATTTTATTACGTACAGTATTTGAAATACACTCAATTTAAAAGTAAAGACAAACAAAGCAAAGTCAAATGCAGAAGCATGTGAATGCAGCAATTTCATGATTTGATAAATTAGTAATAGACACAAAATAAAATCACAGATAGGCATGCATGCAAACACAATGGGAAAGGAAATGTACAGTTTATAAAATGCACACATGAACAAAACAAATCTATTCAAAAGCAAAAAGACAAAAGTGTGAACACAACATATACACAACATGAAACAAAACTAACTCAAAGAGACACGATCAAAACAAAACAGAACAAAAGACTCCACCTGACTACGTTTAAGATTACAGCTGTTTCGATTAGTAACAGATTTGAAAATACTGGCTGGGAGATTTGATTGGACTCCTGTAAGAGGGCATATCTAGGGGCGAGTGGACTAATTGAGAAGTACACTTCCTCAGAGGAAGGGTAAACGGAGGGACCTTTCGGCTTCCGAGCCGGGCCGCTCTGTCAGACAAAACCTTGGCCTCTGATGGCATGTTGGTGGACTGCGAGGGCACGGCTGATGTGGATTTGGGGGGCTCAGCGGATCCGGTCCTTTTTGACGGTCGGTGCAGGTAGATCTGCACGGTTACTAGGTGAAGTGGTCAAATTGGACAGGGCGGGTACGGGAGAGGGTGGAGAGGTGGGATGAAGTATAATCATGATCAGATATTGTCCAATAGCTTTAGATACCACCATAATAACAAGAAGACAAGGCGTCCACAAAACTAAGAAACAACACTGCAAAATGATCTTTTTCTCAATTAGTATTTTTCTTGTTTTGCAGCAACATATCCGTAAAGCAATAGCAATTTACTTGAAAAGAAAATATGTGTAGGAACATTTTCAGAGAATATATATATATCTTGAAATAAATAGTGTTTCTTACTATTCTGGCAAATCCTTCTAGTTTTAAGTTAAAATAGATAAAGATTGAGAGACATTTATGCTTAAAACCAATAAGGGAGGAAAAAATAATTTATAAAAATACACTAAATGTAAGAAATAAAATTTTAAAATAACTCAAAATGTATTTTCCAAAAAAAAAAAAGAGGACATTAATTTTTATTTTTATTCATTCATTTTTTTAAAATCTTGTTCTAAATGTATTTCATTTTTTTTTCTAAGAAAACAAGCCAAAAATGCTGTTTATGAAAAAGATTTTTGCAGTGCTGATGGGAAGGGGAGGCGCATGGGAAACTGATTTTGATCGATTAAAACCAGAAATACTGGAAATAAACTTGTAAATGTATTCTGAAGAAACATTACTCCAGCCACTCAAGTGACTTTGGTTTTTAATTTGTTTGCCTTACAAGTATTTTGTGACTATAAAACACAGTGGGCATAGTGAGTCATGGTTCACACTGACTGTTGCATCAACATTGAAGACAACAGTTTTGGGAAAATAATTTCCACTAACTGTGACAAACTGCACACAAATCAGCATGACATTTAACTTCAGATTTATGATAAACACCAAATTCCAGTTTCAGAGAAATAACTGGTTGACACAGGATGATAAATGCCCTTTACGGGACTGAGAGAACAAATACGTGTACATGGAGCAAAAAGCAGCAATAAACTACTGGAATAAAAGCCATTCAGTGTGCTGCTGTGGGACTGCAGGAGAGTGTTGGGTTCCCATGGTGCATGTGAAAAACAAGTGCCATGAGCAGTGAGCAAAACACCCAGGAGCTGTCAGAGCAACATCACTCAAAAGTTAACGGCCTGTGTTTTAGCACCACTGCAATCAACCACAGGTTGGCATCACTCAGAAGGGTGTTACAGAGAGTGTTCATTAGTGTATTGGGAAAGGTAGCATTTCTGGAGGAAGGGTGAGGGAACTTCTATCACACACGCATTTGTCTAATCAACACAAACCCTTACGCAAGACAGCTCTGTGTGTGCTGATTCCATAATATGAAGCCAGAGCTATCAAAGTCTGCTAGATTACTGTCCCATCTGGAATCGCTAGAATAAACGGTATAAAGGGGCATTATGTGCTTTTTACAGCAGAAACAACCATAATAAAAAGTAGTAAGAAATCTCTTAAGACCCAATAAAATAAAAGTTTGGTGGCAAAAACCATTTAAAAGTCTAGTTTAAAACACAGACGGCAATTCTTAGAAATGTGCTCTATTGATGTTGGTTTCATATGTTTTTAAAAAAAAAAACATTTAACTTTAATGACTCTAATACATCAAGTTAAAAATATTAACTAATTTAATTAAATATTAAAATATTATAATGTTTTATATGCATATATTTTATTTTAGTTTATGTTTACTTTAATTCAAGTATTTTTTTTATAGTTTTAGTTTTAGCTTCAGTTAAATATACTAACCCTGGTGTACACATCTTTATTATTTTCAAGTTTACAGTTTTTCTCAGTCACTTTGGTGCATTTCTCGAATCATCCTTAATATTTGCAAAGAGGTATGTGCATTTCTCAAAACAATTCATACAAACAGCACCACACAATGCAAAAAGCCTGCAAAAGCCTGTAACTTACTCAAAATCTTTAGCTAATCTCTCAAAAGTAAGTATTTATGTCAATGAACATATCAGTGCCATCAGAATGAAAAGTCCTTTTGTTATTGTTCACAAACAAGATGCTTAGTCAAAATGCTTAGTCATGTCGTCAATATAACAGCGCACTCTGTTAGTATTACCTGATATAAACAATGGCAATAGTTTAGATACTGCAGAAGGCTGCACTTCTTATGTATGCCATATATCCATTTCAAAAATACAAATTTACACATTACTGTAATGGATAGGATTCATAGTTACACTTTTACAAGTGGTCTGACTATAAAACAAACAAACAAAAAAAAACCTTACAATGTCAGTGTGATATAGAAAAGAAAAAGACATATGGCACAAAGGAGAAAATAAAAAATGAGAAAGTCCATTGTCAGAATTTGTAACTCTTGTGCTGTCCTCTGTCTATATGCTTTCCAATTGAAGGTTGATGAGATGCACCTTTGAGCTATTTCAGAGAACTGGTTGATCTACATTCTCTTTCTCATTCATTAGTGAAAGTCAAGATTCACGGCAAATTTACAAAACGTCTAATAGAAATGTGTAGAAAATAAGCTTGAAAGTTTATGACTTCTAGATCAACCATTTTGCATTTAATGACTTATTCGATGAACTAATGACTAGATGTTTTGAGGGGTAAGACTACAGCACAGAGAACTGTATAATACATTTTGAGCAACACGACATTAGCAACTGATAATGTAGGAAACCGCAGACACATGTGCATAATCAGTTGCATGAATGTACTAAAGCACTTGCAACTTGTTCAAAAGAATGAGAAACTGCTTTTGTGATGTGCACAAGTGACTAGATGATGTGGAGGTTGAACAAGTAGTTTTGAGAAGTTCATTTCTGATTTGAGAAATGCACCAAAGCGACTGAGAGTCCCACAACATCACTTTTTACATCCTTGCCTTGTCATATAAAGGTAAAATTATCTGATATTTTAAGCGATTTATTAATCTTAACTCACAGTCATGACAGTCTGCAGGAGTCCCCCGCTATAATGTCATTTCCTGTTAAATCAAATATGGCCCAAATACAAAAATATGTCAAAAAAATAGGAAAGAAAATCTGTTTAGGGGTCTTTAAAGACAAATGGCTTCATATACAGTATCTGGCAGTGCATAAATAATGATTCTCAACTCTACCAGCTGTCTTTGCATTTTTAAACAAGGAGTCATAATTGCCCTCAATCTGTAATTGTTGACTTCCCTCTGGTTTCGGGAATCAAGCTGTGTCCACAGAGCTGCTCACACAAGGGCCAGTTGACAAACAGTGCCTACCTTTGCAGTGCGTCACACGTCGCATCCCTTTGTGAACGTACAGAGACAGAGACAATCACGTAAGATGGCAGAAAACGGCTGATGGAAAGACAGATCTGTTCATAAGATCCCAACTCGCCATGTCTGGGTAATTACTCTACAAGCTCCTCCGGGATAGTCGTTTCATTCGCCAAGTGCACTATTTAACAAATCCACTGGTTAATTTGGTGTACTGTATATTTAACATCTGGAGTTGCTGTCTTGATGACCTCAATTAATCAAAGTTTTGGGTACGGTTAAATTCAGTAACTGGGTCACATATACAGTAAGGAACATGCAAATGTCGCCCTCAGGCAGAACAGCTTGTTTTATTCTGCCTCATATGGCTGCACACACTGAACGCTCTGCTTTTACACCAAATCAAATTTGTTCTGACGTTCCCAAGAACTGCTGCTGAATTCCTTTGTGTCTCTTTTAAAAAAACGAGCTGCACAGCTTCTGACCAGAACTGATGTATAATAGATAAACACAATGGCTACAAATGCCTGTTGGACCTTGAAAATGTCAAGCTTTTTTTTACCTTGAAAGACCTTGTTCTCCTTGCTGAGAGAGTAATTAACATAATTCTGGCGTTTCTATGCTGAATAACTATACTGATATAATAGTAAATATGAATTCTCATCATTTTCTAATACTTTTCTAATGCTTTTCAACCAAATGCATAGAAATTATAAATTCAAACATAAGTTAAATTAAATAAACACAAAAATGAAAAGAGGAAATGTTTCTGGTAAGAGATGATGTGTTACTGACAAAAGAATAGCAGGTAATTTAATGGTGAAATGATCTGAAACAAAGATTGTACCGCCATGAACCATGACTGGAGATCACACAAGCAGAAATCTCTAAAATCGCTTTTTTCTTAAATGAGTTTCCCTTAATTCACCACAGCCCCACTGAACATCTGTCCACCTTCTAACTGAGCTGCATTGCTGCTAAACAAAAGTACATCTGGGTGGTCAGCCATTTATTTTGAGGACATGTGTTTGGCAAGAGTCTGTGCTCTCTGGAAAGCCCGGTCGAAAAGAACAATGACATTATAACCACTGCTTGTATGATCCAGTCTTGGTTCAGAGACGGGAACAGGACACCTGACTCTTACCTGCGCTGAAAACAGGCTCCCTCTGTTTGCTGCAGGAGGTGAGAGGGGAAGAAAGTCATCTAAATGTGCATGTGCAACGTGTGAGTGTATGAGTTGCTCTTATTCAGTCAATCACATGGGCATAAAAGTATATACACATACTAATTTACATACTTTTCTGTGGCTTTCTTGCCACTGGAGTTGCTCCCTGTGGAACCAGCGCGTGTGCGATTGCTTTTGGAGTCCACACCACTGTCTTTCCTGTTGTTGGGGCCGACTTGCTCAGATGAACTTGTCCTTTTCACAGTGCTATGAATGATAAAAGGCAAGATATAAATATCAATTTGTCCCTCACAAGAAAATAAAATACTCCTCATGTAAAACATAGCAAATGGGAAAATATGACATTTGCTTTTTGAATATGATGTACAGAATTAAAGATCCTGCTTGAATTATTATTAACATTTATTTCAGATTTTTTAAGAAAAAGTTTCAAAATTTTGGTGCTGCATTTATTTGATCAAAAATACAGCAAAAACAATAACACTGAGAAATATTATTTCAATTTAAAATTGTATTCCTGTGATGCCAAATCTAAATTTTCAGATGCCATTACTCCAGTATTTAGCGTCACATTATCCTTCGGAAATAATATGCTGATTTTCATGATAAAGAAATATTTCTTATTATTATCAATGTTGAAAACGGTTGTGCTTCTTAATATGTTTGTGGAACAAAACACCAATTTAAAACAGAATACGCAACATTATAAATGCATTTATTGTCACTATTAAACAATGTAAAGTGTTTTGGGATAAAAGTATTCACTTCTTTAAAAAAATAACATTAATACTGCAACATGTATACACACATATATACAGCTTGCAATATTGTATCTGTCTCCAAATATAAGTTAACTTTCATGAAGCCTAATTTTCCTACAATAGTCTGAACCTCAAACAGGAAGCATAAATGTAAACATTCTCACAGAAAAAAAGGAAATGGCAATGTAGAGATAATACTGGTGACAGCCAATTATAACAGACACTCAGCACACTCAGCGCCTTCCCCAAAGAGACACGGCAAACAACCATTACATATTCCAGAAGAAATGTGTTTTATATGTTTTGTTTTTTTTCTCTGTGACATATTCATGCCCTGATTTGCTGTGTCTTTGTGCACTAGAAAGGGGTGAATTGAGACAGGGTGTCCTTTAAAACTTGTCAACAAAAGAAAAGACCCCATCAGCAGTCCACTGGTTGCCAGGCTCAAGTCTAATCCAGACTGCAGGGCTAAAGTTCATTTGGCCCAGCCATTGGCGGATGGTGTTATCCCGTGTTAAATAGGCTGCAGGATCTTCATGCTTTGTGAGGCTTTTTGTCAATAATGGCACTTCAGGCATACAAGCAAGCGGGTATAGAGTTAGTCTATAGACTGCACAGGGCTCTCGCTTCAAGGCATGATGGGAAAAGAAGCTTTACAGGCTGCAATGAAAGAGTGCCTGAAGAGAAGCTAAAAAAACAAATGTCCAAGTAATAGAGTGCCCAGTTTCACAAGAATCAAAGCAAAGCTTATCTCCCATTGCAGTGGTACTTCCTGTGGGATCCCCAAACAGCCTCCACAGAATATGGATGAACCGCAGACTCCGTTTGCTAAGGTTTTAAGCTTGAATAATGGTTTAAAAAAAACCTTTAAAGCATTTTTTTTACAAAAATATCAGTAGCCCACAGCACTTTTTAGAAGATTGGAGATCCTGTAGGCAAAAAAACTCTCACCTGTAAGGTGGCCTCAGAAGAAACCTGGGCAGATGGGACAGACTAGAACATGTAACAGATGGGAAGAAGGGAAGGGGACAGACAGGTCTCACAGGATGACAAATACATGTGACAGACAGTTGACACTCACAAACAAAGACACTTAGAGGAAAGCAGGGGTTGTCAGCTGGGTTTGTGTCTTGTAATCATAAACCTCTGTTTATTAATTAATTCATCTGCATGATGTGGCTATTTATTAAACATTAGACACATTGGTGTTGCGCAGCTGGAGGGTTCATGAAAGTGACTGTTTTTTCTCATTGCAATTTTGATTTTCATAGTGGTCTGCAGAAGCACTTTAAGCTAATGAATATCATTACATCAGTATCGGTTTATGGATTCTAGAAAGAAAAATGATCTCGTTATTATTCATGGCTTCCTAGTGTCAAAAACAATGTTATTTCTGAAAAATGGTTAAGTTGGAATGTGACATATCACACTGTGAGATACACTACCCTTCAAACGTTTGGGGTCAGTAAGAATTTTTTTTAACAAAATGAATACTTTTACTCAGCAATGATGCATTAAATTGATCCAAAGTGATAATAAAAACTTTGATATTTTTACATTTTTTATTTTATATAAATGCTGTTCTTTTTAACATTCTATTAATAACATAATCTTGAAAAAAAATGTATCAATGTATCACCTTTTATAAAAAAAAAAGTGGCATAAACTTTTTAACTTGTGATAATTATTAAAAAATCATGAGCACCCAAAGTTATGGCTGCTGAAAATTCAGCTTTGACATCTCAGGAATGAATTACATTCTAAAATACATTAAACAGAAAACTGCTATTTAAAATTGTAATAATATTTTACTTTTTTTAAATAAAATAAATGCAATCTTGGTAAGCATAAAAGACTTCATTCAAAAACATTAAAATCTTAACCCCAAACCTTCAAACAGTAGTGTATAAAGATGCAATTACGAGAAATAAATTGTCACTTGTGAGAAATTAAGTTATTACTAGAAATTAAGCTGCAATTGTAAAATATGAAGTCATATTGTGGAATATAAATTTATCTGCAACCTAATTCAAAAGGCTTGCTCTCTGTCATCTAAAACCTAGGCGTACTGCATTGCTTTCTACATCACATTTGACTCACTTGAGAACCTGTGTCTTTCAGGTTTAGCATTGCTTATCATGAAAGACGTGAGCTGACCTTTATAAGACAAAACCGTCCACTGTTATCTTGTGTATATTCATGCTCTGTCTATCTATTATACTGAAATATGATCCAGCACAGTATAGAATAAACACAATTTTATCTCCACACCAAAGTGAATTGGCTGAGAAAGATTTTAACAATTTCATCTTTATTTCTAAAATGAAATGGACTAAGATTTCAGTCAATTATAGATTAAGGCAGGAATACATTACACAACTTTTATACACTAAACATCTGGGGGTCACACACTAACATGCTTTCAAGTTATGACTCACACAAAAAATATATGCCTTGTAGATATTAAACATGTTTCATATCCTCAGACTGGATGAATTCAAAGTCCGAAGTTAAAAAAATCACTGTCTGCACCCATCAGACATTACGAAATGTTTTTGTGGAATCAGCCTTTAGTCTCTTACCTTTTGGTTGCTGGTGAGCTGTTGTCCTTCTTGGAGCTGGAGGGGGATGGCAGTGTGCCGCCCTTCTTAGGCAGGACAGTACCGTTATTGACCGTGGGTCTCAGGGGCAGGGCTGCAATCATCGGTCTAGCTGAAAGATGAAAGGGCACATGGGCAGAATTACACACAGCTCTGCAGTCAGACATTCATTGCCAGTTGTTTTGGTTACACTTTATTTTAAGGTCCAATTCTCGCTATTAATAAACCATTAACTATGACTTTTTCCTCAATAAACTCCTAATTTGCTGCTTATTGATAGAAGTTGTTAAGTTTAGGTATCGGGTAGAATTGGATGGATGTAGAATAGCAGAATATGTACTTTATAAGTAATAATAAACAGCCAATATGTTAATAATAGGCATGCAAAGCAGCAACTAGTTGATAGTGAGAATTGGTCCCTATACTAAAGTGTCACCGTTTTTTCATTCTTTTTGTAAACTAGTTCCACTTTATGTCGAGCATTGATAGTTAACTTCACATTCTCAAATCACTTGACAAGAAGTTTTCCTGTTTAGAATTATTTCCTATTAAAACAGGAAGTTAATCATTTAATCATTTCTTTTGTTTTAAATGGCCAAAAAGCCTTTGTTATGTCATAGTCATGAACAATCATTTGATACTTGTCAGTTAGTTGAATGTGGTTTTAGTGTAAATCTAGAGATAATTGGACAAAAAAAATGTGTAGTGCAGGATGAGTCATCAATATTCCTGTGTCACTGTCCAAAAAGAGAAATATGAATTTTAAATGCATGTATCTGATAAAATGTATCTGGTAAATTTTGTTTATGGGTATATTAACATACAGATGAATTCAAGGCTAATGGACAAAAGCCATAAAACTTTAATTGAAATTTAAATTTTAATTACCATTCAAAAGTTTGGGGTCATTAATTAAAAAAAAAAAAACACACACACTTTTTGACTCCGCTGATTTGGTGTTTTAGAAACATTTCTTATTATTATCATGTTTAAAACAGTTGTGCTGCTTAATATTTTTGTTAACATTATACATTTATTTGAAACAGAAATCTTTTGTAACATTATACATTCCTTTCAGGGATGCACAATATTGGATTTTTGCCGATATCCGATATGCCGATAACTCATTTTGGCCGATACCGATATATTTCCTTTTGTTTAGAGACAACATCAAGTCTCTCCTGTACAGAAATTATAAGCAAAATATTTTTAATTTTGGTTAGTTTTTAACAATAACTTATTTATTAGAATTAAATAAAAAATAATGAAGCTTTTTTAACAGTACATTGAAGCTTTGAAAATAGCTATAAATAAACTATATCAAATCGCTGCATTTTTACCCCCAGAAAGATTCAGTGTTAATCCTATCATTTTATTTTAAAATTTAACATTTGTAGATGGTCTAAAACAAAAGAGTTGTAAAAATTCTGAAAATCTTTTAGAGCTCATGATTTGTTTAAAAAATAAAATATATTACACATTAATGAATAAATCAGTATATATAAAATTATTCAATTTACAAGTGTCATGTTTGTGATTATTTTTTTTCATGTAAGCTATAGCTTCTGACCTTTAAATCAAAACATACTCATTATTTTATGACATCAATTACTGCTTTATTTAATCAGAAACACAGTCTACATGTTATTTGTGTAGGCTATTTTACTTTTAATTTAATTAGAAGTAGGCCAACAGCGCCCCCTACAGATTAAAACTCCTTACAGAACGGGTGTTAGGACCTGCTGCACGTGCTATTACTGTTTATTCTATCACACACCGAATGGCGTCATTCTGTACGTGCTTTCACAGATTAAATGCAGAGATCCAAAAGAGTGAATCTAATCATCATTCAGACAAAACTTTGCTTCAAGAATGAGCCACACTGCTGACGTGATCTAATCACTAGCACACCCTGAGCACATGTGAGTTAACCCATTCCTCTTATCGGCAAGACATATCGGCATCATTTTTCATATCAGGCGGATACCGATATTTACATTTAAAGCCATTATCGGCCGATTTCGATATCAGTCCAATAATATCGTGCATCCCTAATTCCTTTAATGTTACGTTTGATCAATTTAATGCATCCATGCCAAATAAAACTTTTAATTTCTTTCAAATGAACAAATAAATAAATAAATAAATAAATAAATAAATACAATAAAAATCTTACTGACCCCAAACCTATGAACAGTATATGTTTAATGCATCACACATAAACATTTCCAGATGTTAAATTCAATCTGTATATGAAGAACTAGAACAGAGCAGTGACCACAGTTTTCCACAGTAGGTTTTTTCTTGCTTGTTCAGACTGTTCTGCAATAGGTTGAGCCACGAACGGACTACATTAAAATGTAATTGTGATTCACAGAAGTCTAGGTTGGTGAATATCCCTTTGTGGAAATCAAGTACTTAATAGTGCATCCACATCTGCAGTCTAACTGCTGATGGCAAAGATTTTTGTGAGCCTTTATTTACATTACCCTATGCGTCTGAATTATTAAATATTCATCACTGCAGATCTACTTGAATGTGAATGTGTAGGCAGCAGGACAGAAACAGTAGAAAAAATAAAAGAAAGACTGAGGCAAAAGCGCAAGTGAGAAATAGCAGAGAATTTTTGTTTTGTTTTGTTTCAAAGAGATCAGCCTGCACAGAGCGTCAAGGATTATGCAGAAGCAAAGCGTGACTCATCTCGCACACACTTCAAACAGGCAGAGGAAAGGATGAAGTGAACATGAGCTAGCTGAAGTACAACGAAAGTAAGCATTTCTTTATTGGTTTAAGAAGTCTTAGACCCCAGTTTGACATTTGGTAGCACATATTCATGCAGTCTGGCTAATTAGTGTCTCACATCAAAGCAGCAAGCGTGTTTCAAACCTTTGAGACGGTAAAGAAATGTGACTAATTACCCACTTTATCCTACAGTTCAAAGGATTATGTGGATTTAGTAAAGCTTTGTTAACAATCACCAAAGAATCAAGATATTTAAGGCGACAAGCCACTTTCTATGTCTGTTAGTCCAAAATTATTCTCATTCTTGAGATTTTTTAAGGTCTCTCATTTTTGAAAGATATTACAATGTGGATGTGGTAGCTTGTCAGCCTAGCATTAAATGTAATTAGGACTAGAGTGTTTGTTAAGCACACTAACAAGTATCTTAGTGTTAATCTCACTAAGCTCAAAAGAACTAGACAAATGTGAGAGAGAACTATATGTCACACGTGCTGGAGTGAAATTAGGGATGCACAATAAATCGATGATCTTAAGAGTAACAGTGTTTTTTTTTTTTATTATCCGTATGATTAGGTTGACGTTGAAAGAAAAAAGTTCCACTCTTTTCCTTAGCCAAGTTAAAAAAAATTCAATAAAAAAAAGTTAAACATTTAGAATTTTTTATGTTCAATAGAAGAAATTTATTTTTGAAACGACATGAGAGTGAGTAAATGATGACAGAATTTTTTTGGTGGACTATCCCCTTTTAAATGAACTTGGCAATTAATCGCATCCAAAAAAAAAAGTTTTTGTTTACATAATATATGTGTGTGCTGTGTATATTTATTATATATATATATAAATAAAGACACACATACAGTATATATTTAGAAAATATTTACATGTATATAGTTACATTCATATGATTTATTTTATATATAAATATATTTAATATATAAACACAACATATTTTTATATATAAATATATACATGAATGTGTGTTTATTCATAAATTCATAATAAATATACACAGTACACACATATATATTATGTACACAATAACTTTTATTTTGGACGCGAGTAATCGTTGCCCAGCACTAATTAAAATGTAAATTATAATCATTATACTGGTTATCAGTTAAAACAGTTATTTAAAATTAAAGTAATTAAATAATTCATTGTTTATTTTATTGCTGTCAAATGATTAATCGTGATTAATCGCATCCAAAATAAAAGTTTTAGTTTACATAATATATGTGTGTGTGTGGTGTGTATATTTATTATGTATATATAAATACATGTATATATTTATATTCATATAATTTCTAATTTCTGCATGTGTGTGTATTTATATATATACATAATATATATACATAGTACACACACATATATTATGTGAACAAAAACGTTTATTTTGGATGTGATTAATCGTTTGACAGCACTATTTTATTTTAATACATTTGAAAAGAATTTAGTATAAGATAAATTAAGCTTCTCTAAATTAAACCAAGGAGACTAAGCATTAACCTCTCTACAGGACTCCTGTTACATAACTCATGATTTATGCAAGTGATGCTGAACATTTAATAACATCCGCATGTATATAACAGCATGTAAATAAACATTAGATTGAAAATTACCCTGTTTTGCATATGAATAAACATTCAGTATATCAACATGCTTACTTTACAAGCAAATACCAAATCTAATTAACATTTAAAATGGAAGCTACTGATCATGGATTACAAATATCAGCCAACATTTCTATATCAGCACATCCCTAAGTGGAAATATAACTCATACAAACTCAGTCCTCTGTGTTCATGCATTTTTGAAGCCAGTGATGTCAGTTTCAGTGATGTGACTAAACTGTGCTCTTTGTATCAGTGAGTATCTCTTGACAAGTGAGACATGAGCCCCACTGCCTACCTGGCTTCCCAACACTGCTGTCAGAGGAGGGAGAGTCTCTCCTCACTGCTGCTTCTAAACACGCTCACAGTATGAGAGAACAGTTGAGGGAAGGGAATAGGAAGGTAGAGAAGAAAGGAAATGAATAGCAATAGAAGAGAAAACTGCAGCCTGAGCAGGGGTGGGATGGAGATGAAATCTAAGAAATGGCACACAGGTGGTTCTGTAGAGAATTGTTCTCCAGTGAGGCTCAAAGAAAATGCTGAACATGTTCTAGCAAAGCAGCTGAGATTAAATGCAAAGCTGAAATAAATAACACGATCTGGAAACTCTAGGACTTTCAAACAGATGAGGTGGCAGAGGGTCTGTGTGGTACCTTTGGTTGGTCCTTTCCTGCTGAGCATGGCCTGCTGCTCCTCTGAGATGTTCAGTCTCCTCACCACATCAGCCAGCGCCGACTTGAGCAGCTGAATCTCATCCTCCTGCATCTGAACCCGCTGCTCCAGAGAGGCGATCCGGTCCGTCACCTCCATACTGCTCGCCGCCGAGGCACTGTCATCTATAACACACAAAAAAACCTTCAAGTACATGGAAAACTAATGCTGAAATTTCAATTTCGTAACAGTTATAAGTAAGTACCACTGTTAAAAATAGGGATCTTCAAATAGGGTTCACCATATGTGCCTCAAAGAACCATTATTAAATGTTTAATATTATTAATATTAATAATGGTTCGTAAAACATGTGGAAAATATTTATTTCCTTGTAGGTCTATTGTATTTTTATTTTTACCCACCACTAAATTAATGTTAGATGTATAGAATAGAAAGTCAAAAAAGTCATTTTAATGGTAAAAGCCGGTAAAAACATAAAATATATGTATATATAAATATATAAACACATATATGAAGAGTTAATTTGCAAAAACAGATAACTAACTCTTTTTCAAGTTTTCAAAAATCGTGTTTTTTCATTGTGCAATATAATAAATAAAAATTAAATATTGTTTTTGGAAGTGAAAAAGAGTCATCTTATAATTTACAGTCATCTTTAAATTGACATTCCCACATTTATGCAACATGCTTATTACAGTATTTTAGCGCCATGTTTATTACCATGTATTTGTGTGCATGATAGTGCGTACTCTTTCTATATATTAGTATTTACCTCAGATTGTGGAAAAGCTACTTTGATTACTGTCGCCTATATATTGTAAAGGCACAAAACAGCATATATTCACAAAACTGTATTATAAAGGCAGAAAATAGATGTTAGCACTTCAGTAGGATGATGTATTAAGGTTATATCATTTTAGAAAGCAGAATAAAAAAGGTAACTATGTCAAATTCAGTAAAAAGGTTCTCAAATGGCATCAGGCTAATTGAAACCAATATTTTTAAGAGTCTGAATGTCAAAAAAAAAAAAGCTTGAAATGTCAGATCTCTGACATCACAGATCCCACTTAATAATCCATTCATTGTAGTTTATTTCCACCCGAGGTGACCATCAAATTTAAGCCAAAAGCCTCATCCAGCAGGGTGCTTTTGAAAGAGTCAGCGAGGGATGGCCTAACATGTCCCTCTTCATCACATATAAACATGCTGATGGTTTTTGCGGCACCCTTCCCTAACAGCTGCTGACCCGGAGAAACCCTGTTACTCCCTCTTTCACTCAGACACACATATGAAAGAGCAGTTAACTGTTTGCAAGGTGATTAGACAGCTTTGTAAAATCAGTGGTATGAAACATTAATGAAAACCAGTGCTTTCAACCCCTCCCTGAGAATAAAGTCTTCATTAATTATACACTGAGAGGAAGCAGCTGGTAATTAAAGCAATAAAATAAAAAAATAAAAAACAGTTAAAACATGCTACTGCATTTTTCAGTAACATTTATAAGGAAACCATTCAATTAGTTGGGTGTGTCATTAAAGACTTTTTTAAATTACTCAGCATCTGTTGGGATCCTATTCATTGCACATAATTTTTAACATTGTTTTCAGACTTCAGACTGGTATAATCATGAAATAAGTTCAGTAAGGTTCATTACATTAATATTAGTCGTTAGGTATCAAGAACTAACAATGAACATTACTTTTATTTACTAATCTAGGTTAATGTTAATTTCTATATATATTAATGTTAATTAGTGTGTGTGTGAGTCTATATTGTATGTATATATATATATATACACACACACACACACACACACACACATTAGACTTTTTATCAGAAATTCCTGCAATTGTGACTTCTTTATTTTATTTTATTTTTTATAATTATGAGACATGAGCTAAGAATTGCACAATATAAAATCACAATTCTGAATTCTACGATATATACTCACAGTTGTAAGAATTCAGTGGGAGACATAAACTCAGAATTCCAAGAAAAAACTCTGACTTGCAAGATGGAAAAATTCTATTTATTTTCTGTGGTGAATAGAAGCTTCCATAATGAACAAACAGAAATTAGCCATGGTACATTTATGAATTAACATGCTTTAAAGAATTAAAATGAATTTAATGAATTAACAAAGCTAGTTTCCTAATACCTAATGCATTAACTAATGAAAAAGAAATTGAACCCTACTGTAAAAAAAAGTGTTACCAGCATTTGATTAATAACAATAGTGTAAAATAATTTACACTAAATAAGTCTCAGTTATAAACTGACATTCAGTAATACCATTTAAAATATGAATTCATAGCGAGTGTGACCTGAATTATAAAAATGCCAACTATGAGTCCTATCAGCCTGAATAATTGGCAGATGGGAAGCTTCAGGCAAAATAAAAAATGGATAGTTTTGAAAGTGAAATTTAGATAAGTACCTTCCACCGCAAACATTCAATCACTCAATGTTTCCTTACCCCAACTGAGCTGTATAATTATACCCTCACACACATACAGTATACACACACACATCAGCACAGCGCATTTAATGGCCTCCAGCCATTCCACTTAAAATTCAGTTGCTCGCCCTGCAAAAACGATCATAGTCATTAATGTTCAGCGGTGATTAATCGCCTCCTGAAGATAAGCCTCTTTATGCAACACTATTTCACCCTGTCAGGATATTCAGATAACCCTTAGATTTATACTTACCTGCACAGACCAGCACACCTCAGCCCTCTGCATTGAGCAAACCATCCCAGTATCCCAACATTCAAAAGGTTTCTATTGCTGGATCACTAAAGGCTTTGTTAATCAATGCACTGAGGCTTTTTATGAGTGCATTATGAACAAAGGAACATACAATTTGAATCCCTACATACACACACATGCACACACTTCAACCAAGACAAAACCTAATAAAAAATGACTACTAATAATTAGAGCCGCAAATCATGCTGTTTGCATAGAAATTGCCTCTTTGATGGATGAAATTAATCATTGATTGAAGCCATCCCACGGATTCATCTTTTCAAAAGCTCCATGGGGAGATTATTCTGTCTTTTCTCCAAGCACAAACCCAGTTTTCAATCGTTCTGCAGCCGCTGGTGGCATAATGCTAATAACCAGCACAATAAATGACTGTCACATCTGCTCAATAACCTAAAAGTGCTTCCCGTTCATTTGACAAATGCACAAAATAATACCGTACTCAACAAAAGCGCACCTGAATGGTCAGCGATAGAGCATGTAAACACACGCTTAAACACATATTTAATTAATATTCCTTCTAAAACGCTAATGCTCTCCATTGAACTTCTCAGCTACGCATGACTGCAGGTGAGCATCAGGACGAGTGCGCTTAAAAACCATTAGCGGGAATATATCAGTGCAGCATGAACAGACACAAATTGCAATTCTTGTTGCTGTTCGTTGTGTTAAAACAGGAGGATTGGCAGGCGTCCATATCTTCTAATGTGTTTCAGAAATGAAATGAACTGCTCAGACTGAGGATGCACTTCCCTTGCCATTGTCTCTCACTATCTCGGTCTCTCCCCCACTTCCCCGAATTTAATCTCGTTCTGTTTCATTGTGATTGGATTGGAAGTCAGCCCATCACAGGCTTCATGTTCCACTGGAAATCACATTTGTTAGATAGCGCATCGCTATCCTAACTAGATCTTCTTCTTGCTTCTGTTGGTTAACCTCCAAAGACTAAACAGCTCTTTCATAACTATTAGCCTATCTGGTGATTAGATCACACACAAAAAAAGGAACAGTTAAAAACAGAACAGTCTGTGCACGGAAAATCTTCACACCTGCCCTAGTGGCGTAACAGAGATGTCCAGTATGATTTTTTTTTTTTTAATTAATCAGTTGATCCAGCTCACGAAATCAGTCGAAAATATTGTTATAGTCGAAAAAATAGTAGCTTTAGGAACTTTTAGGCTTAAAGGTGTTAATATCAGCATAAGATTGTGTAGTCAGAGATGATCTAATGGTTAGTTTTCCAACTAGAGTTTATTTATTTTAGACACCCGTCTCTAGGAGAGGCTCAATCCCATTTTGCTTCAGTTTAGCGCATGAACTGAAGTCAAATAGCTGTCCATCTTAATATTACTGAATGTTTTTTCCACCCTCCTAAGAAAGTGAGACGGAACTGATCTCATGGCCACCAAAAGACAGATTGTGCTCTTACTGCACATAAAATGAGATTGAAACTGAAGTCCAATTCCTGACCTATTGGCCTGACTAAGCGCAGACATTCATTCGCTGCTTTAAAACTGCTGCAAAGAATTTCAATGTATCAATCCATGCTGTTAGGTGAAAGTCCAGGAAACGCAAACTTAGCTGCAAGATATCTAAATCTTGGGACATAAAATCTAAAAGCTTCACATTAAGTACTTAATAAATATGAATATATATCAGGTGTATTATCAAAAAATGAAAACCAATTATTTAATGTTTACTTTAATCTCGCCATTAAGCAAATGTGTTGAACAAATACATTTAAGAGTTCCAAAAATGTTTGAGTTAATGTTAACAACATTTTGCTTTTAAAAAATAACTAAATTCAAGAATCTAAAAATACAAATTAAATATTCAAACTGTAATGGTACTCAATATACTGATATTAAAAAAAAGAATACCAGTAATGTTTTAACTTCTTGAATAATGAGCTAGCATAAAGCTACATAAAAAAAACAGAAGGGCAGGGTAGAAAGTGTTGGTGGATTATCAAAGCAAAACGGACTCTCTTTAATGTCTCTCTCAAAGCGCTGGGGCTGATTAATAATGCATCTCTGGTCTCTCTCCGAGTCTGAACCTACTAGCTGACTCACTCCAATCCTGTATCTGCTCAAAAATGAGTCTCAACAGCAGCAGGGTGCTAAGATTTGCAAGGATTATCATTACGCTGACAGTGAATGTGATCATGTTCCTTTACTTTGGAGGCTTGTTTCCCCTTAAAATGAAGGAAAAGCTGGAATATCCCATATCATGCTTAATAGAGCTGCCGTATAATGCAAATTACATTGCACATTTCTAAAGGTAAGGGCACATTTTCCATTGTTCAGCAATTTTTTGTGACTGAAATCCAGCCTTTTTAATAGGAATCCATACGATCTGGAATTTCACACAAAGGTGAAAGACCTACACATGCAGATTTTGCAACAGGTTCAAGTTGTACCCATAAATTCGCTGCACTCACCAACAGAAAGTTGCATGGTTTGAAAATGACTTCTTGGAGCAATGCTTCATGCATCACTAAACTACTGACAGTGGACTTTTTTATCTTTGAAAATTTGCTGAAATTTCGCTAATGTGACCCCACCAATAAGAAAAATAATCAAGGTAACAAAACAACAGCAATAATCTCAGCATTCAGAATGAGGCTATTTATAAGTCACCACCATTTTTTGGCTGCTTCATACATCTGTCTTCCAAGTATGAGAGAAATGTGTAAGGGATAATCAACAGCTAGCTGTGCATTAAACAATTTGAATGCAAGATGTGGAGGCGAAGAACCACCCGTCGTGCAGCAGAGGGTGGTTGCCTCCGCAAAGTGCATTCAAATCGTTTAATGCACAGCTAGCCGTTGATTATCTCGTTTATGCCATGGTCATTTCCCAGCATTCACATATTAAAGATGTTAATAATATTTGCGCTGCAATATTTGACCGGAACAATAAAATTGACAGTTATTTTCGTCTGTATTACTATTCAACTGTACTGTATGTTACTATGGTTACCAATGTTTATAGGAAGCGCATTAATATAGAACGTGATTAAACTGACCTGGAACTACATGTGCAGTTAAACGAATTTAATCAACACCTGCCAGCCAATCAGAATCGAGTATTCAGACAGACCATGGCATAAGACTTGTAAACATATTTCATTCCATACTGAAAAGTATAGATTAAAAATTAGCACACTGCAGTTAATGAATATTAGCAATTAGCTTAGCAACATGTTAACAGCAAACTTAAAACTGCCTATGTAGGCAGTAGGCATCATAGAGCAAAAATCTTGTATTTCAAATGTATTTCAAAAATACGCTAATTTTGTGAACAACACAACTGAAATATATATTTTCAAATAGAAAATTTCTTTTTTTTAAATGCTATCCCTTAAATGCTTAAATACATTACTAGGGGCAAGAAAATATATTTATAATTTTGAAAAATTGGACAAAATAAACATAGGCCAAAAAATATGAGGTAAATAAAATATAAACAATACTGCAATATTAAAATATATATTTCTTGCCATATGGGGCAGCTCACCAGTTTTTGTAACAGCGCTATTGTGTAAACAAAATGCATCTGGTCTCAGTGAGTATCAAAGTGAATCCTCCCAGAGCTTTTCACAAACCATTCTCATCAACCAATTGGCCTTTGAGATTGGCCTCTTACATAAAGAGTTCATGCTGAGAGACACAGGGAGGATCTCTGAGAGAAAGTGAGTAAAAGGTTTGTGTGTGCTTTAAGAGGATTACAACCGCCTGCTTTCCCAAACGCTTTGTTTTTGCAACCTGAGGTCACAGATCCAAGGTCAGTTCACTGAGGAACCATCTGCAAACTCTGGTGATAGTAAAACAGTGTGCTGTCTCGAGGTGTCAGTGATTCAGAGAGGGTGGTTGGACCATTATATAATCCAGCAGAGTCCCAAACAAAGCAAGAGAACAGCGTGCAGCCAAGCTATCTGGCAGATTACAGGTACATAATGAGGAAAAAAGATGGCCTTCAGTAAATAGGATTTAGGAGTTAAAAATAGTCACACTAGATCATCCCAGAGACCTCACCCGTGACCTCTGGCATGGAAAGAACAGGAGAAAGAGAGAAAGCAGGGAAGAGGTGACGAGCAGAGCCAAACTGCCCCCAAGAGAGAGCCAGAGTTTCAATCCACCTTACATCAGCAAAATCCACCTTCAGGTCAAGCTGTAATCAACCTATTAAAGCCAATGCCTTCTTCCATTCTGATTTCAAATCCCTTGTTAGGGTTTTATAATTGAGGCTTAATATTTACACGTTAACAGTATTACCTAGATTTTGACATTTTCTGAATAGTAAGTATCAGTGGAGCTTATCAGCTAGCCTTATCGCCACGAATCTGTGTTGTGGCTGCCAGCAAGAAGCTATGCGGTTGCTAAAGTGTTGTGAATGTTTTTAGCATTTCACAATGCAGTTGTTAAGATCATAGTTGCACTGAACAAAATTATAAACGCAACACTTTTGTTTTTGCCCCCATTTTTCATGAGATGAACATTTTTCTATGTACACAAAAGGCCTATTTCTATTTTCAAAAGGCCTTGTTCACAAATCTGTCTAAATCTGTGTTAGTCAGCACTTGCCGAGGTACTCCATCCACCTCACAAGTGTGGCATATCAAGATGCTGATTAGACAGCATGATTATTGCACAGGTGTGCCTTAGGCTGGCCACAATAAAAGGCCACTCTAAAATGTGAAGTTTTACTGTATTGGGGGGTCCAAAAACCAGTCAGTATCTGATGTGACCACCATTTGCCTCACGCAGTGCAACACATCTCCTTCGCATAGAGTTGCTCAGGTTGTTGATTGTGGCCTGTGGAATGTTGGTCCACTCCTCTTCAATGGCTGTGCAAAGTTGCTGTATATTGGCAGGAACTGGAAAACGCTGTCGTATACGCCGACCCAGAGCATCCCAAACATGCTCAATGGGTGACATGTCCGGTGAGTATGCTGGCCATGCAAGAATGTTTTCAGCTTTCAGGAATTGTGTACAGATCCTTGCAACATGGGGCCGTGCATTATCATGCTGCAACATGAGGTGATGGTCGTGGATGAATGGCACAACAATGGGCCTCAGGATCTCGTCACGATATCTCTGTGCATTCAAAATGCCATCAATAAAATGCACCTGTGTTCGCTGTCCATAACATACGCCTGCCCATACCATAACCTCACCGCCACCATGGGCCACTCGATCCACAACGTTGACATCAGCAAACCGCTCACCCACACGACGCCATACACGCTGTCTGCCATCTGCCCTGTACAGTGAAAACCGGGATTCATCCATGAAGAGAACACCTCTCCAAAGTGCCAGATGCCATCGAATGTGAGCATTTGCACACTCAAGACGGTTACGACGACGAACTGCAGTCAGGTTGAGACACCGATGAGGACGACAAGCATGCAGATGAGTTTGCCTGAGACGGTTTCTGACAGTTTGTGCCGAAATTCTTTGGTTATGCAAACCGATTGTTGCAGCAGCTGTCCGGGTGGCCTGTGGCTAGCTTGTGCGAAGCGCTGAATCTTTCATAATACGATATTTTTTCCAAATAACAGAAAGAAAAAAAACTGAGCGCCCACATAGCTACACAAAACTGTATAATCTGCAAGTTCATGAAAACGTAAATGCGATGCACGTACTGCCTCTGATGTGGCGGTAATGACGAGAAAAACATTCACTGATCAAAAACTTCGTATTTGAACTTGATTTTGGTGAAATATATTGACACATGCAATGATGCAAATAAGCATAGCCTATCTGTAGGCCTATACATATGGTAACACTTTACAATAAGATTTTGTTAATGTATTAACTAACATGAGCGAACAATGGACAATGCATTTATTACAGTATTTATTCATCTTTGTTAATGTTAGTTAATGAAAATACAGTTGTTCATTGGTAGTTCACACTGCATTAACTAATGTTAACAAACACAACTTTTGATTTTAATAATGCATTACTAAATGCTGAAATTAACATTAAGATTAATAAATGCTGCAGAAGCATTGTTCATTCTTAGTTCATAATTAACTACACTAGTTAACTAATGTTAACTAATGAACCTTATTGTTAAGTGTTACCCTTTGTATAAATGTATCTGTATAGCTGATAATAAAGCCACAATACCAACAACCAATAGGAGGTTTCCGGCTGACAGCAAAAATCTATTTTGCCTATGTCACAATATGAGGTAAATACGGCCCTGTACACTGATACTGATTTTTGTTGCCAAATTGGTTTGAAACAGTTGTTGAATAAACAATTAGCCTAACCTGAACTATTATGAACTATTATCTGCTTGACTAACAGTTTTATTAATCACTGAGAGAGCATTGACTTGGTATGATGTTGGCTCAATATAATTTAAAAAAAAAATAGCTTAGATGTAGTAAACTACTTTTGCCATGTTACTGTAGCTTAGCTTGCTACATTTCTCAGGGCTGTAGCTTTAGTGCAGTGAAGCTTAATTTAATGAAGAGTAAATGTTAGCTTAGCTCACTACATTTTCACTACAAGTAGCTTGCCCAACACTGACTATACATACAGTATCTAACAACGCGTCTACAATGCGAACGGCACGGCACAACAAATTACAGTAGAACACATTATAATCAGATTATAATCAGTGATGCTGTCTAGACTGTTCCTTGTTCTACTTGTGACGTACTGACACAAAGTTCAAATTATTTGCAACGGTACTTTGTAGCATCCAGTGTAGACAGACTTTAACTGTTGCAGCACGGCATGGTGTGACACAATATGGCAACTGTTGTGTTTGGTGTAGACACGTTGTAAATGTTGTTAGTGTGATGCTATGTGGTTGCTAGGGTGTTCTGAGTGTTTTGTGTTGCTATGTGGTGGCTAGGGTGCTCAAAGTGTCACATAGCATGTTGCTATCCCTTACAAAAATTAACCATGGTTTTATTATAGTAAAAGTTTAGTAACAGTATAGTAAAAAGTATTGTTTACCATTTGAATAACCACAATTTCACTACAAGCACCATGGTTAAACTATAGTTAGTGTAGAAAACCAAGGTTAATTTGTGGTAACCATGTTTTTTGGTTTTATTTGTAGTAAAACCAGTCAGTTTAAGGCATGTGTTGTTTACAATGTTTAGCATGTTGCTATGCAGCTGCTGGGGCATTCGTGGTGGTTCTTGTGCTCAAAAACATTGAGAAAGCACAACAAAACAACAGGCTTTAGGTAAATCAAGATTTTAAAAGTCAGACTTCTTTTAACTCAACACAACATCTTAAATAAATATCACTCATGGCGCAAGATGCTAAAAACTGAAAAAAGTCACAAAGTCATCAATCTATATCCATATTTAATGGCATGAAATAAAAATCCACTATATAATTGATAATAATGAATGTTATTGATCTTATTGTAAAGGAATTATCCATGCATATGTTTTTGAATTTTGAATTGAAACGATCATCCACAATACAGAACATTGAAGAATAAAAGGTCTGTTGCCATTTCCATCATATTGTGACTGAAAAATAATGCAGACAGATCCAAGAACGTGTCCTATGTGAACGGCCCCCTTAGCAAGCACCACTAATGAGAGTATGTTGGGAATTCTAAAATAAGGACATAGAGGAAATGGTTTGCCAAATGGCTTCTTGGGATATTAGTGCACATCTTTTAGCATCTTTCTCCGTCTCTCTCACAAAGCCGTTAGCATGCTGCCAGCACCTTACCAGCACGTGTAAGACAGGCAGCAGAAGCTACATGTGTGTGTTCATTAATCACGCCAGCCTCCATCCCCACGGAGAGACTACAGACAGGACCGAGTCAGTCACAAGTGATGCAGAGATGCCTGCAGTGTTGTTCCCTGTTAATCTCCTCTAGGCAGCCACGGAGGCAGAGAAAACAACTTTGTGTGAACCGTAGAGGCAGGGTGTTTTCCACCCCCCACTACCACCCTGCTCACTGGCAAGAAACCAACAAGGGGGGTATTTTAGGGACGGCGGTGCTCTAGCCCCAAGCCTCGCTGTTGGGATGCAGGAAGTGGTTGGGCTAAGAGAGGATTACAGGGATACTGAGCCGATCCTGATCAGCGGTTATCCCTGTGCTCCGGGAGAAAGTGCACAGGCTTAACATGCTCTGATGTATGGGTTCATAAGACTACTGAAAACAGAGCCTGTGTATTGTTTTGGGATAAAAAACAGCCAAATGTTGGTGTCCTACAAATGAGCTGCTTTGCCAGAGATGTTGTTTAGCAGTTTAATGTTTAAATTGTTTGCTAGCAATATTACCTATAAAGGTTTTGTGCTTTGTTCAAGAAATATGAGCAGAACAAGCAGAAATTTGATGTACACAATATAAACTTTAAAAAAATACTGAAAAAAAAAAATCAGTCACTAAGCAAAGTTGTGAGTAGGACTTGAAAATGATGATGCAAGGAGATAAACATTTCTGTTAATAAGTCGAGTGAACATGGCCAAATATCAGCTGATTAATAACATCAGCCTGGTCGATATCACTCATAAGAATAAATTCTTACTTTTTTTAAATTTCATGAACGAACTGATTATTTTCACAGTTCAATCTTTTGGGTTGTTTTTACGGGTCTCTTCTGCTCACCAATGCTGCATTTATTTGACCAACAATAATATAAAACAGTAATATTGTGAAATTTTGTTACAATTCAAAATAGCTGTGCTCTATTTTAATATATTTTAAAATGTAAATTATTTCTGTGATGGCAAAGCTGAATCTTTAGCAGTTTTCAGTGTCACATGATCCTTCAGAAATCATTCTTATTAAAATTAATGTTGAAAACAGTAGTTGCTAAATATTTTCAGATGAAACTGAGAGTTTTTTCTTTTTTTTCCGGGATTCTTTAATGAATTTGAAAAAAGTTGAAAAGAACAGCATTTATTTGAAAGAAATTTTTTGTAACATTATAAATGTGTTTACGATCACTTTTGATCAATTTAATGCATCCAAGCTGAATAAAATTATTGCACTATATTGTACATTTTTATTAAAAGGAGAGTTCACTGACATTTACTGTATGGCATCAGAAGACTTGGACGGCTTTAATTTTATTTTTGTCATTTTTGGACCTTAACGTCCCTTGGTCACTCACTTTCAAGAGCAGGAGTATTCTTTGAAATGTCTCTATTTATGTCCCACAGAAAAAAATAAAATAATCATACAAGGTTTGGAATGACACAAGGATCAGTAAATAATTATATTACTTAAACATGGCCAGAGATGTGGTAAATTATTCATTTAATAACTTAAGTAAAAGAATAAAAAAGTAAAAAAAAATAAAAAAAAAACGGTTAAAGAAATAGGTTAAATTACTCTTTTAAGAACACAAATTATTATTTTAAAAAGTGCTTTAAACTAATATTGTGCATTTTAGCATGTCAGGAGAGCCTTGCTGCTAATGACACCTTTCCAGACAACAAAACATACTTATAAACAATATAAAGAATGCTCTAAAGGACAGTAAAAGTGAAGCCACACATCATGTCATGCTCCCCGCCCCACCCACATGCTCCTTGAACTCCATTTTGACAGACTAATCAATGAAGAAAGCCCACTCGCTCAGTCTCAGGTGACCTTACTGTCAACCACAGTGAGGAATGGCGCACACAACTCTCCAAACAACAAAACACTTATCTGTCTCCATGTTTAATCAGCCAGGGCCTCTGTTCATGGGACCCACCCAGTAACAGACCCTCTCACTCCAGCACAGTCACCATAGAGATGAGAAGACAAAACCGACCTGGAAAAGGCACGCTGGAGTAGAGTAGAAACTGCGGGTTGTGCTGACTCATGCTCTCCTGAGAAATGGCACAAACGGCGGGGAGCTCTGGTGGCAAACGAGGCGGGGAAGGAGGAGAGGAGACTGAGGATTTTGAAGGAGTCGCAGAGGGTCTGAGTCACAGAGCAGGAGAAAAGTAGGGCAGCATTAACTCATGGCTGGCTCCGCTTTCCCGCTTCTGACACAATGCTCTTTTCAGTGTGTGTGAAAGCCTGGGCTTTCTTCTCCTTCAGAACCCAGGGCATTGTGCACACATAACAAACAGCCCAGAACAGTGGGTGGGTGGGTGGTTTAAATAAACTGAAGTGTTGTTCTTTGGGTGGGTTTGCGGATGCTGTGCGCTAATGACACTGGATGTTACATGCGGAAAATCATATGTCAAGCCCCTGTGCAGCACAACTGAGCTGATGGAATAGAAAGTGTGTCAGTGTTCCTATTGTTAACTAAAACTATTACTAAACTGAAATACTGAATCTTTTTCCGTAACTTCAATAAAATATTCCAAATGAAAAAAAAACACTTAAAAAAACTTCTCAAAAATTTTGAAGTGGACGCACTAAAATTTCTAAAAATAAAGCTAAATAGAAATATTAAAAACAAAAATTAATAAAAATGACAAGCACATAAAATTACTAAAAGTTAAACTAAACTGAAAACTGAAAAATATTTATTAAATTTACAGTAGTATATAAACAATACTAAAATCTTTTTCCTTAATTGAAATGAAACGAGATGAAATTAAATAAAATAAACTTAAAAAAATTAAAATGAGAAAATAAAATTATCCCTACATGAAACTTACATTTCTAAAGCTAAATAAAAATATTAGGAAACAAAAACAAATATGCATATAAAATTACTAAAACTAAAATGAACTGAAAATATAAAAATAAAAGCTCATTCAAAGTATTCTGAAGTATGTTTATTCACCAGATATTTACAAGCTTCTGCTTCCATGCGTAATCTGCCCTGAACAAAAGTACACGGGGAAAGGCTTGCCGTGGCTCTCACTTGTGATTTCCCAGTGGTACGTTTACAGTTCAGAAATGCCCATTGGATAACGGACACTCAAACAATAAAAATGCTGAAAAATTCAAGTATAAAATCTCAATAAGGCTTTTGGTTGGACTTATTCTGGTCCACACAACACACAGTATATGAAAGACACGCACCATGTTTTGCCATTGCAAAGAATTAGCATATTTTGAAGCAAAATTTGAATAATCCTGTCTGCTTGACACCCCCACAAAGGCCTCTTTGTTTTGGAAGCCCTTGAGAGTGAATGAGCGAGTGGAATATTCCAAAAAACCTCCTTAATGTACAAAAATAGCACAATACTACGCCTTCAGCGGGACATGCTTCAGATATGTCGCTGACACCTTGAACGCTGCACTGCTCATGGCTAAAAGGCAAAATGCAGAATGACCAGGAAAAACATCTTTTGGTAATTTACAGTGAAGTTTCTTGAGTGGCAATCTGTTAGTCAGGAAATTATGGAAGCATGTTCCTGCTGCAGAGTGAAAAATAAAAAAAAACATTAAAAAAAAAAAATCACATTTTGTGGTAAGAAATCACAATTTACAAGTAACAATTATGAAAAAGTAAATTTGCAAATGAGACATAAAAAGTAGTAAATGGAATGTATAAAATCATAATTAAGAAATAAAGTTGCAATTGTACAATTCCATTTTTTTCTCTGAAAAAATGACTGCCTTAGGAAATCATTTATTTCTTGTTTCACAAGCTTTTAAAACATTTTAAATATTTTAAAATAATTACTGTTTTGAACATTCTATTTATCAAAGGATTTCTGAAGAATCATATGACACTGAAGATCATATGACACTGAAAAAAATTCAGCTTTGTCATCACAGGAATAAATTACATTTTAAAATTTAAAATATCATTTTAACTTGTAGCAATATTTTACAATACTACTGTTTTTACTATATATTTGATTGAATAAATGCAGCCTTAAAAAGGCGTCGTGCATAAATGCATCTTTCTGATCCCAAACTTTTGAAAGGTAAATTATTTAGAAAAACACACAAGAGAGAGAGAGACAGAGACAGAGACAGAGAGAGAGAGTGAGTCGCACTAATGGCTTCGGTCTTCTCAGATAGAAGGCCTGTGCAGATGATGGTTTCAGAATTGTTATCAGTAACGTAATGGGAGAGAGTGCAAGATAAAGAGCCAATGCAAGTCATCTGGGGTCTGCCACATAACAGACAAACAACGGCTGTGTCAATATCACCCATTTAGGGGAAGACGAGTTTTATCCCTCAGTCTGCATTTTTTTATGAGGGCACAGCTCAATAAATAACAGCACAAGAGCCATAATACTAAAGGAAATCGATGTCTAGCTTTGAACGAATCGGCACCCCTGGAACAGTTGTTTTCTGTATATCAATATTTATCTCCAAATTCAAGTGACAGCCTAGTAAGGTCAATGAGAAAACAATGAATAAATGATGTCTTCCAACTGTGGCTCTTATGAATTGCATTAGAATTTCAACCTTTTATATTCTTGCTGCTAAGGTTGTGGAGAGGTCAAGTGTAGAGGCAAGTGGAAGCTTTTGTTCATGACATTCATTCTCACTCACTTTCGTTTTCTCGTCTGGTTCGGTCGGTAACGTGAGCAGGTCTTTAATCCTAATCCTGTTGCACATGCATCCATCAGTGGCTCAAAGGACACCCAATAAGTAGTGAGAGCCGAGTGCCAAGAACACTTCTCTGGCAGCAGCGGCTGAATGAGACAACAGCAGTCAGAAAGACTGAGACGTCTGGTAGACGTTTAGATGCCAGAACACCAGATATCCTGTTACTCCCTTTGCCAGAACTCACCGCCAATGTTTAATTTGAGTAAGGACATGGGGTTATTTTCTCTCCAGAATCCGTCAGGAAATAACCAAGATGATGGTCACGTTTTGGCTGAATGAAAACAATTATGTAAAGGTCGGTCTTAAAGGATTAGTTAACTTCTGACATCATTCGTTCATCCTCATGTCTTTCCAAAGCTGGAGCAAAAAAGAAGATATTTTGAATGTTTCAACAGTTTTCATCAATACAATGAAAGTCACAGGGGGCCAAAACAATACTGAAGCCTATGATGACTTTCATCGTATGGCCATTTTTCAAAATATATTTCATTTTATATTTTTTGTCCTAATCTGACTAAGGACACAAGTTTATTTTTCAGAATCCTTGAAGAAATAACTAAGATGATGGTAATGATTTGACTCTATGAAAAATCATTTAAAGGTTGATCTTAAAGGATTATTTCACTCAAAAATGAAAATTCATCATTTATTCACCATGTCATCCAAACCTGTATGATGTGGAACACAAAATAACATATTTTGAATGTTTTAACAGCTTCTGTCTATACAACCCCAAAGCGGGCCAAAACTGACTTTCAATGCACAGACACACATGGATACATTTTTCAAAATAACATGGTGAGTAAATATTGATTTTTTGGGGGGGGGGGGGGGGGGGGGGGGTTAAGATTGACTGTTTCCATTCAGCCAAAACGTGACCATCATCATTTAGGTAGTTTCCTGAAGGATTACGGAAGCAAACTAACCTCACGTCTTTACAATATTCATTTTTGGCTGAACTGTCCTTTTAAGAGTCTATCTTTTCTTCAAGAAACTATAAGCAGATGAATCTGAGATTGAAAAAAAATTAAATAAAGGTGTAATGCATCTAGAATCTGCCTAGGAGATTAATTTGCTGGCCCGGTATCCCTACAACAGTGTGGTTTGCTGATCAGTAAGTCGTGAAGCGTTTAAGAACAAATGACTTCATACCAGATCCAGAGCTTCGGCTGAGCACTGTACTGCCGGATGACCTCACCCCAGCGCTCTCCAGCACACCCTCATTCAATTACCCACAGTCCTACGCTGGCCTGACAAGCCAGAATACAGGCCAGCCATCACAGCAGCTCTCATTCTCACTCAGCCGAACAGAGTGAATTCAGAAAAGCAGAGAGAATGCCTTTTTCATTTAAGAACTTGTAAAACAAGACGTTTATAAGTGTAACTGATGTATGAAGCCTATAGCAGATTAAAGGGCTCTGCTGAATGGAAGACTTCTTATAGTCTTCATGACTGCCAAGATGATGAAAGAGAAGATCACACCACAACCACACAATCATATCATAACTTCAGTGTAAACACAAGTCAGTAACCTCTGATGATCTCATTAGCCAGATATGCAGCTACGCCACATGACCCCAAAAACAAATATCACTCTAATATTGGATTTGCAAAATGAACTTTAAAGGAGATTATGGCGTGAACACACTAGGGATACAGCGATATAAAAATTCTGGTCAATACTGATAAGCCGATAGTTATTTTCCATGTTATGGCTGATAACTGAAAAATGGTCAATATTAAAACGAAATACTATTTTGTGAAAATAAATAAAAAACAAAATACTAAAAACTGAAACCAATCATTTTAAATGCATTTTTAAGTGAATTCAGGCATCACAACCTTAAAATTTACAGTATGGACATTCATTTGAAGGTTTGCTACATATTACATTATTATTATAAAATTAATGTTTAACAACAACCATAATAACAATAATAAATGCAAATATTACATTAAATTATTATTCATTATAAAATGTTTTAAATTATTAGTGATTTAAAAGATATATGCATGCACAATTAAATATCCAGTTCAATTTTAGCATATATGTATACTGTACGTATAGATAAATTATAAAAATATCTAATTGATAACATTATAATATGACACCAAATACTGTGCATGTCTAGAACGAACAGAACAGAGAATGTTGATGTACAGTAAAAAAAGACTTTCTTTTGCCTCATAAGTCATAAATCAAAGATTACTGAAGTACGTTCTGCAAAAAAGAAAATACTTGTGCCTTTCTTCTACAAAATTTTATATGTATTTTAATGTGTTACTTGCCATTTCTGTGTAAATAATTGTGAAATGTACTTAGATTCTACACCATTTTTTTCAGTATAGATCGAAATAAACCCTCACCAATAAAGGCTTAAAATACAGTTCAATAAAACATGTAATAACATCGTGCATAAGAGCAGGGAGAACTTCAGATGGCTTTCTCTAGCACTGTGATGTCACATGAGGTTTCTTAATGCAAGAGATTAATGGTGTTTGACAGAACAGTGACATGCACTTCTATTCATCCTGGAACAAGGAAATCCCTTACTAACCAAAACTCCTCTCTTCTTTTGCTCTTTTATCATCAGCCCTCAACCAAAAGCCTTGAAGCACCAGCCAGCACACACACACACACACACACACATGACCACAGATCGCAATCAGGATGGCAGAACAACAAAAACACCCCAACAAATCAAAAACGACATCCTCATTCTTTAGCTTGTCGGGAAGGTCTTGAGTTTCATTTTCAGTGGAGAACGGTCTGATGTAATAAAGGCGTAAGAGATTTTTCTCTGCATTGTTTTGTTCAAAACGAACACGTCTGTCTGAAAACAACATCAAAGACCTTCAATCTCAGGAATGACAAATATGCTTCACCTAAACACTATAAGAACCTGAAAAACATGACATTTGAGAGATGCCCTTTTAGAACCACTTGCTTCAGGAGCATCTCGGTGTAAGAAAACTGTCAGCTACTATCAAATCCTTTCAAAATGATCCATCACAGCCAAGAGGAATAAAAAAAAACTTTCTCAAAGTTGAGGGACTGAAGAAGGTCATAAAGGTTAAGTGCAGCACCGGAGGTACCACCGTCCAGCTGAGGCAACATGTTTACCTCAATCATAATAGATACATAAGATGGACAAGTTCTCAGACTAAAGACAGAAAACATGATGAGTTTACCGTTGCAGAACTGCAGCAGTGAGGAGGTGTCATAGAGACTGCTGTAGCTGGAGAAGCCGTCCTCCATTCTCTTCTTCCCTTCTTCCCTTTCTCCGATAACTCCCTGTTACTTTCGCTGGCTGGCCACTGCAGCTCTCTGTCCATTCAACATCCAGTCTTCTTCTCGGGTCAGCCTGCCAGTGTCAGTCACCATGACAACCCATTCACGCTCGCTAACTCAGACGCTCTCCTTGAATAGGAAAATATTTTCTGAAGTTATAAAATGCTTGTCTTCTTGTGCACTTTTTCTTCTCCGGTTCTTTCTGTGGTGTTTTCCTGAGTGAGATCTCCAGAAGAAAAACAAGCCAGTCCAGGGCTTGAGCTCTCAGAGGAGTGCGTGCTAGTGTTGGGAGTGTGTGAGTGTTTGTGTAATGTCGAGGACACTCCGCTGAGCTTGTCTGACAGTGGGGAACGGGCCAATCAGAGCGCAGGGGGTGGAGCCTCTCTCAAAACATAAACCCTCCCCCTCCAGCTGACTGAGACTCAACTCTGACGCGGTAGGAAACAGTGCTGGAGAAATTAAGCAAAAAAAGATGACTTTGCTGCATTAGAGGTGTCCTAAAATAGAAACAAGTTGGTGTGAATCGATATTTAGAGTTGGCAAAGGACTACTATTGATTAAGGGTATTTTTGTGTGTTTTTACACGCTGATTTAGAATGTAGTTGTACTTGAACTGCACATTGGAGTAAAGAGGATTATGATTGTTTGTGGCTGAGGCTAAATCTAAGCTTCCATGTTTCATGGAAGCAGGAAAGACGCTGTACTGTGAATCACATAAAAAAAACAAAAAAAAAAACATATCTACACTATCATTCAAAAGTGTGGAGTCAATAAGATTTTTAAAAATCTCTTATATCAGCAAGGATGCATTTATACAGTTTAAAATGACTGTTATTTAAATTAATACATATTAAAGTGTAATTTTTTTCCTGTGTTGGCAAAGCAGAATTTTCAGCAGCCATTACTCCAGTCTTCAGTGTTACACAGTTCTTCAGAAATCATTTTAATATGCTGATTTATTGCTCAAGAAACATCTCTTAGTATTATCAATGTTGAAAAAAATCTTGTGCTGCTTAATGTTTTTTTGTTAACCATAATTATTAAAATTGTAACAACATAAATGTCTATACTGTCACTTTTGATCAATTTAATACATCCTAAATTAAAGTATTAATTACAATAAAAAATCATACTGACACTAAACTTTTGAACAATAGTGTGTATATAAAATCATATACATATATGCATATAAACTTATTTATATTTTGAATTACACAAACTACTAACAAAAGGCATCTATAGATTGAAGCTATATTGCAGTATATTTAAATAATGATGTATTATTTTTGTTTGCAATCAGAGCATTATTTACATTCACAAAAAACATACTAAAAATGACCGACTTAAATAAGTACATGAACACTAAAACAACGAATAAAGTTAAAAATATCCACAATTTATATAACAAGGTGAAGTGAAAGTGAATGGCAATATTTGACAAAATATTTCAACAAAATGTAGCATCATAAATGAATCTTTTTTCTAATCAGCTCATTTATGTCAGTCCTCTGTCCTGTGTGTCATGTGTTCCCGCCTCTTGTGTCCTTATTTGGTCATGTCCCTGTCCTTGTGCAGTGTGATTATTAGTTAAGTCTTGTCCAGCTGTATTTGTCTTATTATCAGTAATTACCATGTGTATTTAGTTCATGCCTGTTTAGTTAGTTTTCGTCTGGTCTACTCGTTATTCCCAGTGTTCCTGTCTGTGTGTCAGCCTTGCCTTGTCTTTCCCTGCCCTGATGTCAACATTAAAGACTGTTAATTTGAGTTTATCCTCGTCTGCATGTTCCCCGTTCCTCCCTGCTCTGTGCACCATGGCAATTTAAATGAATGACCTATTTAAACAAACGCTTCTTATGAAATAGTAAGTGGATATTTTGGTAACACTTTATTTTAAGGTGTCCTTGTTACACACGTTACATGTACTTATATTATAATAACAATACATTATGCATAATTACATGCAAGTAACCCTAAACCGAACCCTAATCCTAATCCTAACCATATAGTAAGTACATGTAGTTAATCAATATTATTCAGTACTTAAATGTACATGTACACTGTAACAAGGACACATTAAAATAAAATGTAACCGATATTTTTGATTATTTCCAGTTCACTCAGCTGTAAATGCAACGCAACAAAAATAGAGGCATAATCTCTTGAGTTTTGTCATGCTACACCACAAGTAATCAGAAAAAATAGCTACACTTTTTTAAAAAGCTGCTGTCATACTAACCCCAACACTGCAGACAGTAAAGAAATCTGAAGAAAGCTGTGCTTCCCACATGAGGAGGAAGTTTTTTGGGGACTTTTCCACATATGAGACACAATACATGACCTCACTTTCCACTCTTTATTCCATAATACAAACAAGGTTTTAGAGTAAAAATCAGAGCTAAACACGGACTATTCAACCCTTATCTGCCTTCAGACAGACAAAGCAGTCTGGACGACCATCAAAGAGAAACCAAGGTTGGCAGAAAGAGAATAAGAGTGTATCTCGGTTTTGACTGTGGGTCGTCACAGGGGAAAACCTCTTTAAATTATTCAAGAGACAGGCGCATACGGTAGAATATGCATAAGAATGACAACGTGGCCTATATTTACACATCTTCAAACAAACAAAACACAGTCAAATGAAAAAAAAAAAAAGGATTGAAAAGCTGCAAGAGCCTCTTTAAAGATTATTCTCCTGACCCCATCCCCCAACCTCAAATGATGGCAAGTGGAAGAGAGCTGTGTTAAATTGGATTTCTGGGGTTTCTGTGTCCAATTTGGCCATAGCTTTGCCTCAGAAGCCTAAAAAAAATTAAATGATCCAAGGGGTGGATGATGAGACATTTTCATGTCCCACTGGTGTCTCTCTTTCTCTCTCTTGTCCCGAGGCCAGCAGTGCTGCTTGAATCTGGCATCAGAGAGCCTATAGTGTTTATTCTTAGACCCCATAACAGTGCTGACACTGCCACTTCTGTCTGTCCCGCTAAAGATCAAATCAAGGATTAGCCCCAGAAGGCAGCCATCCATTTTTCCTGCATTTTTTACATGTCTCTTCCTCTGCAATCATTAAAAAAGGGACCATTGATCATGTCAACTAATTGTTTTCATATTGAATTTGCAATTTTAATGCCATTGCACTAGTAATACATAACATATGTGTTACTACAAACATTTTTATTTTATAATGTAATTAAATACAGTCAATATTTAGCATGTTCATGAAGGATTTCTCATTTAATTTTTAGTTAGAAACAAATTGAGCCAGTGCATAACAATATAAAGTGCTCAAAAAATGTTTTGTCTTGTCCTGAATCATGATGGTAAGCCCACAATAATGGTTTACATTAATTATCTGTCTGGTTTGAGAAATTTCAAGCTTCTGTCATTCACCTTTGTGTGTTTAAGTCATTTCTAACACACAGGGATTTTTATTTTATTTTATTTTATAAAATATGGCATAAACGGGATAATCAACGGCTAGCTGTGCATTAAACGATTTGAATGCACTTCGCGGAGGCAACCACCCTCCGCTGCGTGTCGGGCGGTTCTTCGCCTCCACGTCGTGCATTCAAATCATTTAATGTACAGCTAGCCGTTGATTATCCCTTACATATATATATACACACACACACACACACACACACACACACACAGTCATGGCCAAAAATGTTGGCACCCTTGGTAAATATGATCAAAGAAGGCTGTGAAAATTAATCTGCATTGTTAATCCTTTTGATCTTTTATTTTTTTTTAAATCACAAAAATCTAAGCTTTCATTGGATAATAAGAATTTAAAATGGGAGGAAATATCATTATGAAAAAAATGTTTTTCTCTAATACACATTGGCCACAATTAACAGCACCCTTTTATTCAATACTTTTTGAAACCTCCATTTGCCAGTTTAACAACTCTAAATGTTCTCCTATAATGCCTGATGAGGTTAGAGAACACCTGACGAGAGATCAGAGACCATTCCTTCATCCAGAATCACTCCAGACCCTTTAGATTCCCAGCTCCATGTTGGTGCTTCTTCTCTTCAGTTCACTCATTTTCTGTAGGGTTCAGGTCAGAGGACTTGGGACAGCCAAAGCAGAAGCTTGGTTTTGTGCTCAGTGACCCATTTTTGTTTTGTTCTTGAGGTTTGTGTTTGGATTATTGTGTGCTAATTTTTTAGTTTCATCTGACCATAGAAGCCAGTCCCATTTGAAGTTCTAGTCGTGTCTGATAACTGAATATGATGGAGTTTGTTTTTGGATGAGCGAGGAGAATTTTTCTTGAAACCCTCCCAAATAACATGTGGTGATGCAGGTGATGTTTGACAATTTTTTTTTAAGGTTTTCTGACCCTGAGACTATTTTCTGCAATTCTCCAGCTGTGGTCCTTGGAGAGTCTTTATCCACTCAAACTCTCCTTCTTACCGTGCATTAGGACGATATAGACACACGTCATCTTCCAGGCAGTTTCGTAACATTTTATGTTGATTGGAAATTCTTAATTATTGCCCTGATGGTGGAAAAAGGAATTTTCACTGCTCTAGCTCTTTTCTTAAAGCCACTTCACTAATTTAATTTAATCTCAATTATCTTTTGCTGCACATCAGAAATATATTCTTTGGTTTTTCTCATTGTGATGGATGATTAAGGGAATTCGGCCTTTGTTTTCCCTCCTATTTATATTTCTGTGAAACAGGAAGCCATGGCTGGATAATTTCATTTACTGGTGACATTCTATCATGTTGCTATAGAACAGCACAAGCACTTTTTGATGATTTTTTGGTGTCAACTGCCTGCGTGTTAATCGAGGCAAATATAGTCCAGTGGTGGTGCTGTGAGATTAGAGAGTGCACAGACCCCTGGAGAGAGACACCAGCTGGGGGAAGGGAGAGCGGCTGGGAGAAGCACTTCATCATCTCTTTGTAAGTCTGGGGATCCCTCGGGTGGCAGCCGAATAGTGCTACACCCTCCTATTGTTCTGCAATTATACTGGCTGCACCTTTCTCATACAAACACATATGCACACACTTAAACAAACACAAAATGATACACACATTTGCATCATAAAGGAGCTTCATGGGGATTAGTTATATTCAGCACCTGACATAGTGACAGTTTTTTTTTTTTTTTAGGAAAATTAAGGAAAATTATACGGTATAATCCAAAGACTACATTAACATTCCTGCATGTCCACATATGCTTATATTCACAGTACTTTATAACTAAGGAAGCACTGCCTCTAAACTACAGTGAGTCAAGAATATACACAAACAAAGAAGAGTAGCAATCTATCCACTGCTCCTATCTACTGTATCCATTTGCTCCAGAGATTTTTTATATTAAAAATAAAATAAATGGATTCAATTTAGGAAATTTTTTTATTTGTTTTAATTACATTTCTATGCTGAAAACCAGAAAATAATTTTCCAAGTAACCTACAAATGCAAAACTACATGGCCTTGCAGATCTACATATACATGAACCAGCTTTTGCGGCATTTAGTTCAAGCTAGTTATTGTTAAATAATATTGCAATAATAGTATACAACAATCTGCCTACTGTACATGAAAAATGACATTAAGGTTTGCGATCAGCTGACATTTTTCCTCCTCCAGTAGAACTACAACTGCATTAATGGCATGTCATAAGCAATGTCAGGAGGTTGTGTTGATAATCTCAGGGTAATAGACCATGCCAGTGCCTGAGGTTTAGACTAAAATAGCATCTGCACCTTCCTCTGCCCAATGCCTATTAGTGAATTAACATTCACATGAAGCACAGACTCAACCTGCTCATTAAAAGATCTTACATGTGCAAGCTTCTTAATATATAACAACTTATTATCATGCATATTGTGAATGAATAATGACTTTTTATGAAGGGATGATTTGATCCCTAGTGACACTGAAATCTCTGTACAGGTCAATTGGAAAAAAAAAGGTCTAATGAAGCTGACACTTTCTGAATCTCTCTGTTCTTAGTGTTTGAAACAAAACCCTGAGCAGCCACTTTTGGATACTGGATAATCTCATGTTAGGTTAGCCATGTTTATTATGACTCTGTCACCACCTAGCAACAGCATTGACCCACAGCCCTCACACAGCCATCAGTCTGAACTTCAACAGCAAAATAGACATACTTCTGTCATTAAATATCATATCATATGCAATAAAATTAGATAATGATTTATAATAACTTGCATTAATACTTCATTAACCAACATTCTTTCACTATAATGCGTAACAGACTATTAGTTGGCTTGATAGGCAGTGAAATGGCCCTCAGCTAAACAATGGGGAAATGTCATCAGTACATCAGTATTTGTTTGAAATATTAAGGTACAAGATTATTGGTATGTTGAAAATTCAGCTTTGCAGTCACAGGCATGAACTGTATTTTAAATTGTAATATAACCTCACAATATTACGGTTTTTACTGTATTTTTTAATTAATTCAATTCAGTCTTTGTGAAGATAAGAGACTTACCACGCAAACCATGTGTGTGTGTGGGTCTGTATATATATATATATATATATATATATAAAACAAAGCACCGCTATGGATCTGCGATTCTTGTTTATCCTAGCAAATGCATAATTCTCCTGTCGCTTCTCCCTCATGTTCATAATTTTTTATGTGACTTTTTCTCTCATACATTCATTCTTTCTTTCTATCCTACAGTCATCTGCCCCTGAACAGGGATCATCTGGTTTTGGGATTGAAATATCACTCTGGGTTTCAGATCCACAATTAACTGAGAATCCAGGCATCAAATAACAGAATTGCAGACAGACAGTGTGTTTGATACGAGTGCAACTCACCACTGCTCTAAATCTAATCAGTTAACATCATGAGTCAAACAATGTTGGTCAAGCCATGGTGACATCATTTAAATGACCTCATACACAACTGTGGTTAATTTGTCCAATGAAAGAGTACCGGATTAGTGGAAAGAAAAAGATCAGCAGAATTAGCAAAAAGGAAAGTTTTGTTCAGCCCAATAAAATCAGCTGAAATATTGCATCTTATTTCACAACTTTTGAACATTATACTGTACACAGTTAATTTGACATAAATTCAAATACACATACTCGCGAAAAACAAACACAAGGCCAGGCGACCAACATTCAATCACGTGATCTGCATTTCCACAAGCTTTCCATCCACATCCGGACCCCTGACACAGCTGGTGTTGGGTGGGGACCTGGGCAGCCAGCCAAGTGGCTTCCCCTGAGGCATTATTCTCCACAAACCCTGGACCACCACCTGGTCCAAGCCCTGCTCCCGTGGCCCCTGCGGTGTGGATCTTACCAGGGAGCATGGACCAACAGGCAGGCGAATGGGGAGAGGGAGCACGGACACAGAAGAACGTGAGTGCGTCTGTCTGACACCCCCTACTGTTCTCATTCAGATGATGATGTCATTAAATCTTACATCAGCGCTCATAAATTCACTCAAGCATCCAGCCAGCATGGTTAAAATGCACTAAATGAGCTGCAACCCCCAATTGTGATATATTTTATGCTGAATCATACGGCCAAACAGAATCTAATATTCCAGCCATGAAGTAAATATCTATAAATGAACTACATATAGAAAGATAATGTGAATGTTGTTCATATTAAAAGACATTCAATCTATGTGGGTTGTATGACATGTGTGATTCAAATGTTCTTTCGTCTGTGATGAATATATAAGAGTATGTATGTACTCCTGTTTGCACAGCTCTGTATGCTGTGAAGCAGGGAAAACATTAATCATATCTGACTTCTGCTGCTGGATACATGGAACATCCCATCCCCCAGTTACTATATAAGGAAGAACATACATGATGCTCTACATAGACCTATAGTACAAGAACACAGAGCTCTTTTCTTTCACAAACATCACATCACTCATGATCTAGAATCTAGAAGAGCTTTGAACTGTAGTATATGGTTAGTTTCAGGTCATATGCTGCACTATAATAAGTGAAACTATGCAATTGTTATTGTACTTTCAGGATCTATTTCTACCTATCCTGACTATTAAAATTACCTTTATTTATTATTTGTATTATTAATTATTATTATTTTTTTAATAAGTTAATAATAAAACACTGACAACTAAAATCAGAATTTAGGCATCAAAGCATTATAATTATCAGTATTAAAAAATGGATATTAATTTTAAAAGGTTTAAGTGTTATTAAAGTAGTGTTTTTAGTTTAACTCATAGTCAGATAATTGCAAAGGTAATCTAGATGTTAAAAATGGCAATATGTGCATGCACTAATAAATATCCAAAACATACTGGCTGATTTATAAAAAAAAAAAAAATCAAATAACCCATAAAATACGAAAATATCATAGTTAAAAATAAATTATCATGTTATTTTTGAATGAGGCTATATTCTGTATAGTCCTCATATAAACGTCCTCATTATAGCTAAATCTAATAGCATGACTGGTCAAAGCAATTAGTGGGCCAAAATACAGGGCTCATAAATCACATTGCTCTAATGGGATAGATCAAAAGTAGGAGTGCTTTTCTCCACAGTGTGAACATACCGCTAGCTTTTACTGGGACTTCACATTACCAATCTCAGATTGTCAGGATTACTTTGGTCGATCAATATACTATCTTGAATAACTCTGCCTGCCAACACTAAGAGGCTGAAATTGCATTACGGATGGAGATGCTCCTCCCCAGACCAAACCAGATGAGTGAAGTCATTATATAAAAATACCCTTGCAATGGAAAATACAGCATGCTTTTCAACATGACAATACACAATACTTCAAAGGCCAACATGACAGAGGTTTGCAAAGTAAACTGTAATGGCACAAGCTGCACTAACTTGGGGATTCTCCAAGTCCGAGATGATTTTTGTTATTTCTCATCAAGAGAAACAAGGGTGGGGCAATAAAACAGTCAGAAATGCTTGTTTTGTCACCTGCCAAAATAGAAACAAATGAAGGCTGCTGGATGTTTGTCACATCTCATCACATATAGTGTTATGTCCTCTTAAGGCCCAAGCCTTACTCACACATTGAGTTCAGATGACCAGAGACCATGGTCATGTCCTTCATAGAGAGCACCTCTACTTATACCATTATGTCATGTCATGCATTAGTATGGCACACAGTTCAAATAAACACAACTAAATGTCATTCTGCCACAATATAATTCTCCTTTGTTATGAATTATCTGACCTTTTAGCAGGTGGGCGTAGTGTGTGTGCCATCGCTATTGTAAATGGCTGAACAGCGACACCTTGTGGTTTACTTACAGCATGCACGTAATCCAACAATTATGCGAGAAAATAAAAAGTAGTATACTGTTTTAAAGTATACAAATCAACGGTGTTATTTAAACTATGGGCACTTTTGTCCCTGTAGACTACAAACAAACTCTAGAATAAAACACACTGTCGAAAACTTATTTGTGTAACGTTACTAAAAATGACTAACAATGAAAGTATCACTGAGGAATTCAAGTAATTTTTGATACTATCAATATTTGCACTTGCAAATTGTTAAGACAGTATTATGTGGTGGAAAATACATTGTAGACATTTTTTTTTGCTAAGGCTAATATCATAGCTATAGTATTTCATTTTATTTATGTGAAATAAATACAGCATTAACAATACTGTCACGTTTTTTTGAAAAATTGCTCCTTGACTGGAGATGACACACAATAATCATTTAAAAGTAATATTTACCTTGATTGTCCTCTGTATTTTCACAGATACCGCGTCATATTTAACCAAAGCATGCTCTCCAGTCACACTTTCGGGGCAAAAAAAAAAAGAAAGAAAAAAAAAAAAAGTTTGTTGGGGAAATGACGCAAAAACTAGGAGACATATTTATAAAAAATAATTAAATAAATAAAAACCTTTAATCATTTTTTTTTTCACTTGTTTAGAGCGACGTAAATTTGTAAATGTGATAATTCTCGGCAAGTTTGAAATATTATACTGGACTACATTGCTTTTAATTATGACTGAGAACAAACAGTGTACATTGAAGTAGCAAATTCGTTCTGATATTATGTGTGCGTGTGTCAAAATCAGATTGTTTATTTAGTGCAATGCTTGCAGTTAATTTGGGACATTTTCTGATTCAGTCAGTGGAAACAAATGGCCTCCTGTTACACGGAGGCCCAATAATTATACAAAGTGGGTTCATTAAACTCTGAGCTTCATTAAACAAAGACGTTCTTCACAATTATGAAAGGGATTCCAAAGTGCAGCCTAATTAATTAGTTCTGTAAACAGCTCAAGGTTATCTGTTTATGTGCTGTCTCATGACTGGGAGTTACTGCACAACTTTTCACTGGAAATTCAAAAACAAAACTGAGAAGCACAGGCTACTTTATAGTTAAGTTATTGTTATTATATCATTTTAACTTACTCATCTTGATTTCCTGATATAACATATATGGAAAGACACAAATAAGTTAAATGGCTCAGAAACAGCTTTACTGAAACTATTACTAAGCACAGACTAAAAATATACTAAAATGTAGCAATCTAGCAGCACTGACTGGATGGAGTTTAGACACTCTCACTTCTCAAAACCTATGTTTTTAAAACTCTGATATATGCAAATATCTGTGCATGCCAGATTCTTAACAACAGATAGAGCTGGCCTTGGCAAACACATAACAGCACATGACTACTGATAACACCCACATACATTTGGAAGAGAATGCATTGACTTCATTCCCATAAAAAACCTTCAAATATTAAACATTGTTATAGCATAATCTTCATAGCTGGAGGCATTCGTGACAAAAAAGAAGGACACAAACCATTTCAATGCAAATCGCTGGCAATTTAGTAACTACTAATATGCTTTTTAAATGTGAGTTTACTATATAACAGAACAGAATACAGCCATTTTTTCTTTAGGCTGTAATGTTAACTGGGTTAGTATAATGCTTTAGCAGGTAAAATGCCTGGTAAACAGTATTGTTCCTCGCACCAGGAGGGAGAAGGTCTATTTATATCGGATTGTTTTCACTGTGCAGACAGCCAGCCACCGTTCAGACTTTCCTAGGCTCTGCTCTATGTGAGGGAAATGATCCCTTCAAGCGTGTCTTATGTTTATATATGTTATAAATGCACTGCCATGAAGACACCCAAGCGGGAAGCGCATATCAACACGGCACTGTTATAAATAACAGCTGCAGCAGTGTTCAGCTGTGATGTATGATCTAGATACATTATTTGTGGAGGCTATAACACATACTTTGCAACAGACACACACATAGAACTGAAGCACATTTTGTAAAATGATAGTCTCACTCTTAAGATGTCCAACGACAGAGATGGTCGGCCTGAGAGCAGCCATATATGGCTAAAACCTTTGCACTCTCATCAAGCAGAATATGAGAACATATTTGCAGGATGAGTTGTCAGCATGGAGCCAGGCCAAAACAGTATAAATCCAAAATTCCCTGACACTGGATACTCACCCATCGGAAGCCCCTCACAGTCTGACATTATGGAGTAAAGTGGAAAACACTCTCTGAATGGATAGTGTCCAAAACAAAACTCTGACGATGAAACAAATGGCTCTTTGAGATTGCGTACACCATCCGACCTCTCTGCTTCTGCCCTCGCTGGCCAGCTGAGAACCATGGGATGCAAAGAATGCATATCAAGCACTCATGGCCCCAGCCACTATTGGACGATAAATATGTTTACACCCTCCCTCTTTCCTCTGGAGGCAATCCATTTAATCTGACCGGCCTGCTACACTGAGAGGCTCCATTACCGGATACAAATGCTGTCACTCTAGCTATTTTGAAGCTAGATGAACCCATCCAACCCTAAATTTAACAGTGGCTACAAATGAGTGCAGCTATTTGAAGTTTCATTTCTTGTTCTAAAATAGAATCAAAGACAAAAGACAATTGTTTATGTAATGCCTGTTTTGTTGTATCAATTTCACATGTGTATCAAGTTTTATAAGTAATCTTAAATCACTGTTATATGGGGATATTTCATTGTGTGAATATTGTTGGAATTATGATGGAATAATAATCATCATCATCCCCACCACCACTACAAGCATCATCATCGTCACTGTTGTTGTTGTTTTGTAGCATTATTATTTTATATAAGAATTATTATTGTTATTATTACATTGGCTGCCACTTTCCATATTTTACATAAAACTCAAAATGTGTTTATTAAAAATGTGTTTGATGACTCAAAATAATGGAGCAAGTTGCTTTTATTATTACGAACAAATGTGGTAGCTAGTGGTATTCACCAGTCAGATATGTTAAGTTCATTAAGAATTAGAAAGGGATAGTTCACCCAAAAATGAAATTTCTGTCATTTCTGATCATTTATTCACCCTCAAGATGTCCCAAACCTGTATGAGATTCTTTCTTCTGTTGAGCACAAAAGAAGATATTTTAAGTAATGTTGGTAACCAAGCAGTTGACAGGAGCCATTGACTTCCATAGTATGGAAAAATGACTATGGAAGTCAATGGCTACCGTCAACTGTTTGTTACCAATAGTTAGTGGGTGTATTGGGACAGTTTGCAAGTACACCACCAGGTGGCAGTGTTGTAGCAAAGTTACATTTAAGCTCTCCGTTGATTTTTTATTTGGTTGCTTTTGGATTTTTGCTTGGAATGGAAAACACACTGAGAGCTAATAGGCTATTCTGAACGTTTTAATTCACATAAAGTGAAAAAAGGCAAATGAATTTCGTGCTTCCCAGCCGTTTTCATCTTATGTACCACCACAACCCCATCAACACAGTCTACTCCTTCATTGACACAAACCTGAAATGTGTTCCTTTCAACTTATATTATTGTCGACATCGCTTAGCATTATCATTAATGTGAATTAAAAAATATAACAATACTGTGAGCGAAAAACTGACTCACCATGCACATTTATGAAACTTGCACACATTGCACATATCATGTTATTTTCTCTCCTTAAAACGGACTATTGTTTTTCTGTTTTATAAGTTTCACAAAGCACAATCAAAATCTTTACAAGTACTTCTTGGAACCTGCTTTAGTCCCCCCAGTGTATTTGGACCCCTGGTTAGAAACCAATGAAATATTTGACTTTATTGCCATTTTGAACTGATGATTTGGGATCTTTTAATAGGTGTTTTGATATTTTTAACTGATCAACATCACATGTATTTTGCATTTTAGAGAGTTCACGATAGGCTACAGTAAACTATGCCAAGTGTTTGACTTTCCAAAATATGTTTGCTTTGGGGGAGTCTCACTGAAAACACGGAAGGTCAATCTTAGGTCCCCATCAATGCCCTGGAAAGTTTACAACTGGGTTTTTCAGAGTTGCCAGATTACTTCTGGGCTCTTTCTGTATTGTTTAGGATATAATGTCAGGAACCTACATAAGAAAGTCATTCACATGACTCTGAATCAGTTGTCTTTGGCTCAGTCCCCATTCTCTGCTGGACTTCTGCAGACCCTTTGAGACCTCCACATGGTCGAATCCTTATTTGCAAAAGAGCGTGGGGGGCTCACTCTCTCCAAACGTAACTTCACCCCCATGTCAAAAGCAACCTCCAAACATAACCTCAACCCCCACCTCCAACAGTAACTCATCCAGCCCCACAGAGTTTGGATCAGTCCTGCTTGTTTTCTCAGAGTAATCACTGAAAATTACTTTTACTGCTCTAATGTACTCCTGAAACACACAAAATTGGTGCCCATTATCACAAATTGATCGTAAAAAGTCTGAGAGTCACGCTAAATAGTGTTTAAATAGGCCCTTGTACACATGACAGATTTTACAACACCAAAGATTACGTGTCTTTAAGCATAATTTAAAAAGAAGGTGGACAAAAGAAGGTGGACACCTTAGCCGAGTCTTAAACTGGAGGGCAAACGCTGCCAGAACCTCTCTAACGGGAATGACAGAAAGCCAGTTTAGTGACTCATTAGTCCATTTAGCTGTGATTTGCATTTAATTAATATTCCTGAAAGACATATACTGGTTCTATTGTAATGATGCAGACTAATGAACTCCTAATGGTGCCAGATTTAACAGTCTCCTGACTGATTCCTTAACTGTTTTATGGATATTGGGGCAATCTGCTAATTACAGTAGAAACTTAACGCATTGAGTCGGTGTCTGAAAGTTTTTATGCAAACTGTGATAATAAGACTATTGAATAAACTACCTGGGATTTCTGCACTCTTTTCCTTATAGTCAAAGTAAATAAACAACAGCTCTTTTATTTGATTTGGTAGCTAGATGTAAATCAGTGACAATCTGATAATGTAGAGCTGGAACATATGGAGTAATTTATAAATAAATAAATAAATAAATATAAATAAGAATTCAGATATTTCATTAAAATTTTCAGTAACACTTCATAGTATAGGGACCAATTCTCACTATTAACTAGTTGCGTGGCATGCATATTATTAACATATTGGCTGTTTATTAGTACTTATAAAGTACATATTCTGCATGACCATAGTCTATAATCATACCCAATACCTAAACTATTAATAAGCAGCAAATTAGGAGTTTATTGAGGCAAAAGTCGTAGTTAATGGCGATAGTTGGACTTTAAAATAAAGTGTGACCAAATTGTCTTATTTTGTCATGGCTGATGAACTTTTTGATTCTGATAAAAAAATTTTTTACAATTCATCTTTATTTAGCTGCATCTGAGTCATAACTAGTTGATGATTAATGATTTTTTTGTCATGGCTGTTATTGACTTATTTGGTTAAATCTTTATTAAAATATTTAAAAATTAAAAGTGAATCTTTATTTTCTCAAACTGAACATTCTGATTTGGTTAAAACTTTATGTATCATTACAAATATTTTATTAAGAAGGACATTTATTTTGTCATGACTGCCACTGAATTTTTGGTTCAGTTAAAACTGTATTCTTTATTTCCAGAATAAATATTTATTTTGTCATAGCTGCTGCGGAACAATCTGATTTGGTTACAACCTTATTAATCTTCATTAAATTGTTTTATTAAAAAATCATTATTTTGTCTTATACTGAACTTTTTGATTCAGATCAAAAAACTTAAAAAGTTACAGTTTAGTTGTAAGACCAACAAGACTGAAGAAACTACACAAGTGGCAATAATAATAAACAATAATCAATAAATATTAATAATAAAATGTAATGTAGTAGTTTTTTCAGATATTATATATGTATTAAACTAAAAACAACTTCAATGATGATTTATCTCAAATAAATCTCTGTAGATGTCAAAGCCATCAATTACACATGTTCTAGTCCCCTGAGAAACTGTAAAACAGGCACAAGGTTAGAAGGCCCTCAGAAACAAAAGGCTTCCAAGCTTTGATTTCTCCAGCAGCTGGCCCAGCACCAGAACCAGAGCCTCCAGCTCTCTGCCAGCATCTCCAGCCCCGGGCGCTCAGGCCAGCTGGACCGAGAATGATTTACCGAAGCTATGTGTCGATCCACAACAGTGGAACGAAGACCTGGTGGACCCACTATGATAGATGACCCTTAACTGTGGCGCGACTTAAAGGCATTAGAGAAGGACATAGAGGAGGAGGAGGGGGCGTTAGCTTCAAACACAAAGCACATGAAGCACTTCATGTGGGAGTACGAGCAGATATCTCAAGACTTTGCTGTATTTCTGAATTTGACATGCTCAAGAGTGGGTCACCTGTTAACAAATTCTACGGTCAGTGAATGCTTTTATGAAACTGTGACCTGATCATCTTTCTCATTTGTTGTGTTGAATCTGATAGGGGAAACAGATCTAAACACCACTAGAATTAGAAACCATTTATGGTGGTGCACTAACTGGACCAGCATGAAAAACTACACTTTTAAAAACGTAATATGGAAATAATATATTTGAAAAGAATATAATACTTTTCAGACATTCCATGTTATTTCCAATTAAAAGAAAATGCATTATAGTTCAATTGTATATTAAATGCAATTTATTGAACTTAAGAGCACTTCTTTGAACAACTTAAGTAGGAATTAAGTCCAATGTTATATTTATTTATCTTTGAACTATGGTTAAAGTGTACTGCTGAATGCACCGACAAGCATTTATGGTAAGCTAATTTAATGTCATTTCTATTAAAACTTGTATTTGTAATTACATTTTTTAATGATGAAGTTGCAAATTAGTACTTTAAAATATATATTCACTTTAAATGTAATAATGAGTAACACACACTACAGTTAGAATTACTATCATATAGCTAACAAAAATATGTTCTGATAATGTTTTGCTATACTAAAAAAAGTATTATTTTATTTTTATTTAAAAACCCTTTTAAGGTTATGCAAACATTCCATTTTGTCACTTTGCAAGCATTAGAGAACGTTAATATTAAACATTCTCTTAACTTTCTGAAACAAGTAGTGAGATTTTTTTAAATGTTAGATGAACATTCAATTAAATATCCCATGAACAATGTTCTGTACTTGTACTTATTTAAAGAACAAAAAAATAGTTATGTCATAAGTTTTAAGAAACAGGAATCTAACCCCATAAGTGCCCTTTTATTTAATTAGTATTCCATTATCTGCAAGTACAGTTTTAAAAATATACTTTTAAGATTTGAAGTTACACGATAAGAACACCTTCAAGTGTGCTTCTTTTTCACAAGCGTAAAGAAGCTAAATCGATGTCAGATTTTATTGCTTTGTTTCAAATTCAAATGTTATTAAAATGGTCTTGACTATTCAAACTTTCCTCACTGAAGTAGACAGGAGCTGTACCTGTATACGTATTACCTAGAAAATTGCTGCCTGGAGGCAGTACCAAAATGGTTGAGTGAACTGCTTTAAAAGGACTTTGATTATGCTCTCAAAACTGGACCTGCTGAAGCTTATCCTGTATTAGCAGAGTCAATCTACACAAAAGTCACAGAAGAGAACTGAATCCTCCACAGAAATCTCTTGAAGTTCCTCACGGCTTTACGTACACAAATGCAACATGTTTTTAAACCACAAGCTCTGGCTTGCTTTTGGGCTACATATCATTTCCAGATGGAGTTCATGAATAAGAGTGATAGAAATAAGTTGAGTGAAACAGGAAACTAAAGAAACAAAATGGCAGGGAAAGAGCAGAGCGCAATAACAATCCACTTCAACGCCACACAACTACCTGGCTGTCAGTTAAAACCACAGAAACACAGAGCCCCACTATGAGACACTGGGAAGTAAGGATGACAGGAATCTTTATGTATCCTTACCCAAAAAACAAACAGCAGAAATGTATTGTAAGGTTTGTAACTAATGCTGGGGTGTGGGCGATGCAACTGTGATTCAGACTGAGATTCAAGAGCCAACACAAATAGAGAGAGAAAAAAAGAGAAGTTGCCAACATGTTCTTTCATTCTTGACAGTGTAAAACATATGTAGCGCTTTTCAAAAAGCCTAGAGTGTGTTTTAAACACTGTAGTGTTTCCATCTGTGTGCTGTGATGCATGGATTTGAGAGTTTGGCCAAAAACAGCTACAAGTCATGTCTGCCATTACTGTGTCAAAGTGCAAGCCAAGAAAAACACAGCAGAATCCAGAAATTTAATTGTGGGATGAAAGGTTGCAAACCCCATTTGATGATCGTTGTATTTTTTTGGACTTTAAAAACACACTGCAAGCCACAAAATGAGTGTAGTGGCATTGCTGTAAGGGCCAATGACCAATAAGTGTTTCCACGATAAATTAAAGGAAAAAATCTTTTAAAAAGTTTGTTTAAAGCACACGTGCCAAGTTTTTAGAAATGTATTCATTGTATTTATGTTGATTTCATATAGCATTGCAAAACATTTACAGAAATAGTGGCTCTAAAAATGTCACGTGATGATGAACTGAAAAGTATATTTTTTATCTTGATGTGAGTTGGCATATATCATTTAATTCATCAATGTTATACATTTTTGTAGAGTGACATCATACAATGTAAACTAACCATCTGTTGTCATTAAAAGATCAAATGATATCCAAGATTTATTGACCTTGACATACAGTCATAATGATGGCCTGCAGGGTGCTCTCTAAGATATCATTTCCTGTTTTATGTTTTTTCCCCCCTACACATTAGTCACACCACATGACTTCGATTTAACAAAATTTTTGAATATTTATAAGCAATGAAGTTTTGTTAAAATATATACATATTTTCTAAATAATTATACTAAAAGATTACATCAAACTACTTAAAAAGGTTTCATTTTCAATTAATTAATCATTTTAATGACTCGAGTCTGTTTTTTCTTTTTTATGATACAGTAACAGAAAAGTTGTACCACCCTGACATTTTTTTATGTCCACCAAATATAATTTATTTTAATTTGGAAATAAAAACATGCCGATAATAGAGTCCTCTCTATGATATCATTTTCTGTTTTATGTTTTTTCTACACATTGGTGACACCACATGACTTTGACTTAATTAAAGTTTCAAATATTAATAAGCAATGAAGAAGTTTTGTTAAAATATATACATATTTTCTAATTGTACTAAAAGATTTCATCAAACTACTTAATAAGGTTTAATTTTCAATTAGTTCATCATTTTAATGAGTCTTTTTTTCTTTTTTATGATACAATATCAGAAAAGTTGTACCACCCTGACATTTTTTATGTCCACCAAATATAATTACTTTTAATTTGGAAATAGAAACATGCCCATAATAGAGTCCTCTCTATGATATAATTTTCTGTTTTATGGTTTTTCTACACATCGGTCACACCACATGACTTTGACTTAATTAAAGTTTCAAATATTAATAAGCAATGAAGAAGTTTTGTTAAAATATATAAATATTTTCTAACTAATTGTACTAAAAGATTTCATCAAACTACTTAATAAGGTTTAATTTTCAATCAATTCATCATTTTAATGAGTTTTCTTTTCTACTTTATGATAACAGGAAAGTTGTACCACTCTGACATTTTTTTAATGTCCCCTAAATATAATTAATTTTAATCTGGAAATTAAAAACAAGCCCATAATAAAAGAAGTGTATTCAAATAATTTTGTGTCAATTGCATATTAAACCCAAACAAAACGTGACCATCATGTCACTGACCCGTAAATCACCTCAACATAAACAGCTTGCGTGGTTTTGAATAATTCCATCACTACTGATTTACTCTGCATTAAGTCATTCTCATGTCAAGTGTTTCAGATAATGTAAAATAATTGCATAAGATCTTATCAGTGGCCAAACCCCAGGAGCTCCAGGGCAATGCAAGAGGGACAATGGCTCCCACCTAAACATTCCCTGCCCCTGAAACCATAGCTGGGCTTATCTGTGCATATCTATGGAAACCCCTAACTAGGGCAGATGGCAGCCCCATTCGAGTGCTAACAGCAGATTTACTTTAATTGTTCTTAATGCTCCTTTGTTTTTGGGCTCCTCCATGAGAAAAGGGCCTCAAACAAGCTGCATTTACATGTAACAATTAAACTATAATGACCCTGCAAGTGATTTATTGGTATGCGTTGGAAAGGTTTTGTGTAAACTTTGTGCTTGGAGGTTTCCTCAGAAATAGCTGGTAAAATGCAAGCAGAGGAGAATGGAAAGACCTACAGTTGATTTCACACCTGAAAAGTGAATTAACAGAAAGCACTGATAACATTCAGATGGTAATGCAATGTAGTTAATGCAAAAAGGTTTCTGTTAATGTGATCGGAAAACACTGACTTTTTCGCTGATCTGCTAAATAAACTGTGCTTAGTAATGAAACAGAGACAAACTGTGAAAAAACGTATTTTATTACTTAGTTTGTATTTTAAAAAAGGTATTAAAATAAAACAGAATGTAGAACGAACATATTCACACAAATAACATTAAAATCTCTTTCTTTGAAAGAACAAGAAAACGGACACACCCATGGGATGAAGTCTGGCATTCTTCTGATATATCTAGATTTCTATCAGTAAATGCAGAAAGGACAATGGCGCCCAACATACATTCCTGCGCTTTTGTGGTTTCAGCACTTTTCCGCCTATTGACACGGTTCTCGGCACATACTGGCATCCAGCAAAACCCTGCAAACTTCTGGCCTCATTAACATCAAAGTAAATCTGTGAAAGAGCTTGTTTTCTTTTTCCTCCTGCAGGCATCAGCCAGTGAAAAATAGGCTCAATGTCCTTGCAGTGGACCGTGCCATGTGAACGTAAGACAGGAGGAACAGTTAGAAAGCGATATTTTTCGTGCTGCTTTTTTTCTTCGGGTTAATTATACCTGAAGGGAAATCCTTTTAACCGCTCCTTGGCAGCCTGTAGGATTGGCAGGAAGATCAAACAGCCATTGAGTAAGATGCCTATAAATATAACACATTCATTTGTCTCAAATTTTTCCCCTTCCCCCTCAGTTCCTCTGGCTTTCTCTTTCTCAAAGCACTGCTCCCGAGGCTTTAACCCTCCTCATGTACACTGCTGAGTTCACATCTGGAACCAGATGGCTGAAGCCACTTCTGAAAGAGGCAAGAAGTCGACCTGCAGACAAGTAAAGGCAAAGAGAGCCTTGGGTTAGACACAGCCTGTTCCAAACAGACACAACAGTCATGCGTTCAGATGATTTATATTGCTGAACAGAGGCATAGCTGCTTTATTGAAGGCCTGCTCATCAGACAGATATTTATTTGATGTTTCAGAGGTTTCTGTGCTGTGTTTTGACAAAGCGAGGCAGTTCTGAGGATTTATTGCTACCATTTTCCATATAAAACACATTCTTTCTCAAATAGCACACCACGAAAATCATTACTTTAATCATTATTTTTGGTTTACTTGAGAAGAATATTGAAAAGATATGAACTGCATTCAGAATATAAATTTAAATGGAGTTTATCAGATTAAACAAATCTAACAAAATTAGGTAGGTTAGATTTATGGTTTTATTCATAAAACAAAAGAAGGGCTAAGAAAAATATTCCAAATATGAAACTATTAAAATATTATACACTATCATTCAGAGATGTTTTACAAACAAGGTATCTTGTTTTAAGCATTTTTAGATATTTTACTGAAAGACAATATGGAAATACACTAGTGGTTACATTTTTTTCTGCTGTGATTTTGGATCTGCTTTAAGCTAAATGTGATATTATATGATATTTAATATTATATGCTAAAAATATAATATTATTTATCTATAAAATAATTTTAAAAAAGGCTTATAAAATATGTTACATTTTTTGTGTCACTTTTTCATGCCAAAGAACAAAACTTGATTATTCTGTAAAAGCTGTAAGTGGAATCAAACAATTCAAAGCAAACACTGACCTGTCCATGTTTTTTCACTACTGAGAGAGAAGCTTGTGCACTGTGGATGAGAATTGCAGATGAGCGCAGCTTCTCTGGCACTGTGCACAGACAGCATGCAGCCCTGCTGGTTGTACGATGGCCAGCATCTGTATTCCATATTTGCAACACTCCTCATTCCTTTCAGGACAGCATAATCTGAACAAAGAGGAAAAATGCATCAAAACTATTCCAGGATCCACTCAACACTGTTGCAACACCCATCTGTAAAATATTACCATGTTCAGAGACTTTAAGAGAAAAGAGTCATCTCACAGTAGAGGTGGCAGAATCTCATGTTACTAAATATGTGCGCGCAAATGTGAGGACAACAAAAGGCAGCGGCGGCTCTGCCAAAATCTCAAAATAGAGGGGAACGTGTGGAAACTTTTTACGAGAGCTGTTGTGAATGCATTTGGACATAAGATTTGAAAATTCTTTGACAATGCTTGGCTGTTTTAATGCCTCTGTGCAGCTTTATTGTGGCAGTGTGATTGATTTATGGGTGTCAAAGCTCACAGGGAGGGAGTGAGAGAGTCTTACGGGCTACAAAAGTTGCCCTTGAAGATGGATTGAGTTACACAGGTTTTATGACTGAAGTACATCTTCTTAAAGGTGCAGTCGGAGACACATCACGCTGAGAGCACTGCATATATCTGGAATGCTTTTCGCCGTAGTTATGATTGAATACACATGTAATTGGAGTTGAAAACTGTTAAGAAGTATAATTCATCATTAAAATCAACACATTACCTCTGGTTATTGATGGCGGCAAATTCTCCAGGTGCAGCCCAGATTTGTACATATGCAAAACCTCTTCGAAGGAGACCAGGGTTTCGTTAATGCTTTGCTTTAAATCTCCTGTGACAAGAACATAAATTAAGCTTCCATTATACAGCCACTTCAAGAGTTAGAGTTCATCAAGATGAATTTCGCAGTAAAGCTCACCTGTGGAGTTCATTATTTGGTGAATAAGAGGTTTCAGCAGTGGGGGAGCTTGATGAGGCAGTAGGTAGGTGAAAAAATACCTGGGGAGGAAAATAACGAATTCATATAATTCATCCGAAACTCGGCCAAGAATAGCAGAGAGGCGATTCACGCTGAGAGATCAATATGCTACAGCTGATGCCCTGACACACAGCGGGGCGGATAATTAATCATAACAGGCACGGGGGGGAGAAGCTGCCATGAAACTCCCCGCACCGACCATGCCAGACTCTCGTACGACAACTATTTTATTATCTGGCTCAGACAATAAAGGTGGAATGTGGAAAGTGCTCACCTGTAGGCATTGTAGAGGTTCTTCATCTCGTTCAAGCCTTCGCAGGTTCTAGAGGGGGAGCATTGGAGGGTGAAATTACGGAGGGGAAACTGCAGCAGGCAGTCTGAGTCCTCTTGACAGGCCGGTTCTTGAATACTTGCATCATCCAAGTCCGTTAACTTGAGTTCTCCTGACACCATAACAAACTGGCGAGGCTGGAAATCCAGCAGGGCTACTGAACCCAGTGGTGAGTGAGACAGATATTGAAGAAGCCGCACTAAACCAAGACAGACCTGTGCACAAACACAATCAATAGTTACTTGTTTGCTTAGGTCTATTTTTATTACCACAAAAAAATGAACCTATTATTCGATTAACCACCAGAATAATCGACCAATTACCAAAATAATCATTAGTGACAGCCTCTAATATATACACATATCTATCTATCTATCTATCTATCTATCTATCTATCTATCTATCTATCTATCTATCTATCTATCTATCTATCTATCTATCTGTTAGTGCTTTCAAATGATTAATCGCGATTAATCGTATCCAAAATAAAAGTTTTTCTTTACATAATACATGTGTGTATACTGTGTATATTTATTATGCATATATAAATACAAACACATGCATGTATATATTTAAGAAAAATATGTTATGTTTATATATTAAATATATTTATATATAATATAAAATATAAGAATATAAATATATAAATGTATATACATGTAAATATTTACAAAATATATACTGTATGTGTGTGTGTGTGTGTGTGTATATATATATATATATATACATAATAAATATACACAGTACACACACATGTATTGTGTAAACAAAAACTTTTATTTTGGATGCGATTAATCACGATTAATCATTTGACAGCACTAATAAATATATATTTATTATAATTTTGCAGACTTTTTTAAAGATTATTCACTTGTGAATGTCATGTACCAACAAAACAAGATTATATACTCAGAACTATATATTACATAATATTAATATATTATTGTATTTACAGTATTTTATACTAATACTACTAATTACTATACTACTAATTTTGCAGTCTTTCAGGCACGTTTTTAATTAAAATATCTAAAAATCCCTTAAAACAAGATAAATTTACTTGAGAAACAACACAATATATAGATTTTATTTTTTATAGAATGTTTCTTTAATACAAGTGCATTTGTCTTACTGCACTGACAGAATTTTTCACTGGTTTGTAACTTTTTCATACTCAAAAAGTGGAAAACATTTTTGCAGTGTAAATAGTATTGTTTTTTTTGTACACTTACGGTTTATGCATTGTTTTACACCCAAATTTTCCCCTCAGGCATCAATAAAGTTCGTTGCTCTTTCTATATGCACAACCTAAATTATATACATTTGTAAATATAAACTCTGTTTTTGCTAACTAGTCTTCACCATATCCATTATTTTTCCTTACTTCCTTATAAAATGTTTTTAAAACTGGAGAGCACAGAAAAGGTATTAAGTCACCTTTGAATATACCCTTGAAGACACCGTAGCTACAGCTCTTCAAAAACAGAGGAGGATGAAACCAAACACCTTTTGAATGACTCTCGACCACGTGTTTCAGAGAAGGCAAGAATGTCAAAGAGACGAGTCACTCGATTACAGCCCTTTAGCTTAAACGCATTTGTCATCATCAGAGCCCATCAAAAATCAAAGGTGCAGAGTGTCAACACCTGATTCTTGTATACCAAAGTGAACGTGAAAGAAAATACTCTCGCCTCGTGAAACTCAGTATCGCCCGCTCCCTCAAACGGTGCCGAGAAATTATCAGGGTAAAGAAAAGAAAAAGGATGGACATCTGAGACAGACATCTGTCCCTCAGTACTATTTGATCAGGCTCAGTTGGTATGGAGATGGGGCTCCAGTTAATCCACCCAAGCCAAAGAATTTCATCCACCCCCACTTCAGGTATGCCCTGTGGGGGGACTGTGGGTGGGGAATCTCTGATTAACACTCCACAGGAGGCCTGGGGGTGGTGCTCTTACCCGAAAGCGCTCTTCCCAGGGGCTCTGCAGGAGCTGTATCATCTGAAGTGGCATCCCCTGCTCCAGAACTGCTGTGATGCCACCAACCAGAGCGCTGTCCTGACATTGACCTTTCAGCTGGAATGAACACAACAAGTATAGTGGATAAACTGGTGCAAAATGCAACATGTGGCATTAAGCTTTTGCATATCTAATATATTACATAACAACGGCACAACCTGGAGAGTGAGTCCAAGTTATTGCATAAGGGTGTTTTTCTTACCTCTACAATATTGGGGTGCTGCAGTCTCTGCAATAACACAATCTCCTTCCTCAGTTTGAAAGATATAAGCTCATTACAACCTTGGGAATCTTGAAAATCTTCCATGCACAATCTCATGTCTGTACCTTGATGGTTTACGGATTTCAGTGCCACAAATAATCCTTGCGGCAATGCTGCTTTTAATACTGTTTTAGTGTAACCTGAACCGAGAAATTCAACAGCTTTGATGCCACTAAGTTCTTCACAGCCAATATCAGTTTTAGCAGTTACTGGGTTGTCCAAACTTAATTTGCCATTGATATAGTCTGCACTGTCATTTGTGGAGAAACTTTGATCCATAAAGCCTTGTTTATCATCAAAAGTGATGTCCAAGAGCTCAAGTTCTTGTTGTCTTTCCGTGAGTTGCTGGAGCAATCTGTCCCGCGCTGGAGTTAGACCATCTGGGCGGGCAGCATCACCAAAAGGTTTGTTCTCCTGGAGACCAAAGTGCCATTTTTTCAGAATAACTGTTAAAGACAAAAACAACAAAGCAAAAAGTAAAAAAGCGCAAAAGGGGTTCCTTGAGAAAGTCATGGTAAGTTCATGTAGGTCCTTCCTGAGTTTTTATTGTCAAACTCCGACTCGCTCTCTTCGGTCATACTTCTCTCTGACACGCACAGAACGTGCGCGCTGTAATTTAGTGTAGTAACTGTGAGCTGTGGTAACGCCCTTTGGGCGTGTCCTCATGGCCAAATAATCACCTCCCACACAATGCAACTTCGATTGACACACAAACAAAAGAGGATATGTGCTTTTACCATACCATTGACCTCTTGAAGAATGTATGTAAAGGATAACATACATTCAGGCGGTCATTATCGCAAAATAAACCCTGACAAGATGATCAGGCCCACGCTTAAACAGCCTGCCTGTATCTAGCTTAATAAATAAATAAAACACACTGAAATGAAATTACTTTATAATCCTAAATAATAGCTTGAAAGCGTTCACAAAGAAAAATAGTCCATCTCAGCACAGAATAGCCTACGTTAAATATTAATGTAGCTTATGTTGTTATAAATAATAATCTAGGCTACTGTTTACTGTGATTTAATTAGCGACAATAAACATCTGTTTTAGGTTCTCTCTCATTCATCTTATGCCTCTTACCGGTTTGTTGTTCATCTGAACGATGTTTCAATTTCTTTCCGCAACCATTTATATAGGCTACTAAAATAAATATTGTTCTTTGGTAGTTTAATTACAGTCGCAAGACGGCGCCAATGAGCAATTTTGTACTTGCTAGAAGAAGTTCACACGGAACGCGTCGTGTAACTAAGAAAATTATTTTAGTGGGGTACTCTTTTAAAACAATAAAAAAATATGCTGTTTGGGGGCAACATCGTGGGACAATGGAAAGAAATTATTTTTTTAAAAATTAGACATGAAACAAACGCTTGATAACATGATGCAATAGAATGTTCTGTCTAATTTTACCTAAATTAAATTTAAATGTTAAGTAATTACTGAAAATTATGTAGGCTAGATACTTTAATAATTGATCATGTAAAATTCTCATAATCTCAAAATCTATATAAAAACATGTTTCAAGATGATATCATATTTAAGCAAGTCTTCGTAGTCGTAACATAAACATTTTTTATTTTTTTATTTTTTTTTTTTGACTGTAAAGGTTTTAAAACGTTTTTACTTGCTAACAAATTTGAATGTGCTTGCAAAGTAAAGGAAATGGTCTGTTACACAGAAATACAATGTTGCAATAGGGTTAATGTGTATCAGTTTAATAAAAACTGCAAGGTGAGCTTACCTCTTTATGTCAATAGGTGGTAGCAAAGTATATGTAGGCCTACCATGTAAAAGTTCTTTTTTATTTAACATAAATCCCAAATATTAATTTTTCAAGTTTTGTATACAGGAAGTTTGGTTATAAAGTACAAAATTAGGATGCTGTTTGCTATTTTATTTATATCATAAATTGTGAAAATGCACTTCACATGAGCAAATATATCATTGTTGGCCTGTTTCACACCTGTAAGTTACCATACTTAGGTGATCTTGTCAGAAGTGATCATTTGAAACAAAGTTTATAATTGACATTAACATGCATCTCCTCTGAGATCAGATTTCGTCACAAAGACTATCATTCATTTCAAGGCGCAAGAATGTGCAATTCCCAAAACACACTGATGTTTGTTAAAGTAGTTTTAAGACTGAGAGTGATTTCCTTCTCTCTACAGCATCTGATTAAGTGTGAAGTAATATTTGTGACCTATAGTTTCAGTATTTTTGAAAGCATTTTTATAACTTTAAAACTATCGTTGGAATAATGTGTGTGAACGCACACAGTGACACTTAAACCAATCATATCCTCCTGGTACACATTATTTTGAAACCAAACTGTTTAGAAACACTACAAAATAGAAATGTTTTCAGTACATTATTTCACACATACATCTCTTGCCACTGGGAGCTTTTTCTCACTGCTGTTTTATTAAGGAAATGTGTCTTTCTGTCTTGAAATACACAGAGGAAATACAACAACTATGTAGCTCACATCAACACTCGCTGAGAGAAATGTGCCTCTAGAGATTACTATGAGTGCCGATACAGAAACACCCATGATCTGAAGCAAACATGCTCGATTGGATTGCAGAGGCCACTACACTGTAGACTTAACACATATCATGTCAAAGCTCGCTGAGTTAAGGCATGTAAGAAAAAGACTTTTTCTAGCACATTGTCTGTAGAGAATAGTGAGTCAGAATGATAAATAATAAATCAAGTCAGCGCCATTTAAATTTGTAATGACTTTCATTATATGGTCTTATAACAGCTCATTTGTATCATGTGTGTGCTCTACTGCCAAACATAAAGCCCATAACAATGTAAAATAATGTTGTTTTTCTCACAGTTGAATGACATGTCTATATCTGTTATGCTTATCAGGATCTGTCCGTGGACCAATCATTGTTTGCAACCAAGATTTATTATTTTGTAGTTTTTGAAGTGTCAGAAACAACAGAAATTGCTCTACCTTTATTGGCCATGAAAAAGATATAGTTTACTGCATCGCTCTTGTGTGACAATATGCCCCAATAGCCAGGTATTTTGTCACACTATATGGGAATGTCACATCAGAATGGGAATCAGCATTTTGTAGGCTTTTTTCATAATTCTGTGCATTTCAGGCAAATGTCAATGGAAAAAACAAAAAAAAACAAAATGTAGGTTAATTAATACAAAAATAACAGTTAATACCCTTGTCCTGAGAATAGCTGGAAATCAAACTGATTTGCTCTTGTCCAGTGTGTGCTAGTAGCCTATGTGTTTGCTTGTTTTTGCTAAAAAATAAAAAATAAAATAATAAAAAATAAAAACAGGATTTTGCAATTTTAGAATTTACAAAAATTAAAAATTAGGAACTAGATTTTTGAAACCACCTTGGATGAAACATAGGCTACATAAGTACTCCAAGACGCAAATTTGTGTAATTGGACCTTTGACTCAAAAACCCAAGAGTTAATTCAGTTTAGCCCGTGCATGTGACAACTAGCCCCGGTCTATTCTATTTCATTAGTCAAATTAGAGCTGTCAAGAACGTATTGCATTGTATGCAGCAAACCATTGCAGCTTCTTGTTATCAGACTGAAAAGAATAGCAGATCATTTCCAATTTCGCTATGTCTTTGGCTGCACACCCTTACAGAGTTAAGGCGAAGTGGTTTTGTTCTCCAGCACCACCCTCGGGTGAACAGCGCGCGCTCAACTCACTGTCAACACCTCAGATCGCAGCGCCAGATGAAGCAGCCTCCATACACTCACTAACGCAGGCTTTGCCTTCCACGGCACGACCACAACCTGCTTCGACTGCATTCTGCACAGAACTACACATTTGATGGTGACAGTCGGAAATTACATTCACTAAAGCATGGCTACCGTGTCCATTTCTAGAGAGCGCGATGATGCTGAAATCTCAGATTCATCCACGACAGAGGGACCTTCTCAGGAAGCACCTCAGAGGTACGTGGATAGCGGGGCTTATAAGGCTAATTGTTGGAGCAAGTGTGTTTGTGAGCGAACGTAAGTCATTTAAATGGTTGTTTTTGCGAATAAACAGGAATAACGAACGTGCCGCTTTTAAGGTGTCTCAATATCAGACCCACTTGGCTTTTGTTTACAAGCGAAAAATACTATTCTCTGAGGGTAAAAACCGATAGTATTTTGAAAGTACAAGGAGATCACGAGGGAATAAATACTACGAAATACTATAATTTGCTGGGTTGGTCCTGATTTTAACCATAAACTGACATGAACGCTGTTCTTGATGCTATGTGTTTGGTCACAAGAGCCACTATGAATGAATTTCTAGGGCAAACTCCATGTTAATTTATATTTGACCTACAGTACATTTGACATTCAAAAGGACACATGGGAAATATTCTTTAAATTCTTGAAATGAATGACAAATGTTTTGCATTGAATTCTGCCCCATGGAAATTTAGCCTATATGAGAAGCACATCACGTGAGTCATTCTTTATATTATTAGGCTAAACTAAGATACATCATTCCTGTTATGCAGCAGGCTACATACTTAAGGAAGTACTTCTAGGGTACACCATATGATAGGTCATCAAAATTAATTCATAATAGCATTATTATTATATTAGCCTAATTATGAGAACATTTATAGAATGGTTAAAAATAGTTGCTTAGTGTGGAACTGACATGTCAACTTTTTATGTTTAAACATTTTCATAGTAACATATCATGGAGGCCTATCTATAACAGAATGGAATGCTTTAAAGTGAGATATTACCGTACTATTTTTTATTGCTATTATCTATTTGTATACCATTGTGACCTCTGATCTGAAGACAATCTTGATGTTTTTCAATGCAAATTATTAGCATTAGCATTTTTATGTCATATTAAAAAAATGCAATCTATACAACCTATGTATAGTATACAGTATATCTACAGTACACTTGCTATTCAGAGTGGCACTTGAGAAATATTCCACTTTTCCACTTCTTTTAATGGATGGCAAAACAAAAAAGAAGAGGAAATATTTTCTTTCTATCCTCATTAGTCAGTCATGTTTCTTTTTATCTGGAGTAATTCTAATAATGAACTACACTGGGATCTAGGGCTCTAAATGGAGGTGTTAGACGATTGACTCTGAGAATTTTAATCACAGAGCTCATCTACTCTGACTGAGACATTTTGCTTCAGCATAACTAGGTGTAGATTACCTGCTCTGTATCGACAATAATTATCTTTAATGACAAAATCTGTCTGTAGATCAAAGTACTGCTGAGCAGATGGTGAGATGCGTTCTTCAGATTTGGTGGAGAAGATCCAGCCGAAGCTGTAGTGACTCATGTTTGAGTTTGACCCTCTCAGGAGATGCCTTGTCTTTATGTTCCAGTGCGATGCACACACGTGGGCCCCTCTTACCAGCCTTTGATTTGTTAATCAAAGGTTTTGTTCCATGTTATTATCTGTTGTTTATGTTACTTAAAATGGCCGCACGTATCCGACACACAAAAGCAAGTGCTTCATCTCCCAAAACTATCACAAACAAGCCTGGGAGATGTTACAGTCTGGTTGCAAAGACATTAATCTTATTGTGTAACACACATGTTACACATGTAGCGCTGTCGCGCTTCGGGCATCCCGAGTTCGAGTCCCAGCTCGCGGACCTCACTGAATCAACCTAAATACATTATTTTATACCATGAAAACTAACTGTTATGGGTTAAATCAGGTAAAAAATAATAAATAAAAAAAACCTCTGTAAGGTAACAATTGCAGGTTACCACGTTTTACAGTGTAGAAAGTATAATTTATGAAAAAGAGATTATTAATTGATTATGCTTAAAGGCAGCTGCTTTGCAGTTTGGTGCAATAAGATGCATCTATGAGCAGTGTCACTTGATTCACCCTTGTGAATCGGTCCAATTATTTTTGATCTGGACTGAGTCACCATGAGTATCAGTGGCCTGAAGTAAATCTCAAGCAGTGTAAGTGTGCATTATTCTACATGATATTAGTCGGTGTTTTCCAGCCAACATGGCTGATATCCACTGAAATGCTGTGAAGGCATCTGTTCAATCAATTCAGTTTCTATTACATTCCAGGCATTTATTCCAGATCATGACTCCTACCATACAAGATCCACTGAGTAAAAAAGCTTAAGGGAGATGTGAATATGAACTGAGCGATGTAACTGCAGAATATTATTTATAAGCACATATGAATTGGGGCAAAGGGAGCAAACAAATTAGGTATTTAGTAAATATTTATGCTTGCTCCAGTAAATATTTAAGCTGACTGTAGTTAAATAGGGCATTTTATGAGCAAATTCGCTCTGGAAATTTCAGTCATATCCATTAAGCTCAGTTTTCCTTATCCTCGAGTCATTGCTGGTTTCAGGATGGGATCTCATCAGTAAAAGTGGTGTTTTTCCTTGCCTGATGCTGAACTGATTTCACCCTTACGGTCTGACAGGCCACAACAATCACCTCTGAGTTCTGGCAACGCAGACTGCCTGCCATGACTTACCAGCTGCAGAGCTGTCAAATCAAATTAAGCCTGTGCTCCTTTTGATAATCGTCAAAACATTTGCAGCATGCACACAACCAAAACCCATGAGCTCCATCAGATGCTGAAGGGTCATTGCTGGAAAATTATGCCTGTGACTGCTGAGACCTATGTTAACATATATAAAAATTTAACAAGATTATGCAGAAATTCTTCAGAAAGCCTTGTAATGGAAACAAGCACGCTCTCTTGTAATGCAGAAAAATGTATATCTGATTACAATAATGAGTTCATCATACATTAGATTGCATTATCAAATTTCCTGATGCTATTTTTGCAGCTCTGTGTTTAGCAATTGATCCACAGCGAAGATTGCCATGTATATATATATGTAAAGAGTTCATTTGCAAAAACATAACTCCATTTTTAACAATTCTCAGAAATCATGTTTTTTCATTGTGCATTTCCATTAATCTCAATCAAACTGCAGTTGGGTTATTTTTACTAGGTTAAAAAAATAACTAAAAAACCCCCAGCTAACTAACACAATAAAACACAATAAAAACATAACATAATAAATAAACATGATTTTTTTTTTTTTTTTGCAAATAAACTCTTCATATATACCTCTGCATTTTCTCACACAAGGAAGCAAATTAAGAGACCCTGTTTAGCTGGTTTTAGGATGGTGATCCTAAGGATGGAGTTAACGGAGATGAAGCAGTTCACATCCAAATAAGCAATGTGTCAAGAATCATTTTAAGCATTTAAGCCAACCAAGATGCTCAATAATGAGAGATAAAACGCTCTGAGGGTTAGGAGCAAGTGTTTTGTTTAATCCTGGTGAAATGTAGCATTTATTCCAACACTTCTGGTTCAAAAGTCATTTTATTTTCCTTGCACATGATTTATCCTAGTTGTTTATATCATCAGTGGCCAAATGGGATCAGTCTTGCATATTATAATCTGCCCAAATTAGTTTGCACATCTAAAGAATCCAAAAAGACAGCTTATTTGTTTCTTGAACACATTTACAGCAGTCATGTTTGCCAGTGTTTGCGTAGCTTGTCACCTTGGTAATACTAAAGAGTCAGCATCTGTGTAAAAACAAGCTTGTTAAATGCTTACGATTTCATTGTTATTAGGAACCGTTCATGTTTAAGAGAGTAGTTGAAATGTTTTCTTGCACCAAACCTGCCAACTTTATAGTTGAAATGTGGTAAACAGGGATAAACAGAAAAAAGTTTATATTATGACACATTATTGACCTGTCCTGAACTCAGTAACCTGATAGCATACTTTAACATTTCAGCATAGTAAAATCTAAAGGTACTCCATAAAGAGTCATAAACGTTATTATTAGTATTGTGGATTGACTGAATAATGAAAAAGATGAGTACTGAATCTTAAGCTCTGGTTCTTCAATGTGTTTTATATTATTTAGCAGTACATTTGAAGGAGTTGTCCCACTCTCATATTTACTTCCTGAACAGTTGAGTTGTAAGCACTAGTGAGCCTTTTTCTCTCATCTGAACAGGCTTTTTATGAGGTTGACAGTGTAAGCTGATGGAGTCCCTCCTTCTTGGCTTAATTGGGCCTTCGAGCATTTCGCTGATACATTTTTTAGACATCATTGCTAATCTAATATACAGTATGTTGCCAGCAACTCAGCTGTGCACTCAAAAATTCTCTATAGGCCATTTCCTGGCAGAGATAAACTATACGTTAGAGGCATATTGTTCAGACAAAACAAGACAACCACAAGCTTTTAAAAAAGTGGGACAGCTAATTATTTTATATAGCAAAATTAAATACAAAATCTTTAAAGGGATAGTTCAACTTACAGTCAATCATAACCTAAATATGATTTCCATTAACAATTTATTATACCAAAATACATCATTTACATCAGAAATGACTAATTCTGTTATCGGATCACTCTTAGCTAGAAAACTCACTTGTAAACCAGTTCAGATGTTTCATAAGAATCAGTTCAAAAGAATGATTCAATACAAATTTGACATCACAATTGCATCTCGGAGCAGGTTTCGATTTCATCATGTAAGTAGGAACAGCATGTTTTTTCCCCCTGAAATGTAGTGAAGCACAAAGTTATGAACTGACATTTAGTGAAGTAAAAATAATTAATTTCCCAAAATGACTCGACTGGATTGTTGAATCAATCATTCAGTGAGTGATTTATTTAAGGCTGTTCTGTTGTGACAGGTCTTGATTTCTTCACTTCAGCATAATTAATGTGACTTGCTTTTTTCTAAAATGTAGTGGTGTGAAAGTAGCTACAGAATAGATTGAAAACATCTGATAATGTGACTCTTTTATTTACAGTGAGATCCCTGAGGTTTCGCTGTGTCCTCCAGACAGTGACAGCACAGAATCTCAGATGTGTCCGGTCAAGATAGAGGAGAACCAATCCGACAGCAGCAGTCTGTTCAAGTCTCACTCCTCTACTCAGCTCCACCGTCAAGTATCGCAGGGCTCTGGCTATCATTCACCACAAAGCAAACGATGCCCCTGCTGTGCCCACCAGCAGTCGAATCAAAGCAATGTCTGTCCAGGTCAAATGAATGCTTACCATCAGGCAGACTGTTCAGCCAGTCCTGTTAAGACTGTCCATAGCTGCAGTCCATCACGCCACAATAAAACACAGTGCCATTGGCTTCATGAATCTCACGATGGCAGTAACCACAAGCCTGTACAGCGTCACATGGTGACAGTGAGGTCCGGACTCTTTTCTATTATAAATATCATTGTAATGGACATATATCTAGTTGATTGTAAACATTTAATTATGTTAATCACTATGTCTGTCTGCTCAGTAGGAATGATGGCTTGCATAGGATACCAAGGAGGTGAGATGCTTTTATAGCAACTTATGATATTTATTTGTTTATATAAGAATCACATGAAATTCATTATTAAGATTATTATTTACAATAATACAGTAGTGCACGTTAACATAGTCTTATGTTCAGTAGTACATTTAGAAGAATTCGGAAGAAGCTTTACTAACCAAAAAGTGCATGTAAATGCAGTGTGGCAAATACCAGCAGTATAAAGTCAATGTGCCATAGGCTACAGAAATTAGATTAAATTTGATCATATGAACACCATTGATTTTGCAGCTATTCCCAGGTCATAGTTGAGTACCCGATGACGGTACTCATCTCATGTATGGTAGTTCTGTTTGCCTGTTCCCTTGCTGGGATTTTGACTGGTCCTCTGCCAGACTTCTCTGACCCTTTGTTGGTGAGTATGTGCATCTCTCTAATATATGTGATAAATAGTGAAGTTTAAAGGGATAGTTCACCCAAAAATGAAAATTCTGTCATTAATTACTCATGTCGTTCCAAACCTGCAAGACCTTCGTTCATCTTTGGGAACACAAATGTGTGTGCAATTCCTCTGCTTGTAAAAAAGGTGCAGCGTACATCATTGCTAATCTAATATACAGTATGTTGCCAGCAACTCAGCTGTGCACTGGAAAATTCTCTATAGGCCATTTCCTGGTAGAGATAAAGGCATATTGTTCAGACAAAACAAGACAACCATAAGCTTTTAAAAAAGTGGGATTATTTTATATAACAAAATTAAATACAAAATCTTTAAAGGGATAGTTCACCCAAAAATAAAAAACCTCTCATTATTACTCACACTCATGCCCAGAAAGGTAGTAAGGAACACGCATGCGATAATGGCAGCAGACTGTCCCGGGAGAGAAGAAATCGTTGAATAAAGTTGTTATTTTTGTTTTCTTTGCACACAAAATGTATTCTCGTAGCTTCATAAAATTATGGTTGAACCACTGATGTCACATGGACTATTTTAACAATGTCCTTACTACCTTTCTGGCTCTTGAATATGTCAGTTGTGTTTCTGTCTATGGAGGGTCAAAAAACTGTTGGGATTTCATCCAAAAAAAAAAATTGCAATTTAACTTACGGGTTTGGAACGACATGAGGGTGAGTAATTAATGACAGAATTTTCATTTTTGGGTGAACTATCCCTTTAATGCTGAATGTTTATGCATCTGTTTGTACAACAAGAAAAAAGGTAAATGAAGCAAATAGTAAAAGCGACGTTAAAATTAAAAGTAAAAAAAAAGAAATTGTAAGATCAAGTTTAAAATAACAAACTCACATTGTGAGATAAAAAGTTACAATTAGGAAAAAGTGTCACAATTGTGAGATTCGCAACATAAGATTACTATGGAAGCCCCATTTCTGCCATCAGATAACTGACCTTTTTTTCCTCACAATTCTGATTTGAGGAAAAACAGATTTGTGAGATATAAACTCAGAATCGTGAGATGTTAACTCACAATTGTGAATTTATAACTAATTTTGTATTTCATGGGGAAATGGGCTGTACACCTAAGAGATATAAAGTCTTTACAAGCAATAACAAGTAATATTTTTTTTACTCTGAGGCAGAAATAGGCTTGTGCCTATGAATACATTTCTGAAAATAAAGTGACCAGCGGTGGCCTTTCATCATTAGAATTGTAAATTAGCCTCTCAAATGACATAAATGAATTTTTATAATGACTTCAAAGAGTTTCTTCTCACCGTTCACGTCTTTGATCGGACCTCACAGGGATTTGAACCCCGTGGAACAGACATAAGTATTCGGCTAGCAACGTGGATGAGGTTACAGCAAAACACGGGACCTGGAAAATCACTGTCCCCATTTCCATGGCAACTCACAGAAAGAATAGCAGGGTATTTCTAATGATACTAAAAATACTTTTAAATATAATTTCTACCACTCATCATTTCACTAAATCAGACTGTTGCTTTTATTACTAATAGATTGTACACTGTGTTTGTATTGAAAAAAATCCTGTTTGTCTTACAGAGAAGACACAGTTAGATCTGAACATCAGTCAAGAGAACGATCAAGGAGAATGCTGCACAGAGATTACACTGAGCACAACTTTTTTTGTAATGCCCCAGGTGAGATTTTACTTGCGTATTATCAGGTATTTCCAAATCTAGTAAATCAGTAAATGGAGCACAGCATGGTTTATGTTGTTTTCTGTCACCCAATGTGTGGTCCTGTAGGAGAGCGCTATGCTCAGCTGGTCTTCCGCTCTGGAAACTCTGCCAGTCTCTGGAGTCTAAAGGCAATTTACTCCATGTGCCAGATGGAACAGTCACAGGTAAAACAAGGACTATATTTTCCCGAAAGGGCATAATATTCTTAAGAAGTTGTTAAATGCAGTGTTTTGATGGATATATCCGATAGAATCTACTCATTAATAATCAGATTCAGATATTAGAGAATACATTGTGATCTCATTAGTAATTATAGATATTTGTACATAAATTTTGGTTCTGGCACACATTTTTTTCTGCTAATGCAATGACAACATCTAAAATGCATCTAAAAGCATTTTTCATATGAACAATTTGTAGAGACGTGCATAAGTAATCCACACAAATATATTTCTAATAAAGATTACAGATCTGTAAAGATTTGTATGGTTCCTGTACATTTTAGATGCTGTCAATATATGTATATAGTACTTGTCTGCATATATCCAAACATACATAAAAGTACAAATACCTACAAAATCTAATGAGATGAATAAGCATCAAAACTGAAAGCAGTACAACTGTTTTACAATTGAAATGTTTTTGCTGAAAAATGCAATTTTTTATTACTCATTTTAGATCCGTTCTGGGGCAAAATTTGATAAGTTTTGCCAGGTCAGATCAGAGTTATACGGATCCATGGTGAAGGATAAGTGCTGTCCAAGTTGGTCTCTGGGAAACTACTTGGCTCTTCTTAACAACGTTTCTTCCTGCTTTAGTCTGACTGCACAGCAGGTATCTGAAAGCCTTAGCCTCCTCAGATTCTGTGCCCCTTACTACCACGATGGAAGCCTGGTTGCATCATGTACTGAAAGGAGTAAATTTGGCCGCTGTGCATCCGTTCCACACCGCTGTAAACTGTCAAGCATCTTCCAGATTCTCCATTACCTTGTGGACAAAGACTTCCTGGGGCCACAGACTGTTGAATACAAGGTTCCGTCCCTAAAATATAGCATTGTATTTCTACCAGTGGAAAAAGGAGATCCACTAATGAAAATTTATTTGGACCATTTAGAGGGTCATGAACTCACATACAATAACACCACCATAACAGGAATGGATTTGGGAATTAAACAAAAACTATTCAAGTATTACTTGGCACGGGACTCTGTCTATCCTGTTCTTGCAGCTCTCTCACTTTTGTTCACAATGGGATTATATCTCAAATCACTATTTATAGCAGCAATGTCACTGGTTGCTGTCATATTATCACTTTCCACCTCATATTTTTTCTACAAAGTTGCATTTCGCTTGACATTTTTTCCACTCCTCAATCTTGCATCAGTCTTTGTGCTTTTGGGAAGCTGTCTGAATCAAGCCCTGACATTTGTTGATTTCTGGAAACTGCAGCTGAGCCACAATCCTCCAGCTGTCCCTGAAAAGAGAATGAACCGGGTTTTACAGGAAATAGGATACTTGATATTAGTGTCGGGTCTGACATCTAGCATCACGTTTTACTCAGGCTACATAAGCAGCATCACCACCGTGAGATGCTACGCTGTATATCTTGGCAGTGCCTCATTAATCAACACATTATTTGCTCTCGTTTGGCTTCCGTGCACCCTCATTTTGCAAGAACGCTATGCTGTGCTGTCTTCAAATCCTGTCGCGAAAGCAGCTTGGAAGCCCTGCTGCTCCAAAAATACAGGTGGATTCTGGGAGACAAGTTCTAGAAAGCGCTGTCTGTTTATCTTGAGACAGAAGCTTCGGACGTTAGGGCGAGGGTTTTCGGACACATCAAACCTGCTTTTTTTAAAGATCCTGCCTTGTGGAGTGGTGAAATTCCGATATATATGGATCTGCTGGTTTGCAGTGCTTGCAGCCGGTGGAACGTACATATCATGCATAGACCCTGGCATGAAACTGCCAACTTCAGACAGCAGAACAACTCAGCTGTTCCGCTCCAGTCATCCCTTTGAGAGATATGACGCTGAATATCGCCACCAGTTCATGTTTGAGCGAATGAAACAGGGTGAAGATGAACCCATGACGCTGACTCTAATTTGGGGCGTCATTCCATCAGATGATGGTGACCACTTCGATCCAAAAAGTAATGGATCTTTAGCTCTTGATCCAGGATTTAATATGAGCAGTCCCCAAGCCCAGCTGTGGTTGCGGGATCTGTGTGGAAAAATTCAAAACCAGAGCTTCTATTCTCCATTATCAGCTGACCAAGAAACAGTAGAAGACAATGTGTGTTTTGTGGAACAATTGATTCACTGGGTTTCTATACGTCGCTGTTCCGAAAGCGAGGACGCGCTTAGCTTCTGCTGCAATAATATTCCTTTTCCTTACCCGCCAAGTGTTTTCGAGCAGTGCCTTAGCATGATGGTGGCAGAGCAGCATGCAGAAGGGCACTCACCCAGTGCCGGAGGCCTAAGGTTTGACTCAGAGGGTCGAATCACTGCCCTTGTTGTAATATTCAAGACTGTGCAACTTTACAGCTTCAACTTCAGCAGAATGTCTCAGTTCTACCGAGAGATCTTATCATGGTTTAATGGGGAAATCTCCAAGGCTCCAGTGGGACTGCAGAAAGGATGGTTTGTAAGTCAACTAGGATTATATGACCTCCAGCAATGCCTAAGTTCAGAGACTTTGGAGGTGGCAGGCTTTTCAGTAGCTCTCACATTTGCACTACTCTTACTGACGACATGGAATATTCCATTAAGTGTCTACGTGTCCGTTGCGGTGGGAGGAAGTGTGTTTGCTACTGTTGGCCTCCTTGTGCTTTTAGAATGGCAGTTAAATGGTGTGGAAGCACTCTTCATTTCAGCAGCTGCAGGTCTTTCTGTTGACTTTGTGGCCAATTATTGCATTTCATACAGCCTGGCCCCACACAGTGACCGACTGGGCAGGGTTGCACATTCCCTGAAGAGAATGGGTTGCCCGGTAGCTACTGGTGCTGGGGCGTATTTTTGCGTGGGTATTATTATGCTACCCGCAACTGCATTGCTTTTCAGAAAGCTTGGGATCTTTCTTTTGCTTGTGAAGTGCGTTGCATGCGGCTTTGCCACTTTCTTCTTCCAGTCGCTGTGCTGCTTCTTTGGACCCCAGAAGAACTGCGGCAGAATAACCCTACCTTGTGTTACAAAGCAGGCCACTGAAAATATACTGTCATCCTGTTCGGCTACAGAACCTGGGACCACCAATCCCGCAGCTAATGGGGCATTTGGCTGTGGCACGGGTTCTCGGGTTCGAAGAAGTTGTAATAAAGAAAGCGATGGCTTTCTTTGCCCCAATCAGCAACACCACAGAAAGCGGCAACCAGTCAGTGGAAGGGAGCCAGAACAGTATGAACTGCAGCCACTTGCTTGCCAACTGAGCGACAGTTTTGAGAATAGCACTTGCACCAGCAAGCTGTCCAACAGGCCTTCTGTCCTTTCTGATGACATTCAGTTCTGTGGCCTTAGTCCAAGGCGAGACTATGATCGAGTCAGCATCGAGGCTGACAGCGCAGAAATGTGTAGCAGGCACCTTAAAGGTTGCAACCCACCTCCAGCACTCCAGACCTCATCTCCGTACAAAGAGAACATGTTGCGTCCTGTGGTTGCCCCTTCACAAGATGCATCTAAGGAGAAGGTTTTGTGCAAGAAATGTCGAGACCAGTCGAGCGGTGGCCTTCAACTTTGGAACGTGTCTTTGTCGTCTTCCTCTAGCATGGAAGAAATCACGATCACTCAGACTACGGACACTGTCAATGAAAGGTCACTCTCAATAGATGAAGCCACAAGCTGTCATCTGCACAAACGGCTTTTGTCATGTCAGTCTCAGAGCTCCATGGAGGGACTCGAAGACTCCAATGAGACCTGCTTAAGTGAGGTAGAACCTGCTATCTTAGTCCCTCAAGCTGTTAAGATAGAGGAGGAGTTACAACCTGGCCACCTAAATGGCAAGAGGGACACTTTACGTCTGTCCTTGAAGGAGACTGTATATGACCTTGCCTCCCCGGGTTCTGGCAGGTTGAGGACAACACAAAGTGATGTGCCAGTGATACTGCCCAACAGCAAACCTGATATGCCCGATGTTTGGATAAAAAGGGAGGGAAAAGGTGAAGGTGGCAGCTGATCAATATTGTCAACACACTGAACAAATCTAAACAACCACAGCATGGCCAGTACTTTATATGGTGGGCTTAACTTTTGTACTCAGAAGCATATTATTACTTTTCTGAATCTGTCTGAAAATGCATACCAGATAAAAAAAAAAAAGACCAGTTAATTGTTTGGAACTATACACAGTGCTTATAAAAAAAAATTGAAGAGGACTGTTTTTTTTTAGCATGATTTCTTGCATGTCATGTAAATATACACTGAATGTGCACCCACAATAGCCTTTGAAAAAGCCTTTCATCAGGGGCCTTGAACTGCAAACTTACTAACACTTAATTGTGCCTGATCTTTTAAACAACCAAGCCATGAGCTTTTTAACTAAACTCCATAATTTTGCAAAGGTCACAATCATTATCAATTTCTTTACTGTTTTTTTTAGACTCAACCAGTTTAGTTCTCCAAACAATTTTCAATTATTATACACTTAAAAAGCACTCAAATAATCCACTAGTTATTTTACACAACTTATGCCAGGAACACTTGGCATAGATGTGCTTGCTACTGTGGCTATAACTGTTTTACACATTTTATCGCATGTTATGATAAAATTTTACATTTTTTAACTTTTCATAAAAGCTGTAAGGAAAAATCATTTTGTTATTGCCAGAGCCATAGAAGTACCTCTTTTAAAAAAAAGACAATGATTGCCCATCAGTATATAGGCCAATTACAATTCTTTAATCTGAATGCTTCAGTGTGTGGACATGTTTCACTAATATCCCAGATTTATGAAAAAATGTAATACCACATTTGAACCCTATACAAGACTGTGAGTGTTACCTCTGTGTTCAGTATGTATTTGAAAGATACGCATTGTTTAGAATGCAAAAGGTTGTATGTAAAAAGTGGTGTTTTGTGATGTGCACAAAGATGTCAATCCTTTATGAAACTGGAATCTTAGCAAATGTCAGTTATAATGCAAAATGTTTTGCTAGAAAGAACATCCTTTTTATATTCAGATTGATTTATTGTTACTTCATTGAGGCCAGCGGATGTGTACTTGACATTGTCAAAGCATCTTAAAAAAACAAAGTGCCAAAATATAAGAATGATTTTGTGCCAAAAAATGTTTTTCCCAGAAATTATGCAGCTGTATTATAAAACCTGCTGGTGTGGAACTACTGTTGTTGATAGCCTGTGCGTAAAGTCAGATTTGAAGTTGTCTGAAGATAAACTATGATGAAGTTCAATAAAAATAAAAATATTTTTAATTGAGATTATACTGCAAACTATTTCTGACTTTCTTTGGTGGTTTTTAGTTCACCACAGGTTTAAAATAGACTTCATTAGACAATTAAAAACCTCAGCTTCATTTATATGCATAACATGGCATTTGGATGGCATTTTAATTATAATTGTTCTAACCTACTGTTACTGAAGGGGGAGAAGCATTTTTAAAAAACATGCTTTATTTTCATTCCCACAAAAGCACTCTTTTATTGCTGTATGTCCATGTCAGATGGGATGGTGTCCTTTTCAAATGAACCGCAGTACTGACTAAGAAATCTTCAACATTTAAATGAAAATAAATTAAAAAGTCATTTTGAATTCACACTGAATATATTCAGTAATCCAAGGAAGATTTTTTTTTTTTTTTTTTAAACCCAGTCCTTATATATCAAGTAACAAATGATGCATGAATACATCTGAGTTTAGTTTAATCCTGAAGCCAGTCTTCTTTAGCCCAGTCAGGCATTTGAGTGGAGTATTCAAAGTCAGGTCCTTTGTAGCGTACAGCATGCAGGTACATAATCAAGTCCTTCTCCGTTGGGTCAGGTCTCACAATTTTACACTCGCCACATAAATTATCTCTGACAAAAGCATTCGATTTTGCAGTTCTGGAGTCTTCATCTGATATTGAAGCCTTTTCTTTATGAGCGCCATTCAGCTCCCCCTCAATCTCAGCAGCAAATGTGCTCTTGTGAAGTTCTTGACTACCTTCTGCCTTCACTTCCTCCTGTGTCAATTTACAGGAAATGTCATCACACGCAACACCACTCGACTCAGGTGCAGTTTTTTGGTCATTGTGTCCTTGAGCACCATCAATACACTCTGTCTTCTGCCCTTGCTTTCCTGAGACCTCATCATGAGGCAAATCCAACAAGTGCAGACTCTCCTTTGAACGATGCTCTTCTATAAGAGCTTCTAGAAGTTCTTCATCACTCATCCCCACTAGCCCTCCTTTGGCTCTGTTTGGACCCCAAGCAGAAGACCCATAGATAGGATCACTGAGGATTGGAAAGCCAAGGAACTGAAGATGAACACGAATCTGGTGCGTACGTCCTGTGAGAGGCAGACAGCGGACCACACTAGAGCGCCCGTTATAGCTCAGTCTCTGGAAAACTGTGCGGGATTCTTTGCCTTTGGGATCCACCCTACAGAGGCCCACTCGGAAGGACACTACCAGGATGGGTTCCTCACACACCACCTCACTCTCTGGAAACTCCCCTTCCACACGACACACATACTCCTTCTCTAACTGTGAGAAAAAGAAAAGTACATTTAAAATCGGCATAAAATGAAAATTCACCTGATCTATTTTCTAAATACATGTTATAGACCTTTGTCTGACAATTCCTGACTTTTAGAGATTGCATGTGTCATTTCTAGCTAATATTTAAGTATAGAGACCTCCACATGACATGCAGGGGGAAAAAAAGGTTAAATAAATTAATAAAACATGGCCATATATTATGTTGAGGGAGCAGATTCTTAATTTGTGGCCACAATATAACATTTTTCTTCCATTTATTTCATTCATGTTTAAAAATGTAGTCAAATGTAACATCAAAATAATACATTAACAATTCACTTTACAAACAGACAAAAAATATTTTTTTATATACACACACAAATAAAACTAGAATTTATGTTAAGAATGCTATTTAATTGTAACAAAACACATAATAACTGATATTTAAATGTGAGTTTTAAAACAATTAGAAAGAAGCAGTGTAATTGCTTTTCTTAAGCCATTTTCCAACTGATTTTCTTTATCCTTTTGCCAAATGTTTTTCTTTATTCTTTTGCCAAATGCTTTTCTATCCATTTTTCAATTAAGTTGATGGATTTGTACAGTTTACATGGGAACAAGTTTGAGACATGTCTCTTTGATGCACAGGCAAATGCTTTTAGAAGATTTTAGCCCAAAGTCAAAGTTTACATTATGTAATATTTATTTAAACCAAATAAAGACATCAATGACCATATAAAACAGATGTGTCTGCAAGGTTACATTTGCGTAAGCATAACTGTATTATGAGAAGCATATGTATTTCAAATATTGCAACATTTCTCCACATTATACTAGTAGTTATGCCTTGTTTTTTGGAGGATGTGTCGTAAAATTTAGTATACAGTTTGTTGGTGTCTTCCATGTGTGAACTGTCCAATGGAATTTTTTTACTTGATTTTCCAAAAAATAAAAAAATCAATTTGTAAATGCTTTAAAAAAAAATGCAAATTTAAATTGTTGAAATTATTACACTTAAAACATATTTAAACAAATTAAATAAACTGAACTTAATGACTGTTTATTTGTTCATTTGAAAAGTGATACATTTACATTTCTATTTTTTTATTTTTAAATGAATAAGTGATTTTTTTCTATTGTATTTTTAAAGCGACACTCCGTTCGCCACAAGTCTACGGGTCAGCGTACCCCTAACACTACCACTGTAAGCAGATTTCAACAACTGCAAACTGTGACTGACAGAATGCCGAATTTTTAAGACTGTTCACCAAATGTGTGTCATTCAGAAAGTTTGTCTTACCCGTCTCTCACGAACCATCGCATCCAGTTTTTTGGAGACCTCGAGTGTACGAGCAAACAGCAGCACACCTGAGGTGAGGCGGTCCAGCCGATGTACAGTGTGGAGGCTAGTAAGGCCTTTCTCCTTTCCCAGAATGAAAATGACAGTATTGTGACGGTAGCGGCCACAGGGATGCACAGGAAGTGAGGAGGGCTTATCCACCACCACCACTTCTCCATCATCCACCAGAACCTCCAAGGGCTTCCCACTCACAGGGGGCTCATGCCGATGCACCGTGTTCCTCATAAAGTCGTTGTTCTAGACGAGCAAAAGACAAGTAAACAAAGCAGCACACATAAAGTGACAGTCAATGAGTGTTGTCACGTGATGTCTTACCTTTAATATTATATTCAGGTCCTCCACTGGCGTTTCATTCAATTTAATACGCCCTTCTTTGACAGCCTTGTTGTAGTAATCCAAAGACTCCGCCCGGAATTCACTCTTAAAAACCTCTAGTAGTGTTTTACCAATCCAGCGTCCCTTACAGTAAGTTGTAAAATCAAAATAATAAGGATACACTTTGCGAAGACCGCCTTCAAAATAGTAGGAGGTTTCCGCAAAATGTTCTTGGCTGAAACTCACACCCGGGTTGCGTTTCTGTGGAGGAGGCACGTACCGCTCTCCGGCACGCAGCTGTTTCCCGCACTTCTTGTGCTTCTTGCGGTTGCCTTGTTTCGCTGCCTCACCTGTCTCCTCGTTTTTACGTTTACCGCGGTTTGTCCTAACAGCGCTGTCCGCATCACAGCCGTCTTCTTCAACTGTGGCATCTTTAGCGTCCATGGCGCGCGCTGCAGTGTAGGACTGTTGTTTTGAGAAGTTCAAGTTTATGAAGGACACTTGCACTATCCGAAGCGTTCCCAGAGTTTTAACACTCACGTTTGTGTTCCGATACAGGTGTCTCAGAAAACGACCGTTTTCTCTTTTTCCAACGCGAAGTAACACATTTAAACCCGCAACCTTCCCCTTCGCGCACGTGAAGCATGCCATCCAGCGGCTCCGCGACAGAACTGTTTCCGTCCCGGGTTGATGACATCACATGACGTCACGTGTTTACGAATTATTTGTGGTGTAAAGTTTTGTGTCGTCTAGTTTTGTTGTCATAATCTGTTTTGAGCTGTAACTGTTTATTTTTTGTTTATGTTCAATAATATTCATTTAAAAAGTAAAGTTTTGTATCTACTTTATTCTACACACTTTCGCAGGCCAAATTAAATGTATTACATAAGTTTTTGTATCATTTTTAGTTTCTTCCCATTTTTTGTGACTTGATACATTTTTTGAGTTATTTTCATGCGCACATTTGCTGAACATTGAACACACGTAAATCAATAATAGCTATTGCTGAACACATGAAGTGTTCATTTGCAAAAACAGAACTCCGTTTTTAACAATTTCTGAATTCTCATTAACCATGTTTTTTCATTGTGCATTCCAATTAATCTCAATCAAGCTGTAGTTGGGTTATTTTGATTAGGTTGGAAATGACTTAAAAATGTAGTTAATTAACACAATAAAAACATGATAACATAATAAAAAAACATGATTTTTGAACATGTTTTTGCAAATAAACTCTTCTCTCAATTGAATTAATTTTTACCTTTTTTCACAAAAAAGTAATATTTTTTCCTAATGACACAGGCATACCTCTTCACAAGATATATGTGCATTAATTTTTCTTTTTTCTTCCCCTACACCTTTTAATGCAATTCTATGTATTTATATATATTTAATAATTCTTGGCAAGGATAAAAAAAAAAAGTATAGTTTAAGGTAGTTCAGAAATCACACATCATAGTATACTGAGCTTTATTAATTTGATTAAAAAAAAAAAAAAAAACACCACAAGGGCTTATATTATGTTTACATTTAATTGTATACACAATTAACATTCTACATTTAATGTGTAGATTAATATAAATTTTTTCAGATGAATTCAAATCAAACTTGAATCAAATTACACAGTCGATTAGACAACAGCAACACTTCAACTCAAAATCTGACTCCATGCACAGACTACAAAAAAAAGAAAAGAAAAGAGAATAAGTTTAACTAATTTTTTAGATTTAATTAGCTAAAAGTATTTTTGTTTCCCATTTATTTAAGCCTTGGCATATAACTTAGTAGTGAGACATCGAAATGATTCATCAAAAGGTAGCACGGTAGCAGTTACATTTCCACACATAACTGTACTGTATTTCGATTGCTTCTTGCTGTATAGTATGTTAAAACTGAACACATGGCCACTTATGAAGCTACTGAGATCACAAGCCTTACATATGGAAGTTCTTGCTCACTCAGTTTAAGTATGTGAAGAGACACCTCCTCAGAAATTACAGCATTCGTTTCAGTCCTCTTGCAGTCGCTGCATTTGAACCTCAGTTTTAAGTCAAGAATCTGAATGATCGAGACGAGTGTGTTGCTAGGCAGCAGGTGGAGATGGGATGGGAGGCGTTCCCTCAGCCCTATGAGCTTTCTGAACCACAGCACCAGCGCCATCTCCTGCAGGGGCAACCATACTGCAATCAGAGCTCATCACTGGGAAGAGAAACAAATCAACAGCCACACAGTTGTGATGAGCTCCAGTGCAATAGAAATCACTCTGTTCTGCTTTATCTCATAAGGACTGGATGCATACCTTGGCCACTGGCGTTGTTTGTCTGTCAGTGGGACGTAAACCACACCCATCAGCGCTTTCCTGAGGAAAGTACCATCGCTCTGACGGTCATACTGCTCCAGAACTTGGCTTCCACCCTCTGGGCCCACAGGCAAAACAAGTCTCCCACCTGGTTTCAACTGTTCCAGGAGCTGTTGATGCATATGTTTAAATAAGACTACTGCAGGCTATGTGAGCAACAATTAAGTCTAATTCATTATGTGCATACAGCTTTAGGGAGTGTAGGAGCTGCTGCTCCAACGTGAATGGCATCATAGGGGGCTTCATCAGGATAGCCCAACCGTCCATCACCCACTGCAAGGGAAGAAAAAACATTTCACAAAAACAAGTTGTCATAAACAGGTCCGATGAGAATGTTTGTGCTTCATTGTACAAGAAAAAAACAATAATTATTCAACAAATTATTTTAAATCACTCACCCACTAATTTAATTCGTCCAGAGGCAAGCAATTCTGGATCGTCCGCCTGGACATTTTTCACAGAGGCTTGCACCAGCTCATCTATGTGGTCAATTCCCACTACTTTTCCAGAGGGCCCTACCTGTAGAATAAACATAGCAAAATATATACAACAGGAATCAGTATACCTAATTACATAAAATAATTAAGTAAAATAATTGTTACTGCTACTGTTACACATATGTAACAGACCGAGTCTATTACACAGCTACTTATGTAATCAAAAGATTGTTACATGTGTTTTGCAGACTTTATACAACTTAACTATAAATGTAAGTACACAGACATAAGCTACTTAAAATAAAGTGTATCAAGATTGTATTTAAGTGTACTTCATGTGTATCTATACTGTACACCTTATCCAGCTGCACCTTAGTTTGATTTAACCCACCAGTACACAGCTTAAATACATGTAATACCTTTCTAATTACATTAAAATTACAGAATATTACACAGGCATAAGCTACTTAAAATAAAGTGTATCAAGATTGTACTTAAAGGGATAGTTCACCCAAAAATGAAAATTCTGTCATCATTTACTCACCCTCAAGTAGTTCCAAACCTGTATGAATGTCTTTGTTTTGCCGAACACAAAAGGAAGATATTCTGAAGAATGTGGGAAACAGAGCAGTTTTGGGGCACCATTGACTTCCATAGTTTTTTTTTTCCCTACTATGGAAGTCAATGGTGCCCCAAAACAGCCTCGTTACAAACTTTCTTCAAAATATCTTCCTTTGTGTTCGGCAGAACAAAGACATTCATACAGGTTTGGAACTACTTGAGGGTGAGTAAATGATGACAGAATTTTCATTTTTGGGTGAACTATCCCTTTAAGTGTACAAGTAGCTGTGCAACAGACTCGGCCTGTTACATATGTGTAACAGTAGCTGCCAAATACATCTACATAATTACAAGCTGTTCTGTAACCTAGTTACATGGTAAGTACATTTTGTTTGATGTAAGTACAATGGCTACTACTAAGTACTTAACTAGGTAATTACTCTGTATTATGGACACCTTAGAATAAAGTGTTACCCAAAAAAAAAAGTATAAAAACATGCATGAAATGTTGAAAAAGCACAACACTCACCATTCTGGCAAAGCATGCAGTGAGATATCCACTTCCTGAACCCACATCCAAGGCTGAAGCTCCTTCTGTTAACTTGTCACTGAGGACCTCAAGAGCATGTGCATGCTACACAACAAATCATTCATTATAGTATATTAAATATAACAGTCGCATCTATTTCAGAGGTGTTTGTCTGACCTACCATATGAGGGGCACTGATTGTAGCCTTGTATCCTTTGTAGAGAAAACACACACACACACACACACAATATAAGTGAAAAATAGCTGTGCAGGTTTTATTTTCCCAGTTTGCTTCATATATTAAAACCAATATGCCTGCTGATGTATGAAATTCACCTATGGACTGGGGAGAGTCAGCATAAGGGTGGTCTCTGGAATAAATCCCTCTATCAGTGGCAAGCATGGCATTAAACACTCTGTCACTGCGGATAACTCCATGATCTGTCACAGAATGACTACATTAAACTCTTTACAACTGAATCTATATCAATTAAATGACATTTATGTATTGCGATGTACAATAACACCTAAATATTGTTTTTATATCACTATCTATCTACTAACCTCTTAAGCGGGTGATGAGTTCTGTATGTGTTTTGCCACTAGAGATCCATGCCATGGTTCTGGAGAGCAGCAAACCCATAGGGACCGCTACTGCTGCCAGTCTGAGCACCGTCTGCATTGCCTAACAAGCTGAGCCTGCAACAAATGATGTTTCGATTTCATCAACTACCAAGTTAGGACAGTCTGTAAACTCACTCTGACATACACCTGTCCTGAGTCTTACCCCGCTGAAAAATATCCAACTTAAACCACTTTTACTTTATCAAGTTGGTCTTCAAAGTCCCTGAAACCCTAAAATGCAGCTAACTCTGCAGCCTTAACAAGCTGGGAGACTAACTACAAGCAGCAAACCTAAACTAATTTAAGATGTTTTTTCCAAAAGGGTAAAAATTACATGCATTTAATTTTGTTTAAACTAAACAAAACCAAAGAAGTAATTGAATTTGTGATGCATTTATCTCTGGATCTACCTGTCTTCGGATGTCAGACCGCTGATGCATCCAACATGCGTCCTTGATTCAGGTCAACAAACGTGAGAATCGGACCTAACCTAAATTTCACACGCCGAACACCAAATAGACAGTGAAATAACAAAATATTAGTATATACGCAACAAACTGGGCTTTAAAGATGTTGTACGTAGTTTTTTTAACGCACAACCAGCAATATCCCCGAGCAATAAAAAGAACAACATGCAGCGTCGCGTGTACAAGATCGCCTAAGATGGTTTTAAAATGGCAACAGAGACTAAACAGGTGTATATGAACTACGAGTACACAACTGTCAAGACAGAACAAAAACCTTACTAGTAAATTTCGACCCGATGTCAACGTGCTGAAGAAGTAAACGGAAGTAGCGTTTCCAAACACATCACGACGACCAATAAAAATCACGGAATTATTGATGGACATGTGTAACGGCCAATCAAATTCGGTGGGTAATCCCTGCCGGTTACGTGCATCTCAGCAGCCGTGAAGGCAAAGCAAGACAGAAGGATGGGTTTTACATGCTAATGCTTGTATTTCCACTCCTTTTTAATATATCCCTTTAGGTCTGAGGTGTATTGAGAGCATTGTACTTTAAGGTAAGCACTACCATGTTAATTTTATGACTGATAATTTTCTACTGCTCCATTAAATGGGTTTGCTTGAGACCTAGTAATGTAAACAATCATTAAGTCTTTTGATAACGTTATCGTCTTATGTAAACAACGAGTAATGGATCGCTGTTAAAATTTAGCATTTTTTCCCCCTTTATAGAAACCCGACAGGCCTGACTTTTCATTTTGAAACCATGAATGTTGACATATGCCATGTGTTTACAACACGCATGTCGCTGCAGATTGTTTATAACTGATTCTTCATTAAAATGAACGCTTTAATTACTAGAAACGTGATGATTGACGACTTCGAAACCCATGCGGTCCGATCTAGTGGAGATCTGTGGTCTGAGATCTGCTCCAGTCTGCCAGAGCCTCAGGAACAGGATGGTGGACAGTTTACAGACTCATTTGAGCCTTCCTCTCCAGGAAACCCTCAGACCAACTCTCCCAGAGCTGCTTTCTGCCCCTGGGAACCAATGGCTGACTCTGAGGTTTACATTGCCAGTTTAGGTATAGGAAATGACATTTGATAAGCATGTTATTTAATACGACTGTTGATTTGGTTTCTAAGATCATGTTATGTTGCTACAGAAAATAGATTGAAGAGGATAAAGGGGCAATCGAATGAAGTAACATCAAGAGAAATGCTCCGTTCCTTGTCCCAGGCTAAAAAGGAATGCTGGGATAGATTCCTTCATGATGCGCAAACCTCCGAATTGTTCCAGGAGGGGAACTTTGATCAGAGGTAAGAATGAGATCTGTTGCTCTCAGGGATCTTGAACTATTCAGTCTCACTTGTGTCTGCAAACAGGATAAATGTTTATGTCTACACATATTATGAAAATGCAACTTTTAATAAATGTTGTTCTTTTTAACTTTCTATTCATCAAAGAATCCTGATTAAATGTATCCATAAAACATTAAGGAGCACATTGATGATAACAAGAAATGGTTTCAACATTGATGATGATGATGATAATAATAAGAAAGGTTTCTTGAGCAGCAAATTAGCATATACTGCAAGAATGATTTCTAAAAGATCATGTGACACTGAAGACTGGAATAATGATGCTGAAAAATTCAGCTTTGCCAACACATAAATAATTCCATTTTAAAATGTATAAACACTTATTTTAAATAATATATTTCACAATATCACTCTGTTTTTGATCAAATAAATGGAGCCTTAAGCATAAAAGAAGTTTAAAAAAAAAAGTGTTATATATATATAACATTAATGAATGTAACAGTGTCTTTCATTGAGAAAATAAAATAAATTTTGTGATGTTGGCTCTTACTTTGCGTATTTATACTTTTTAGGAGCATTCTACCCACACCAGACTGTTCCAGCATATATATTTTCCACAATTTCTCACTGGAATGGTGTACTTTAGACTACACAATAACATGTCAGGGGAAGGTCAGGACTCTGACTTGGCCAATCTAAAATACTTAATTTATTCTGCTTGAATTACGCTGTTGTTTACTTACTCTTGGATTGCGTCTGTGACCCAACATCACCCATAGCAAGTGTGAAAAATATGCTTGCAGCTGCTTAGCCAGATAAGAAGCCCACCCTGGTGAGAGTAGCGAATGGTGATGATACCTTACCAGCTTGTAGATGGTCCCGAGGTCCTCTAAAGTTGCAACATTTTAATTAGAATATTGAGATTTTTTTCCATTAATGACCTTGATTAGGCTATTATTCAGAGCTCTAGGTAATTTCAAAAGATTAATTTTCTCTGTGCTGATGATTTAAAAAAAAAAAAGAAGCCATTTATTTCTGTGGTTAAATGAGTCTAATCAGCTCTTTGGTTTGTGTGTAATTAGTCGATCTTGTCTATCCTGCAGTGCTTTGGAGCAGTTCAAGCGCTGGCTGTCTCCTGAAAGGGTGGCCATCAATGCAGAAGAGCTGGAGTACCTTCTCTTGCCCACACAGAACAATGAGGCTCCTGCCAACTCACCCCAAACTGATAAGCCATGTGAGGAGGAAGAGTGCCCGAGCCCAGAGAAATAACCATATCACAGCAATAACTGACCAGCAGTGTTAGGGGAATTAAGAGTGTATGAGGTCTTCTTGTGGAGTATTGCGATCCATTTAATGGGATCATTTGATTCACATATTTCTATGAAGTTGTCTTTGGTTGTGCATGTCTCTAAATCTGGTTTCAACTCAACATTCATTATTGTATCCTCATATTTGTAGGACTGAAAGAAATACATGTATGAATTAAAAAAAAAAATCTTTCTTTAATAAATTTTATTTGCCAAGTAACATGCTCTGCAAAAGCAGAAATCTGATTTGTTGAGAGAAGTACAAACATGAAAACTTGACAACATTTTATCATGTAACATTCCACATGTTATCAAGTGAATTTTATTATTTAATGCTGAATTTAAATGGATTTTTTTTTTTGCTATTTACTCCTTTCCTGTAGTATTGTTTATACACTAATCCAAACATACACAAACATTACATTTATAAATGCATTATTTCGTGCATATTTGTATGAACTGAAAATCTGTCATTCTTCCCCTGAATTCAAATGTGTACATCAGTGGACTGGATGGCCATTAAACATTAGTAGAGAAATATGCCTATTGTCTCTAAACATGTTAGTAATTGTACACTTTATTCAGAAAGGATAATAAAAACTATGAAGGAGCCATAATGAGATTCTTGTGTGACCTTTGTAGTGATGCATGCTGATATTTTTGCCCAGCAGTAACCAATAGATGTCACTATTGTTGAATATGGATGAGGCAGCACTCCAGGGCGTTCCTGTCATTATACTGTTCAAGCATCATTGCTTTGTTTCACAGCTGGTCAATTTTTTTTTTTTTATTATTTATCAAATCTTATTCCTATTATGCATGTAAAATTGTTCGTTTTTATTGCATGAGTGCTTTATTTACTTTGACATTTTATTATTCAAATTTATTTTCTGCTTCCACTTCCTCCTCAACATCAAACTGGTGTGTGTACAATATATTGATCAAGCTCAGTAGTTTATGTCGCCGTTCAGCCCATGATGCATTATTGAAAGAAAAAAAAAAAAACAGGTTAACGTCTAGTTTAAGTGACTCATTAATTTATGTATTCTTACTTTACTAATACAAAGAATATTTAAATAATACGAAACTACGCCTAATTAAAAAGCATGTTGGACATTATAGGAGCGTTTGACTCCCGAATATTCTGTATTTGCAAGTTTTTATTTTATTTTAAATTGTACTTTATTGAATTAATGCCTAGTTTTTCTTATTATTTTATTTAATGCAATTAGTTTAATTTATTAGATTACGTTTATTCATTTAGCCGATGAGAGGGTTTGTGAAATCATGTTGGAACAATGCAACAGTTTTTCTAGCATTATATAAGAAGGCAGGTCGTTACTGAAGGTTCCTCGCATTGACGTGTCGAGGGAACTCTCCAGTCATCTGTGCGCGTGCCTGGCGGCGATCTTCGCGCTCAGTGTACACGGGCTGGGATCGTTTCGAGGAGGAAATTTAGGGTTGTGTTTAATAAAGGCAACGAAGTGATTTACTCTGTGAAGAAGTCTTACCTGTATTCTTAAACTAAGTGTTCCTGGATCATGCAGCATCCATTGAAGAAGTGATCAAAAGAACAAAGGTGGGCAAAATGTTTTAACTTAAACTGAAATAATGCTGTGTATGTTGAAAAATGTTTAAATTGGCACGCTAATTGAATTGCACAGAGCGATATCAAATACACAATGATACAAGGAATTTTTAAGATGTAGAAATATAATTAGCCTAACCTTGTAGAATCATTAAGTGTCTCTAAATGTAAACGTAGCCTATACAGATTTACAGTATCTTTATTGTAAAAATATTTAACTCTGAAACATGCATTTAATGGATATTATATTTAATAATTGATATTCAATCAACATAATTTCATACATCGAAAAGAGTTTTTCGTCCTCTAAACTCCTCATTTATCATCAGAGGAAAGTAAGTCAGGTTTAGCTCTCATTACAGTATTGGATTTAATCTGTCTTTTAGCTTTGTGGGGACTGGCTCCCCCATTACAACTGTTAAATTACCTCTGAGGAGAGAAGGATCTGAGTAATGTAACTGCTGTCTGCTTCATTTAGATTTGAGCTGTGCTGCTGTTCATAGTCTGCTGGGAAGCGGCAGCAGTATGTTCAGAAGAACAGATCATATTGTAGTCTATTTGAGACTTTCTGTCTCACAATGTTCTCTGCATGTTCAGAGTGGCCTTAACTGTTCATTAATAATGGAGATCCACTTAGACTGGCAATATGAAAGCATTTGGTGAACTAATCACACAGGCCATTTCTCTTTTTGTCCTTTGTGTTTGTTTAGTCGGATGTTTCATTAGAACTGTCCATAGATTAGCCTATATGCTTTTATAGCAACATTCCCAGTATGGGGCATGTTGTCACAACTAAAACTGACATTAAATCACATTAATGGCTTTCCATGCATTTCATTTATTTAATTTGCTGAAAATAAATAAACTGTTTCAACAGCAAATGCTGTTTTTATTCCATTCATCCTTTACAGTGAAAAGATGCAAGTCTGAGAAGCTAATATCTTGTCAGGGTCCTCTAACAGATAGAAGCCAAAAGTTGTTCAGTTTTAACCAGTTTCAAAGAGACTTCTTGTCTACAAGTACGTACGAGTGGCTGTTCATGAAATTTTATCTCAGAAAAAAAGTGGTTCCTCGGTACACCTAATGCACTGTAGCTTTCAGAAACTGAAGTGTTTCGCTATTGCAATTTGCTATTGAGTGGAATCTTGCAATAATCATACTGAAGTCAAAAATAATAACGCACAGTGCTGACAAGGAATCATTTCAAGATGTTATTTGTACATCACTTATGTGAGGAGAAGACGTTTGTTATGTTTTCTGGTACACACACTGTAGTCTGTTTATTTAATCAGATTGTATGGAAGGTGTAGATTACTTGGCCACAAGTCTTTCCTTTATATTGTAGATTAGAAATGGCCTTTCTGTTCTACAGGCATAGAGTACATGACCTCTCTACTTTAAATCACACTCAAATAATCCAAGTGGACATCCAATCCGGGCCGGCTTAGTGTAGTGATCTGTGCTGATATCACAGAGAGCATTTAGGTCTAAGGAATTACAGAATTTGTTTCAGGGTAAAATGTTCCAGCAATACAGCACATTTATTGTGATTTACTCTTGCTAAAGCAGTGGATCGTAATAGGCTGGTTGTGACCCAAAAAATGCATTGCAGGTCTGTTCTGACAAAACTACAGAGGGTTAAAGAATGTATGTATTCAGTGTAGACCCAATCTACATTACATACAAGTTTTCATGCACAAGGATAAACATGGTTAGTGCTGACCACAGTGTGTTTTGTGTAGTGTATTATTAGCTGCCAAACTCTTGAAACCATTGAAATCAATACATTTAGAACACAAAATAGTTACATTTCTTGTTTATACTTATTACCAGTATGCAAATTTATGATTATATAAGAAATATACAAAATTATTCATATTCATAATTATTTTAATTAATATTGTTCATGTCAGGTCAATTGTATATTGTTTTGCTTCGGCGAGTCATGGTAATATTAATATGGTTTATATATTTTTTTTTTCAGAAGTCTGTTTCTCAAAAATAAAGTAAAAACAGTAATACTGTGAAATATTACTATAATTTAAAATAACTGTTTTCTATTTTAATATGTTTTAAAATGTTATTTATTCTTTTAAAGTCTTCAGTGTCACAAGATCCTTCAGAAATCATTCTAATATGCTGATTTGGTGCATACAACATTTGTTATTATTAATCTATAATCTTTTGTAACATTAAACATGTCTTTAGTGTCACTTTTGATTAATTCAGTGCATCCTTGCTGAATAAAACTCTCTTAAAAAATCTTACAGTAAACATTCAGTTTCTCTTTACAGTACATTTACAATGTCTTCTATTTACATGTCACTTTTTTCAAACAGGTGTCAATTTGTTGTCATCATACCAAGGCGGACATGGACTATCTCCATAACGAATCGTGGACAAACGTGACTTTAGATGCATCTGCCTCATCATTCAGTGGACTGCAGCTCCTGATGGACCTGAAGCCACTCTTCATCCCTTTGTATGCCATGCTCGTCCTGGTAGCTTGCTCTGGAAATCTTCTCCTCCTCATCCTCATCGGACTGAACAAGAAACTTCACAGCACTACAAACTTCCTCATTGGTAACTTGGCCCTGGTTGACCTGGTTATGTGCCTGTTCTGCGTTCCTCTGACTGCGTTCTACGCCTTTGATGAGCGTGGTTGGGTTTTTGGCCAGTTCATGTGTCATTTTGTTACCCTGATGCAGACCGCGACTGTGTTTGCAGCAGTTCTGTCATTAACTGCCATTGCAGTGGACCGATACGTGGTGGTCGCATACCCAATTCGCCGTCGCGGAGGTCGTTCCTTCTGCGGGTGGTTGGTGGTCAGCATATGGCTCTGTGCGTTAGCAATGTCCACCCCAACAGCTCTGCACACGGTCTACCTGGATCTGAGCGCAACAGGTCATGAAATGGTGGTTTGTGAGGAGTTCTGGCAGGGGCAGGAGCTCAGTCGTCTAATATATTCCTGTTTCTTCCTGCTCCTTTCTTATTTTGTTCCTCTAGCAGCAGTTTCCATATCCTACTGTGCAATCTCCTGCCACCTGCAACACCGAGCTACGCCTCGGCTCATGGCCGCTACACCTTCCAACCAGGAAAAGTGGGGGCGCAAGAGGCACAAGACATTTCGACTCCTACTGGTGTCCGTTCTGTCATTCGCGTTCTCCTGGCTTCCCTTGCAGGTGGTCAACCTCATACGCGACCTGGACACCGACTTCGCCATCCTGAGCAAGAACCACGTCAATGTGATCCAGGTGTCATGCCACTTGTTAGCCATGAGCTCGGCTTGCTACAACCCTTTCATTTATGCTTCTCTGCACAACAAATTTCTGTCATATTTATGCCAGAACATATTTCAAAGAAGAAAACCTCATCGTACTCAGAGCAGCCTCACAACCTCCAGCCGAATACTTCGCTTGAATACTTCTAGTACTCTAGCCGACATTCCCATGACCATTAGCAAGATTTCACAAGACTGAATCTTCTCTCCAACACAAAGATGTTGCTTCTTTAGGTTCTAGAATTGAACAGAATAAATACTGTATCATGATTAAAACTGATTCGTTAAACCAATGACTCTGTTGTTAAAGGGTTAATTCACCCAAAAATGAAAATTCTGTCATTAATTACTCACCCTCACGTCGTTCCAAACCCGTAAGACCTTTGTTCATCTTCGGGAACACAAATGAAGATATTTTTGATAAAATCTGAGAGCTCTCTGACCCTCCGTAGACAGCAATGCAACTGAAATGTTCCCAGGTCCAGAAACGTAGCAAGGACAGTAGGGCCTTTCGCACCACGGGAACCTTTTCATAATACCTGAACTAACTGTGGAACTACCCAATTTTTGGCGTGTTCGCACCGCGGGAACTAGGAACAGTTTTAGTTCTAGGAACTCCGTTTGGAGGAACTACATTAGCTCCTACTTCAGAGTAGGGTCTAAAACAGTTCTATAGGAACTATCAGTGACGTAAGTGTACGCTGATTGGCCAAACGCACGCGAAATACCGTCCTCCACCATTTTGGAGAGTACCCCATAACATAATCAATATAGTTTACGTTCACCATGCACGCGCTATCTACTGAACGTAAACAACGCTGATTACGCTGATTACGTTCTGGGGTACTCTCCAAAATGGCAGAAGACGGTAACTCGGGAAAAATAATTGTTGAAGAAATTACGGTATTGTTTTCTTTGCGCAGAAAATGTATTCTCATAGTTTCGTAAAATTACGGTTGAAATACTGATGTCACATGGACAATTTTACCAATGTCCTTGCTACTTTTCTAGACCTGGGAACATTGCAGTTGCATTGCTGTCTTTGGAGGGTCAGAAAGCTCTCAGATTTGATAAAAAATATCTTTATTTGTGTTCCGAAGATGAATGAAGGACTTACGGGTTTGAAACAACATGAGGATTCATTAACATGAATTAATGACAGAATTTTCATTTTTGGGTAAACTATCCCTTTAAAGCTGTATGTACTTCATTGATTCCTGAGGAAAATGTTAAATATTTAAGTTAATCATCTAAGTGGGGGTACTCAGAAGAATGTTAAATGCTCCAGGGGGTACACCACAGTAAAATGTTTGAGAACTGCTGTGTTAATGCATTTAGTATCATTGTAAGGTAATGTATAATTAATTATGTATGTCCATCTGCTTGATGTTAAGTACTGCACTCAAGTATTCATTAGAGGTTTACTTAAAACAAAAAAATACAATACAATGTAATACATCACCTAATAAATTCACCACAATAAAGGTATAGCATTTCAGCATGAATTCTAAGTATATTCTTTGAGAATATTCTGTTTAAACATTAAATATAAAACACTGGTTACATTTTTCAGTAAGGCTCCATTTGTTAACATTTATTTTTTATATTAGTTCACATGAACTAACATGATAATACTTCTAGAGCATTTATTAATCTTAGTTAATATTTATTTCAACATTTATTAATATATTATTCAAATCAAAAGTTGTATCTGCTAATATTATTTAATGGACCTAAACTATCATGAACTAACAATGTGTATTAACAATAGCAAAGAATATTAAATGTATTGTTCATTGTTCATGTTAGTTAATGCATTAATCAATGTTAACTAATAGGATGTTTTTGTAAAGTCTTGCCAAAATATTTATTTATTTATTTTTTGTTTACAACTGTTTATTACATTTTCTTCTGGGAACAGTAGTATAAAACAAAAAGCAGCTGTGCAAATTTAGAACCCACCCCACCCCCTGGTAGACTTCAAAATTAAAAAAATAAATCAAATAAAAATAAATGAATTAATATTAATAGATAAATAAATAAAAATAAAATAATTTTTTACAAAGATTTTACAAAAGATGAAAACATTAAAAGCTGAATGCCATATGCCAAAATATTTTATATAAAATATTAGAATGATGAAAGGCAAGTTGTCAGGGTAACACTTTACAATAAGGTCTCATTTGTTAACATTAGATAATGTATTAATTTATTACACTATTTATTAAGTTGTTAGTTTATTAACTAATGTTAACAAACACATTTTTGATTTTAATGCTTTAGTAAATGCTGAAATGAACTAATATTAATAAATGCTGTATAGAAGTATTGCTCACTCTTAGTTCATGTTAACTAAAGTAGTTAACTAATGAACCTTATTGTAAAGTGTTACTATTGTCGGTCTGTGCATTAGTAGTGAGGGATTTTTCAATGATTATTTCTGCAAGTTATATGAATTCGTTGTGACACGTGACTTTATGAGTCACTGGCTCGTCCATTGAACAGTTTGATTTTTACAGATTGTTGAATCATTTATTCAACTATTTCATTTAAATACACTGATGCCCCAATTCAAAAATTAAACACCATTGTGTTGCTTGTAAGGCTCTGTGGTGTCTTTCTTTGGAACTACTTGCTTTGGCAAAGAAAAAAAAAAACTTGCAAAAAAACTTTCCTAAAATGTAAGCTTGCTCAAAATTAGATTTTTGTTTATTGAACTGCAGTATAAATTGGCTACATAACACTGGCAATTGTATTTTTTTCCCAGAACACTACGAGGCTGCACGCTTGCTTGTGTGATATTGCATTAAATATATTAAAAGTATTTATATAGATTTTTTAAATAGAAAATATCTTCATATAATTTATTTAAATTAAGTATACAATAATGCATATGGATGGTCCTATGCTTTGGTTCAGTTCAGCAGCTGGTAAATGAGCCAAATGCAAATGACCCAATAAACGTCCTGCATTTAAAATGATCACGGTGCACATTACTGTAACAACATTACAAGCAGTTCAATTTAAAAGCACAAATCATACACCACACTTCACGACCTCACATAAACCAATATATCCATTTAGATTACAGTAATTTCTAATTAATGCAATTAAACTTGTTATACTTAAAACAAAATCTAGCAAATACATATAATACTGTAATTCACCTTAGATTTATTAAGCATGGAATTGCAGGAGTCTAGTGAATATGAGTGTGGTTTGTGCTTTGTACACCGCACAGTATTTAGACATTATTGCTCACCATCTTCAAAGGAAGAGCACAAAACACTGTCAGGCTGCATACAAGGCCATGGACTCTCTATTACTGTATTATGAAAGTGCTTTCATCTGCTGCACCTTCTGTTCGTTTTTCTTTTTTTTTCTTTTTGTTTTATTCACTTGGCTGCTTTCATATTGTTATGCATCAGAAAACAGATGAAGCATAAGTGTTAGACCACTGATGGTTTTTCTAAAGTCTGAAGACCTTTTAGAGCTTTATTTTTAGTTTTCCTTTCAGTAGTCTATTTAACTCTGCCCTCAGATGTATTTATTATTTTTGCACTAAAATCAGCAGTATGTTGAAAGTAGTGAGCATAATTTCATTCGTGTTTACAGTATTAGCAGTAAATCTGGTGTTTTTGTAACAACCCTTTATTTTCTAGTGGATTCTCTGTCAGATAAAGAAAAGTGGATTTGAACAATCCTGCACCATTTGTGCTTGACTTTTGAAATCTAAATTGCACATTCACTTTATCTGTTCAAGTCTAAATGGTGCAATTACGCACTTTTATACTTTTCTCAAACTTTCTGAGTGCCTATAATTCAGAATGCTAGACATATGAAATTATGTATCTGGTCAAGCAAACTGCAAGAGTATAAGGGATAATAAATGCCACACGTTAACAAGATGAGAGATCATTTCAAAGCCCTTCTGCAGAGTACACACTTCAGCTTTGCCAAATCAGACAGTAATTAAGAGGGAATTAAATCGCTATCAGCCAGGTGTTTCATAACATATTCACTGCATTCGTTCTCTAATAACACAAAACTGCACAGTCTCAATATTTGCATTTGTCTTAATCAACTCTGAAATCCACAACTGTACCATTAAACATTAACCAAATCTATGCACATTTACATATTCGAAAATGCACTGTAAAACACTCAACATTACATAAAAGTCTACACTGGTAAATGTTCTGACATAGTTCAGTCTCAGCACACTGAATAATTCTATCCAAAAGTGCAACGACAAAATAAAAGAAATAATAAAAGATGGCAGCACACAGCATTAGTTTGACAAGCGGGTGTGTAAAAACAGAGGCACAGTCGAAGATATCACTCATAGGCACCAAGCTATTAAATATTTACCTTATAAAAATAAACTCTGGGATTTGATAAATAAGGTCTCTTATTGTAAGGTAAGAAATAGATTTCTCAGATGATGATAAAAGATGATTCAGACTCTTTGTCCTTTTCAGTGACTGTTTGTCCAGAGTTTCTAGCCATGCTGTCCAACTAGCAAGTAACACAGTGTTCTTTCACTTTTAAAAAGTTGCCTTAAAATGGATAGTTACTCATCCGCATGTCGTTTCAAACCCAGAGACCTTTGTTATTCCATAGAAAACACTATCTATCTATCTATCTATCTATCTATCTATCTATCTATCTATCTATCTATCTATCTATCTATCTATCTATCTATCTATCTATCTATCTATCTATCTATCTATCTATCATCTATCTATCTATCTATCTATCTATCTATCTATCTATCTATCTATCTATCTATCTATCTATCTATCTATCTATCTACAGTAAGGAAAATAAGTATTTGAACACCCTGCTATTTTGCAAGTTCTCCCACTTAGAAATCATGGAGGGGTCTGGAATTGTCATCGTAGGTGCATGTCCACTGTGAGAGACATAATCTAAAAAAAACAATCCAGAAATCACAATGTATGATTTTTTAACTATTTATTTGTATGATACAGCTGCAAATAAATATTTGAACACCTGAGAAAATCAATGTTAATATTTGGTACAGTAGCCTTTGTTTGCAATTACAGAGGTCAAACGTGTCCTGTAGTTTTTCACCAGGTTTGCACACACTGCAGGAGGGATTTTGGCCCACTCCTCCACACAGATCTTCTCTAGATCAGTCAGGTTTCTGGCCTGTCGCTGAGAAACACGGAGTTTGAGCTCCCTCCAAAGATTCTGTATTGGGTTTAGGTCTGGAGACTGGCTAGGCCACGCCAGAACCTTGATATGCTTCTTACAGAGCCACTCCTTGGTTATCCTGGCTGTGTGCTTCGGGTCATTGTCAGGTTGGAAGACCCAGCCTCGACCCATCTTCAATGCTCTAACTGAGGGAAGGAGGTTGTTCCCCAAAATCTCGCAATACATGGCCCGGTCATCCTCTCCTTAATACAGTGCAGTCACCCTGTCCCATGTGCAGAAAAACACCCCAAAGCATGATGCTACCACCCCCTGCTTCACAGTAGGGATGGTGTTCTTGGGATGGTACTCATCATTCTTCTTCCTCCAAACACGTTTAGTGGAATTATGACCACAAAGTTCTATTTTGGTCTCATCTGACCACATGACTTTCTCCCATGACTCCTCTGGATCATCCAAATGGTCATTGGCAAACTTAAGTCGGGCCTGGACATGTGCTGGTTTAAGCAGGGGAACCTTCCGTGCCATGCATGATTTCAAACCATTACGTCTTAGTGTATTACCAACAGTAACTTTGGAAACGGTGGTCCCAGCTCTTTTCAGGTCATTGACTAGCTCCTCCCGTGTAGTTCTGGGCTGATTTCTCACCTTTCTTAGGATCATTGAGACCCCACGAGGTGAGATCTTGCATGGAGCCCCAGTCCGAGGGAGATTGACAGTCATGTTTAGCTTCTTCCATTTTCTAATGATTGCTCCAACAGTGGACCTTTTTTCACCAAGCTGCTTGGCAATTTCCCCGTAGCCCTTTCCAGCCTTGTGGAGGTGTACAATTTTGTCTCTAGTGTCTTTGGACAGCTCTTTGGTCTTGGCCATGTTAGTAGTTGGATTCTTACTGATTGTATGGGGTGGACAGGTGTCTTTATGCAGCTAACGACCTCAAACAAGTGCATCTAATTTAGGATAATAAATGGAGTGGAAGTGGACATTTTAAAGGCAGACTAACAGGTCTTTGAGGGTCAGAATTCTAGCTGATAGACAGGTGTTCAAATACTTATTTGCAGCTGTATCATACAAATAAATAGTTAAAAAATCATACATTGTGATTTCTGGATTTTTTTTTTTTAGATTATGTCTCTCACAGTGGACATGCACCTATGATGACAATTTCAGACCCCTCCATGATTTCTAAGTGGGAGAACTTGCAAAATAGCAGTGTGTTCAAATACTTATTTTCCTCACTGTATCTAACATAGATAGACAGACAGACAATGTTCGAGAGAGAGAGAGAGAGAGAGAGAGAGAGAGAGAGAGAGAGAGAGAGAGAGAGAGAATAGATAGATAGATAGAGATAGTGGCGGACAGTGGTGAAGTATTTTTACTCCGCTATGGATGGATGGATGGATGGATGGACAGACAATGCTAGATAGATAGACAGACAGACAGACAGACAGACAGACAGACAGACAGACAGCGTTAGACAGATAAATAGATAGATAGACAGACAGACAGACAAACAATCTATTTATCTGTCTAACGCTGTCTGTCTTGTCTGTCTGTCTATCTATCTAGCATTGTCTGTCTATCTATCCATCCATCCATCCATCTATCTATAGCAGAGTAAAAATACTTCACCACTGTCCGCCACTATCTCTATCTTTCTCTCTCTATCTATTTATTTCTCTCTCTCTCTCTCTCTCTCTCTCTCTCTCTCTCTCTCTCTCTCTATCATTGTCTGTCTGTCTGTCTATCTATCTATCTATCTATCTATCTATCTATCTATCTATCTATCTATCTATCTATCTATCTATCTATCTATCTATCTATCTATCTATCTATCTATCTAACATTGTCTGTCTGTCTATCTATCTATCTATTTATCTGTCTAACGCTGTCTGTCTTGTCTGTCTGTCTATCTATCTAGCATTGTCTGTCTATCTATCCATCCATCCATCCATCCATCTATCTATAGCAGAGTAAAAATACTTCACCACTGTCCGCCACTATCTCTATCTATCTCTCTCTATCTATTTATTCTCTCTCTCTCTCTCTCTCTCTCTATCTATCTATCTATCTATCATTGTCTGTCTGTCTATCTATCTATCTATCTATTTATCTGTCTAACGCTGTCTGTCTGTCTGTCTGTCTATCTAGCATTGTCTGTCTATCTATCCATCCATCCATCCATCCATCCATCCATCCATCCATCTAACATTGTCTGTCTGTCTATCTATCTATCTATCTATCTATCTATCTATCTATCTATCTATATATCTATCTATCTATCATTGTCTGTGTCATTGTCGTCTGTCTATCCATCTCTCTCTCTGTCTACTATCGTCTGTGTCATCATCTACCGTCTGTCTCTGTCTAACTATCTGTGTCTACCATCTTTTTTCTGTCTGTCTAGGATCGTCTTTGTGTTATCCTCTATCGTCTGTGTCATCATCTATCATCAGACTTTCTATCTATCTGTGTCTACAATTGTCTGTCTGACTGCCATAGAATGTCTGTCTGTCTATCTGTCTGTCTGAATCTTCCATCGTCTGTCATGCTTTTTGTCATTTTTGGAGCCTAACAGCTAGTCACGATTCACTTAGAGAAGAGCAGTGTGAGCATCCACCTAAACATCTCCTTCAGTGTTTCAATAAAAGCAAAAAAACCATATAAGTTTGAAAAGCCACGAGGGTGAGTAAATAATCACCCATCTAAAATCTCCTGTGTATATAAGCTTCAGAAGAAATGAGAACCGAACTTGTCATCAGAATGGCACGTTTATGGACGAATATTCAAAGGGAGTGTGGGCTGAATATTGAGTGCAGGGAATTGATTCAAAGCTAATTACAAGAAAACAGAGGAGGTCCTTGTGGGCTTTTTGTAGAGCCTGGCTAGTTTAAAAGATGAAAAGTAAATTGGCATCTGACAAAGTGAAGAACAAGCCTCTCAACAAAGATGCTCACCAGCAAAGGGCATCAATTATGGTCCATCTAAAGTGCTCTCTCTCTTCACCCCCAAGTTTCCTGTGTCACGATCCCCTGCAACATGCATCTGGCTTGTCCTACACATACTAATACCGGGTCTTTTGCAGCACAAGCCATGCTAGATTGCTAGTGCCAACATAGTGATTATATAGCTGTCTGCATGGGTTTCATTTTAACAATATTTGAAACTGCATAAGGAGCTGAACTCCAAATCATTTTATATTCTTTCTCTGATCTACTGAATCATGGACTTGAACTATTCATTTTTTGCCCAAAATATGGTGCTGGATTTGACAGAACTGAGTAAAATTTGGATAATTGGATGAATAACCAGTAATTACTGTACATTCATGTTCATTTCCACATGGATGGACACGCAATCAAAGATTCATGGGCGCCGACTTTGCCTTAATCAGTGCAAGCTGAAACAGCTATTTGCTTGTGTGTCCATGCAGAAAAAGAAAAAAAGACTAAACCACTGCAATGGTTTATTCATTTTTTTTTCAATCTACTTAATATGAGTCACCATATGAGGAAACAAGAGTAACTAAATTACCTCCTGACACTAAACATAATACACATCATATGGGCTCTTCCTCTAATGTCACAGGTAATTGCCCTGGGTGACGCTAAATTTTTCTACTATACCTCCCATCTTATATTTCTTAATATAAAAGATAATATAAAAGGAATATTAATATAAATGAAACTATTTTATCACAGAATTAAGAGAACATAATTGTGTTTGTTTTATTATTTTACTTTTTTTTTTAATTATTATTTTGTCATCTGTACATAGTCACATCATTATTTAACATCCTTGACATTGCCAGAGAAAATTGCAGTTTATTTGTAACTTTACATATTTTTTGTTGGATTTCTTTTCTCTTTCTAAGAAGTTTACATTTAATTCAATGTAATTTTATAAATTTAAGAACACTGGTTCAAACAAGAGCCAATTTTAATCGTGTATATTTAAATTATCCTAGTATTACAATTGGAATGTAATGACTGATATATTCAGTGATATATATATAATTCAGTGATATAGTGATATAAAATAGTATCTTTAAGGCGAGACACTGCAGGTTAATAGGGTAAAAAAACAAAAACGAATAGTTATCACCTTAATTACCCAGCTGATTGATTACATTGATCATTGCAAACATTTTTTTGTATTACAAGTTTTCTAAAATGTTAGGTTTATATATGTAAATGAGTCATTATTTAATTAAATATGCACTAATTTGCAAACATTTCTAGTACAAAAATCTAAAAGCATGGATGATGCTTTAAAAATACGTATTGCAATAGAAATCTATTGCCACAAACAGATAAAGCTATAAAAGAAACACTTAGCAGTGTCTTTTGGATGTTTGCACTCCAAAAAGTGTACAATTCAAAGTCATTTTATAAATTTAAGAACATAATTTTTCTTGTATAAATGGAATTTTCCTGGTATTACAGTATTATAATTGGAATATAAAGACTGATATATACAGTTTAAAGGGTTATTTCACCCAAAAATGAAAATTAGCCTGTTATTTACTCACCCTCGAGGCATCCTAGGTGTATATAACTTTCAGGCAAATTCAATCGGACTTATATTAAAAATTGTCCTGGCACTTCTAAGCTCTATCATTGTAGTGAGCGGGTGTTTCTGTTCAACAGTCCAATACGTGTCAAATAAAGCGCACACATCCATAATAAAACGTGCCTCACACACCTCTGGGGGATGAATAAAGGCCTCCTGTAGTGAATCCATGCGTTTTTGTAAGAAAAATATCCATATTTCAAATGTAATAAACACTTCTCTCTCACTTCCACTATCTGTCATACGCGGAAGGTATTTTCTCAACAATAGGTTTCCAAATTACATAAAAACGTTTGCTCTTTATTTCCATCCTGTTAGGTATTCCGTTAATTAATTCCTGTTTGTTTAAATACTCCAGATAAAAAGTTTGAATTTGACCTGAGAATATTTCTGAAAGCCTTGTATAGCATTTTATAGAAATACTATAAAATGGTGTTACATTATATTTTTATGAAATTACAGCATAAACATGAGCATTTTTTAAAAGTTTGTTCAAAAAGTAGGTGCATGCATAACAGGAATGACTCTAGCGCTCATACATTAAGTGCACCGAATCTAACCGATTCACATGTCAGCTAAATGCATTACTGTCTTTCTTTTTTGTTCCACCCAATTCACTGTCCACCTGAGAGACAGAGGCCACTCCCTTCAAATTCCATATGCAAATGAGGGCATCAGTGCGCTTCAGAAAGCCATTTCAACCTCCATTTCTGACCGGCCCTGTTTTGCCTGTAGTGTCAGGCAGCTTTTATTAACATGTTTCATTCCTGCTTCACAGGCTTTGGTCTTGATGAATCCCTTCTCATACCAATTACAATGATTCTGCTTGGCAGTCAGTCCCTCAGATTCAAGAAAAGGTCTCCATAATGGCTTCAGATTAAGACCTGATCTCTTGGAAAAGCAATGAGTGGCTGAGCTCCAGTGGCTAACCCATTTATGCCGACTCGTTATCTGTGACGGCTGGAGGCAGCTGTAATGACTAGCCTAGAGTTGGCTGAGAGAACGAGAGGGTGACCAAAGGCTGGGGGCAATGCTTATCAATCAACGCTTACTTGAATTAGTCACTAGCAGAGCATCAGAGGTGATACTTAAAAGCATGCAATCCCACATGAGCCCTTTCTGGAAAATAAGCAACACCAGGTCTAAACTGCAATTGTAGAAAGAGAAAAAAAATAATGCTGCATCGGTAAGTCACATTTTACTATTACATTCACTATGTTTACAAACACTAGAAACTCTATAAACATGTATTTGATGGTGCGTTTTGGAAAGATCGTATTTATGAGTTTAAAAACACACTCATTTATCATTTTGTAGATGTATTTTTTTTTTTTTGTACAAAAGGTACATCGCAATCTTGCTCCGACCAAATGACTCGAACATATACCTGATGTCATAATTATGACTTCCCAAGTCAAAAACTTGCCAGAAGGACTTGTGCTCCATACAAATAAACTTGGGCTCACATAGCTCTCTAATTCGGCACAAATCCAAATGTGTATTACATGCTTTAAGTTAAAGGGATAGTTCACCCAAAAATGAAAATTCTGTCATTAATTACTCACTCTCATGTTGTTCCAAACCAGTAAGACGTTAATCTTTGGAACACAAATTAAAATATTTTTGATGAAATCCGAGAGCTTTATTACCCTGCATAGACAGCAAAGTCTCTTCCGTGTCGGTCTTCGACGTGCACTCACGACATTACCAAGATGCATAGGAGTGAGTAATACATGACAGAATTTTCATTTTTGGGTGAACTATCCCTTTAATTGCATTTAAGTCGCTATGGAATAGTCTTGTCACAGGTCATTTCAGATAAAAACTGTGCCTAAAATCTGGTAGTTCTTAAAACACTGAACCGTGATATCTGAAATCAGAGAATGATGGAGACGTTGAGACTATTATACAAGCATTAACAGGAATTTTCATTTAAATGCATAAATGGAGCACAACAACCGAGCATCTATGACACAGCAGTGGTTAAGTAGCATTGAGAGCATTGATGGATAAGGTATTGTCCCCTCGTCCTGATCAACAGTGGGGTAAAGTAAAATGAAATGAAAAAGGCCTGTTAGTATTTCATTACTATGCAAATGCATGACTCATAAGAGTTCAGTGACCTCCAGCGCTAGTAGCTCATGTTCAAGGTAGAGTTGTTACTAGATGGAGATCTCATTTTCATGCAGCAGCAGAAAACAGTGTCTGGTTTACAAACACTCTGGTCACTCTCAGCCGCACTGGATGAGGTAAGAAGCAGCCAGCGGGGAAAAAGGCTTCAAATGTATTTTTCACAGAGAAAAGAAAGTATCTTCTCCACTGAAGGTGACAAATAAAAACAATATGAAACAACAACATTACACAGGCGCTATCATCTGAAAGTCAAGAACTTCTCCTGGGTGTTCTTTCCCCCCCCCCACTAAACAATGAAAACGTGGACACAAATGGCTGATTTGAGGTGAATTATTTTAGAATTGTACTGGCATTTTATCTTAAAGTTTCTGCTAATAAAAATAATAAAACAAACAAACTAGCAAGACAATGAATGCTGCAACTGTTAATACTTGGTTAGAAAATGACTTTGTTGAGAACTGAGCTTCATACATCGTTGATCTTCTGAAAAACCAATAACTACTTGTCTGACTCTGACCAATAATTATGCATAATGTCCATAATTCCCCCCCCCCCCCCCCCTCCTCAAACTGCCACTTTTTCCCCAAAGGGAATACATTTGTTTTTATTTTCATAAATTATAAAGTTGTTAATATCTATATTTGAATTATTTAAAGAACTCTAAAGAGACTGTAAATTGTAAGGTTATTGGTGCAATTCTCAAAGATTTATACACTTTATAAATATAATATAATTTGCTTTAAGGTAATTTTTCAGACTTTCCTATATTGTAATCCTCTTAGAATTTGTTTATTGCACTACGTGGAAATAAAATGGAATGCGAATGACAATCCTGTTAACTTTAAAGTATCTCTTTGTGCTGTGCAAAATATTAGCACAATATTCAGAAAATCAAGTATTTGTGTATTGTGTAAATCTAGCAATTATACACATTTACAGTACATCATGTTTTATGTGTTCAGATGAACAGTGGGCCACTTTCAGTTTTATTTCGCTATTAGTCATTAGTATGGCTTTCATGCGTCATTCTTCAAAACTAAGACAGGTGCAGTATATCTAGAGTGAAACAGCTGCATGTCATTTCCTCCCTGGCACATCCATCATATCGTTTAATGACACTCTCAAGCTATCAGACGCATACTGATGTTCCTCACTTAGATATATATATATCACTCTGTTCCTCCATGCTTTCGGAACATTTATAGTAAGCAATGAAAGATTTAGGACTTCTGTATGGCCAAATTCAAAGCATACCAAAAATAAAATATGTTTTTGCCTCTTTAACATTTAGGTCTATGTAAAGCAATGGCATTGCCGAACAAAAAAGGATTCAACTGACATTGGACATTTTTGGTTTAAACTATTATCCTACAGAATTTTATAGCATTACATTTGGTGATTAGGCTTTTTGCAGGACAGATGTCCAAGAAACTGTGTAAACAAAAGGATGTGAAGGAACACCTTTGCGTTAAACTACTATTTCAAGAGACAAAACGTGGGCAAAAGAGGACAAGAAAAAGGTCTTATTATCCATGTTTGCACATTCTACCTAACCTATCAGGATTTTTTCTCTTTCTGCAGGTTACATTTTTAACTAGGGATGTGCATCTCCATAACTGAGGCAGATCTAAATGTGTTAGAAATGATGCATCATGATACAAATGCCAACTTGTAGCCGATGCACACTTTTTAAATCGATGCATCGCATCATTAACTCTTTTTGCCGATGCCCCGAGTGAATCAGGGAATCTTCCCATCCCTATTTTTAACAAACAGGAGGGGGCATGCGACTTTCTTAATGAGAGAGTCATTGAATCATTCATTCAAAAACACAGATTCATTGAGAAACAAAACATAACTTCACACTGCACAGACAAACGGCAACAGACACAGGTTAGTGTGTTACCCTTGTCGGCATCTCTTGGTGCTGGTCTGCACTTGTTTTCACTGATTGAACATGTTCAACAGATTCAAACCAAACACCATACTGTGGGTTGCTAGGAGACACAAAATGGTTAATTCTACTTTGACTCAGTTGACAGAGCAAGAAGAGAGCAAAAAATACCACACTGAGTGTAAAATTTAATTTACTCCGTATTAACTTCCTGTTTATTGAACTGTTGCACTTTTTATGATTTAAAATCTACATATTTTAATATGGTTTTTAAATTGTGTTTATTTTATTTACTTTAAATTGTTTTATAGGATTTCAAATCAGTGTGTGCAATAGAATTTCCAGGAATAAAACACACACAAAGCATTTTTGTGCTGAGGCATCTGTTGCTATCTCGGAAATACATACATACATACATAATATACATGCATACATACATACATAATATACATGCATACATACATACATAATATACATGCATACATACATACATAATATACATGCATACATAATATACATGCATACATACATACATACATGCATACACACATGCATACACACACGCATACATACATACATATATATATACACATATACACACACACACTGTAAAAAGTGATAAGTTGACTTAACTTAAAAAAAAGAGCAAACCTGTTGCCTTAAAATTAGTAAGTAAATAAAAGTAAAAAATAAGTTAATTGAATTGTCAAGTTCACTTAACTTTTTTTTTTTAAATTGTTATGTACTTAATTTTAAGGTAACGGGTTTCCTCAATTTTTTTAAGTTAAGTCAACTTTCACGTTTTACAGTGTATATATTTCTTTATCTGACATTAAAAGATCAGTGCAGGAATGATGTTATTCTGCCCGAAAAAAAGGACAGAAAAAAATGCATATGAATGTATTTTGTGTGTCAATGTAAATGACCTGTAAAGAAGCAGACAGAGGTAACACTAGAAACACTGCTGCTTGATTTCATTTACTCTCTCACCCGTTCGTGAAGCTACTGATGTGAGCAATGGGGATATTTCTCGCTTCTCATATCCAGAGCCTCATTTTATTTATTTATTTATTTTTTGAGTTACTCACTTATCTCATTTGTGGGGACTGAGCAAAAGGTGCACCATTCAAGTCTCTCACAGCGATACGTGAGATGGAATACAAGAACTGATACGTGAATAAATCAGATGCCTCATGAATATTTATAATGCTGCTTACCTGCTCAATTAGCTTACAGATTTAAATGCCATGGAAACATTTTGAATCTGTAGCTGTGTGCATTTGGTTGATAAGGGATGAGTTGCAAAATTTGATTTGGTTTCCTTTCGTTTTCTTTCATTATCTAAGATTTGATTACAGCTCTGAGATTGTTTGTAAATATGTTGTGGGTTTGTTTATGCACTAGACTGGAAATAAAAAATAAATGTGTGTTGGTTCTGCATGTTAAACATCTGCATTTTATAATGATTTGTTTTCCTGCAATGAATAGATTTTAAACATGAATTCTAAGTCAGTCTAGGTGTATTTACCAGAACATTTTATTGTTGAAATGTATTAAATATTTTCTGCATCTCCAGATTCAAATACAGCATGTCTATATGATTTCAGATCAGTTAGATAGTAAACAGACAAAATTGAAATGATTAAAATAGATAACAACTGTTGCTCTTTAGGGTAAACAGCAATTATTATGTAAGAACCAATGAAAGCACTTGTTCACTGGACAGATGGCAACATCAAAATGTGCTTATCTTACAACATTAGCGTAAATGAAAACCAAAAACATCATTATTGCTTCAGAGACATCATCATTTTTCACATGGATCATTAATAATGCAAACAAAAGATTGCAGAAGAATCTAATTTAGCTCATACAGTGAACTCCATTCAAGCTGTCTGCTGTGCTCAGGTAATGAACAAAATTCACCAAATGTACACTTATATTTGTACTCGAAATATGTATCAAATGCCATGTAAGACTTGTCATACACGACTGTTGTCAAATCCATATTTCTATAATGTCAGCAGCATGGAAATTTGATTTAGTAAAATGTGTGCTGAGCATCATATAAGATGCATCTGAAGAACCTTTCCGGCCAGAAACCTGTATACGGAAATAAATAAAACAGCTAGCAGAGATTTCTATCTGCTTGCAAGTACTTTCCAAACTAGTCTCCATGAGGACTGAACGATCCAGGTAGAAAAATAAATCCAGAAGTGGATCCACACTTTGGTTCTGGGATTGGTTATGCTTGAAGGGCACTGAGAGTTTGAGTGTGTCAAGGAGGAAAATTCATTTCAGAAGTCATCAAATGGAGAGCTTCAGTAGGCTAAGATGAAACATATTGGTAGATTTTGAGGTGTGAGGGCAACAGGTGATCGACTTTGTCACTACTTAGAAGCCTTATTATGGACTTATATTTTTAAATTTAAAACCATCTTGATGAATTTATTTTCTACAAACACACAGCTTTTCATTTCACAAAACATTGATTGTTGGACTGGAGTCATGTGGATTACTTGAGGATTATTGTGATGGTTTTTAATCAGCAGTTTGGACTCTCATTCTGACGGCACCCATTCACTGCTGAGGATCTAAGATTTCTCCAAATCTGTCCCAATGAAGAAAGAAACTCGTTTACATCTTAGATGGCCTGAGGGTGAGTAAATTTTCATTTTTGGGTAAACTATTGCTTTAAAAACAGATGTCTCTAAAACAGTTATTGTTTACATTAGATGTTTTTCTGTGGCTAAACTAGAAGATGGATTCAATTTTAAGGGAACATAAATGCGTATCATGAATGCACTCTCAATCACTTTGGATAAAAGTCAAATGCATAAATGTAAATACATCCTACAACCACACAAATGTAAATTAAAATGAATAGCAGTTAAATATGAAAAAAAGAAGTCTTTTTGTTGATTAGCATTAAAAAGGACATAGAAATGGTGGATGTTTCACTGTTAATATTAAGTATTTGCAACAGCTAGTATTGCCTTATTTCTCTCATAAGACTGAGTTAATTACTGTCGGGCAAAAGAGGGTCATGGTAGGTTCAGCATGACACCCTGTGGTAACACTGCACCAGTGCAGCTTGTGTTGTATATAAAAAAAATTAAATAAATAATACACCAAAACGACATTCATTGTCAATTAAAAATTGAAAAGAGCTGTTCATATTTGTCTATTATCATTACTGATGAGGTCTTTTAATACACATTAATTGAACATTGATTTAATGTAGATTAGAGCAACACACAAAGCCTTCAGGAACAATATGCACACAACTGAGAAAGCCTTCATTATGTAATATGGATTTTGTTTATGAAGCTTTTTGACATAGATGCCTCAGGACAGCTTTGAGAAGCTGTTAACATCTTACAACCAGTGTTAAATATGTAATTATGTGATTTATGCTTCATTTGGATCGACATCAATACATCAGAAGTCAAGGAACCAAACAAACGAGACAAAGAACTTGATGCTCATATATTATTTATTCCTTTTAAATATTTTCCTCTTATAATATACATTTCTATCTTAAATAATACAAATGCGCTGTGCTAGATCTATTATTTCAAAGAATGCCCAGTACTTCCATGCTGCACTGAAATATATATTTGTATAGACACGCTCGCCCACATACACACAAACAGCCATTCATCAAAGGAGCAAAGAGCTTGGAATTCATGGTCAGTTTTGTATACAGAGGAATGAACGTAATCCTCTCCTTCTCTCCTTATTTTGGTACACAACATGTTGTATCTGCCACCCAGAACATTCTGCTAGCGAAGTATACATTTCAAAAATACATAATTTTCACACAAACAGCAACCATTAAGGACTCTACTCAACCACACCGCCAACCAAAGCAAAACGAGCTCTGCTTAAATGTTCCGCGAAACCGCTATGGCATTAACACGTCTAAACTGGCATATCTGACGCTAGGTGATGACAATTACTGTGATAACTAAAAAAATAAAAAAAAATAGAATGGAAGATCAGAACGAGATTATTTCACTTCTGTTTTTTTGTATATTTTGGTCAACACTACTGAAGTTGGGCATGATATATATTTATATATATATATAGGCTATGTAAAGGGAGTATAACTACCAAACGACAAAAATCATATCTCATCTTCATCACAATGACAATTACTTCCGACTGATTAATATTCACTCAGATCTCAATAACATGAAAGGAATGGATTCAAGAATACCTTAAAGCGTATCCGAACACAAAAAAAGTTGTTGACATTGTCTTCATGTAAAAAAAAAAAAAACATCAACAAAAAAACAGGTCTCCTTATCCATAGGAGTTTCACCTTTTTGAGACCCTGTGAGTACAATATTACTCTTTAACTCTTCCATCTTTTGTAAAGTCCTCAAAAAAAAAAAAAGTCCAAAACATGGAAGTGTGAAGGTCAGCATAGTGCGATCAGACAATCTTATCAATGCTTTTTAGCACGGATAACAACGTGGTGCAAAACAAGCAGGCCAAAAATGTGAAGAGGCTTGAGGAAAAACAAAACCAATCACCCACCCACCCACCCAGTATTTCTTCACATAGCAGACTGTTAACTATTTAAAGGCACAAACAGACCATATAAAACAGCTTTCTCATATCGTAATTAGCGATCTTGTAACAAAACTACCATGTAGGACGAGAAGCAAAGGGCACACGTTGAAAGCAGGCCTGTGCGCGCGAGATAAAGTTTGTCCATTCACATTTGCAACTGACAGTTAGCGAGTTCTCTCGTATCTCTTTGTACACGTACAACAAATACACAGTATTTTCCTGCATTGGAGATCAGTAGCAGGTGACATTTTGAACTGAGTCAGACTGCTGACTCCGTGAATGATAAGTTTTAGTGCAAACTAATGAAGTCGCGAAGGTGGATGTTAAGGAGTGGCGTGATAACCTTTGGTTTGCTGGGAAGGCAGAAAACGGGGAACCTCGGTGTTGGATATAAGGCAAGTCATGATGGGCGACGGGAGGATGAGAGCTCATTACTCATTGGTCGATCAACAGAATGTTAAGGTAACCAAATGCATTCTGGGATATTTGGTCCGCCACGATAAGTCTGTGATCCCCCACACCCTGTTACGATGACTGAATGAATGATTGGCCATTGCGTTGTGGATCAAACTGATTGGTGCCTCCTAAAAGACGGAGCTTGCGTTCGATTTATCTAAAAATAAATATTTTTAGCCTTCAATCTACAGATTAGGGTGCGTTTACTTCCAAAGAGAGAACATTAGAACTCTATTCCATAATTCAAGGTCATTCTTAATGTACCTGCATTAATTTCCTCGTCTTTTTACACTCATTCAGCAAATATAAAAGATAACTGCAAAAATAAATACTCAAATTCATGGCGTGAAAAATCACATTTTGGCGATCGGTACCTTTGAACTCAAGGTAGTTGTGCTCAGAATGCCGTTCTACAAAGTCACAAGGGATAGCAGTTGAAACTTTTTTCAGAAGTGCTACACCGAGCGCATTTATCCTAAAGGGAAAACAGAAAATAACAACAACTTCCTAAAGACTTGTGGCCATCCAGTTGATAGGGCTTTGATTGTGTCACAACGTTTTGGATTCGGGTTTCAGTGTATGGCTCCATTCAGACCTACTGGAGGTTTTTCAGCAGACGGCCGTAGCGGAAGTCGTAAACGTGGCGGCAGACGAACACCAAGTCGGGGTCGATGTCGTTGGGCACGCAACGATGAGCTGGAATTACATAGCTGGAAGGAGGGACCAGGGAGCTACGTCTGGGAAAGCCCTCCTCACGACACTTCACCAAGGCACAAAATCTGAAACATTCAAAATCATATTCAATTTATACAAAGGATATGAGGCGATGATACATTTGACACATGCAATGAGCCGATAGATACGATCACTCACCTACAGTACTGTGCTAATGTCAACACATAGCACTTATCCTCGATACATGCCACACTGTTTTCATCCTGATGCCGAGATGCGAAAATCTCATTCTGGAAAAATTCACACACCATCAATATTTTATATTCAACTTAAAGCAATCCATGCTGTAAATGTATAACATAAATATGGCAACAAATACACTGAGAGAGAAAAAAAAAATACAGGCTTTTGAAACTTACATCACATATTGATGTTGGAAGATGCAGTAATGTTAAAACGTCCATTTATGAATTATAGTATATATACAGTGTTCATAATGTGTTTGAGAGTGCTGGGAGTCATTTGTTTGTCCAGTGTCCCTGTTTCAGTGGTTCAGTGAACACAGGAAAATTGTACTGCCTACTTCCTCTATGAAACTCAATCAAAGGAAGTCAAATGTTGACATTGCTAGTCCCCAGAGGACCACATTGCTGTGCCATGAACAATTCTAGACTCACCTCACAGTGCATGCTGGGATTGCGACCCCCCTGAGTGTGTTCTGGGCGGTAGTACCAAAACAAGCTCATCATCAGCTCCCCTGAAAGTAGGAACAGAGTATTATGAGCTCTTCTGTGGCTTTCACTGATGTGTTAGAGAAAACATTTTTCAGAATAAGGTTTACCTGACTCAGGGTCTTCCCAGAAGGCAGAGACTTTGGCCACGTAAGGCAAGGACTTCTTCCTGGGACCTGAGCGCAGTAGCACTGTGTCTCTGACCCTGATCACCTCTCCATCTCTCTGCACTCCTTCATAGCACCTTCGCAGGGATGTGGAGTCCTCGCCCTTAAACGAAAGGAAAAATAGAGTTACACAGTGCATTCTATCTCATTATACACTTTTGGATCATGTCAGATATTTGAAAAACTACACATTTTAAAAACCTCCAATTAGGGGTCAACGTGAAACCAGCCTGATTAATTAAAGCTTTTCTTAAGATAGCTTAATCAAGTAGTCTGTGGGTTGCCTGAATGACTAGTCTCAAAATGCATATCAAAAAGTATTTTTAACTTGACACTTGATGTCTTACAAATGCAACATGTGGGCCAGAGGAGAGGCACTTTAAAGGAGATTAATTTGAAAAAAAATGCACCCTTTAAATAAGCACAGCACACTGTCAACATGCTAATTAAAGCACTGCCACTAAAATTATAAAAAATAATATTTGAATTGAGTGCAGAAAAATATCTACACTACCATTCCAGTTTGGGGATGATAGATTTTTCTTTTTTTTTTATGTTTTTGAAAAAAGTCTCTTATGCTTAACAAGGCCGCATTTATTTAACCCTCTGGTGCTCCTTATTTGGGAGTCAAATGTGACCGGACACCTAAACTTTAACTCTATATTTTTAATATTTTCTATATTAATATTTTCTATAACTTTTCAATTATGGCAGTATTTCATGTTAAAATAGAGCCAATGCCTTTAAAATCCAATTTTTGAAGCCACATTAGTGCCACCTGGTGAGAGTAAAATAAGAAAAACATCTGCAATTCCTTGGTTTAACCCATAGATTCCTACATAGCTCTATATAAAAGGCCCATAAATTCTCTAATTGTTTTTAGACAAATACTTATTTTTATTAAGTTTGGATATATATTTAGACAACGTTTTGTAAAAATTTAGATTTTCTTTGGTTTGAAATGTTGATTTAAACCATCAGTTTTTGAATTATTATTACTACAGTCAAACCTGAACACAGAGAATGTATTTTGTTATTTTGTTTGTCATTTTTGTTAAAAGTAACAAAAATGAACAGGAATGTTTTATCAGAGCTTAATCCTTCTGGGTCTGATCTGATTTCAACCTCTTATTTCAGTTTTCTGAGTTATGGCTATATGGTTATAACCATTCCAATTCATTTGAATATGTATATTTGTGTATGTATGTGTGTGTGTGTGTGTGTGTGTGCGTGTGTCTGTGAGTGTATATGTGTGTGTGTGTGTGTGTGTGTGTGTGTGTGTGTGTGTGTGTGAGTGGATGTGCCTGTTTTGCACTCTTGATGTTTCAGAGTGTCACTCTTTCCTTGCTGTCCACTTTACTGCATTGTAGTTTAATTATTGCTCTTATTTTATATATTTGCTGTATTACAGTCACACCAGGTCATAGGTGTATGTGTATAAGTGGGTTGGTATTTGTGGTTTACGGGGACACAAATTTGATTAAATGACATGGGTATTACAGAGGTATTACAATTTGAAGGTGGTTTAGGAGGACACTTCTTGTGTCCCCGTAATTCAAAAGGCTTAAAAAAAAAAAAAAAAATACATACCAAATGGTATTTTTTTGAAAATCTAAAAATCTAGAAAACACAGTTTGTACAGTATAAAAATCATTACGCCTATGGAGAGTCCCCATAAACCACAAATACCAACATGTGTGTATGTGGATGTGTTGGTTTTGCTCTTGATGTTTTAGAGTTTCACCTCGTCATTGCGGTGTACTTTTTTCTGCATTGTGGCAGATTTGTAGATTGTAAACACATTTCCCATTCATTTCCTATGGTCGGTCATTTTTGACCAAAGTCCACAAGTGTGACTTTTTTTTTTATGACCGCTTAAGCCTGTGATTTTTAAAAATTCAAAACAGAAAGTTTTTCGGTCAAAAGTGACCGAAGAGCACAAAATACAGTAATGCTAGGAATATTATTACAATTTTATCTTTTTTCTTTTATGTAATTGTAATTTATTCCTGTAATGTAATTTATCTCTGAAATATAGTTTACTCCTGTGATGTAAAAGCTGAAATTTCAGCAGCCATTCTAGTCCTCAGTGACACATGATCCTTCAGTAATCATTCTAATATTCTGATTTAGTTGACACACACCATGAATACATAGTAGAGTCTTTCATCAAAATGAATTTTTTTTTTTTTTTTTTTAAATTTCTCTATTTGACAAGGCTAGGACTAGAGCAACCCATAGACCTAGTAAAGGCATGAGTCAGCAGTGTAGTTGACTACACAGACTGCCTTCTGAATCCTAAAGTGTTGTGTATAAACATTTCATAAACTCTCAATTTAATACAGATGTTCTAGCTCATAAAAATGCTAAAATAGAGAAATAGAAAAGCAGCATGATGCACACATTTTTAAAACACAACTGCTCATTGTCTGAGGTTTGCCCACTGGCTATTTAAAACAGGTTTAGAAATATTTGTTTAAAAGCACCTCACTGGAATTTAATAATAATAATAATGTCATTTCCAATGAATGCAATTCACAGTGTTTACTACTGACATTTCACAAGTACTGTTCTAAGGAAAATGCCTGGGGCATCACTTAGTCATTTGTCAGGAATAAACGCAAACTCTTTCAATGAACTGCTGCTTTAAGTCTTGCTCTGGGTACCTAAATGTTTTTTTTTAAAGAAACTTACAATATCCCAGGACAGGGAAACTCAAATACGTACCACGATGAATACTTCCTTTTCTGTTGCCACACCAACAGGCAGCCAGCCGTTTGTTGCCCGGCGACGGCTGATCTTCGACTGCTTGGCAGCGCCGCTGCCATGGCCCGCTCCCAGCTGGCCATCCTTAATGTGGGGGCAAACAGCAGAGTCCCGCACCCCAGAACGAGAGCCACTGGGTGGCTTGGCCCTCTGAGGGCATTCCCGTCCCACTCTAATCTGCACCTGGGGTCGACCGGCATCAGGAAGAGGCGTCTGCAGGTGGGGCACTGACTGGGTGGGTGGAGGCACACTGGATATAGGGCAGATGGACAGAGGCAGGGCAGAAGGCATCGTGATGGATGAGCTGTGGTCATCCAGGGGGTAAGAGTAGTCTTCTACAGGAGTAGAAGAAGCAAAAATCCTCAGTTCATAAAATGCTCAATATGCATTGATGATCATAAACAAACACCATATTACATGTAATACAACACAGCAGACTAATGCAGCCATAAACGAGTCAGCGTGCCAGATGCTGCGTGGTCAGATGCAAAGCTAAGAGCCTGTAACCAATTATATACAACCTTGAGGGGATTGGATTTTATGACAGGAACTACATATCAATTTAGAAATGTGAAAACAGTGAAACACTTGATTATTAATACATAATTGAACTTCCAACATAACAATGACAACGCATTATCAGTCCAATAACATCCAACTGCAGTGATCCAAGGGTGCTAAATGTTTGCGCAGGCATCTAAAAACACACGACCAAAATTTCAGGGTGGATGAGCCAATCTTGGGAAACCTCATGTCAATTGCCTATGCAGTTCCCATAGTGATGAGGAAATTTGAGGTGTAAGCCTGTACATGTGATGCATTTTGCATGAAAAGAGATAAGAAATGTGCATTTAATGGTCCATCTTAGCCCAGAAATTAAATATCTACCATTAGGTACTCCGTGCTGTTTCAAGGCTGTAATATATCCTAATTGTTTTATCTATGGAACACAAAAGGTTTCTTGTTCACAGCTTTATTCTTCATTGTGAGCACAGTTCCAAAATGTAAAAAAAAAAAAGCACTAGAAAAGCATGAAGTCCATACAGTTCAGGCACTAAATTAGTCTTTATCATCTGTTGTTGTATGGAAAATGTTGTGAAGATTCTCCTTTCGTGTTCAGCATATGCATTTGCCATGACATGAGGGTGAGTAAATAATGACAGATCGTATTTCATCACTGGCTGAAATATAATTTAAACTCATCTAGAAATGAACACTTGTTACTTTTCATGTGGAGAATATATCTTTGGGCGAACTATTTCTTTAAACTGCCAAAATGTGGGACGCATTGTGGGAAATGCAACTGTGCAATTACAAGAAATTAAAAGTGCATAGTTGGGAACTGTCAAATTAGGAGAAAAAAATAAACATTTAATTTGAAAACCATTTTAAGTTTTATAGTTCATAAACTGACCTTTAAAACTTTAAAATGTACTCACCCTAAGGCCATCCAAGATGTAGATTAGTTTGTTTGGCATTACATCACTTGCTCACCGCATGAGAATTTGGAACGGGTTTGGAATGACATGAGGGTCAGTAATTAATGACGGCATTTTCATTTTTGGGTGAACTAACCCTTTAATGTCTTGTGCAATGAAAAACTGTGCAAGTACTGTAATGCAAAGTTTCTCCAATCCTGTTTTTATAAACAAGCAAACTCATCTACATCTTGGGTGGCCTGAGGGCATGCAAATTTTCATTTTTGAGTGAACTACTCCTTTAAAATGTTTTCTAAATTAAATCACAAGTCTTCTATCTTAAAATTAAACTGGACATCAGGTGAGGTTGCTGAGTTTCATTTTTCATTTTGTCATTTAATGCGGTTCAGTCAATATGTGAGGTCAAATCAGCACAGGGTTGGAGGTCAGAGAGTGGAGGCACCGAGTGACTTATCTGAAATCATTTCAATTCACTTTTTTTTAATTACTGTGTTACTGCCCACTGTAAAGAAGAAAGAAGAATGACTCTATAATAGCTGATTAACCTGTTGTTTGTTTTAACCTGAAGCAGGATGGTCTCCTCAGGGACCTCTCGTGCAAAATCAAGCACGCAGGACAGATCTATCAGTGCTATCACGCTACACATCCCCTGAGGTTTGACATCAATGAACAGCAAACGCAGACATTTCATTACAATCTGGAATCTTGAAAATCTAACAGAGGCAACAAACATAAATTGAACAATTCTGAACAAATCAAACAGCCCTCAGACTAAGTGCACACAATGACATGCGATTGGAGCAGTAATCACACTCTGTCTACACAAATAAAGGATAACAATACTTAAGATAACCTTGTTCACAGGGTTTGGCCTCTGTGTATAGAGATCGCTTTTAAGGAATAATGCAGTCATTGCAGCTTCAATCAAGCATGAAGCGTTATTGGAAGAAAACTTTTCCCTACAGTATATAGACAGCTTTAATCAAATTGCACTCTCCTAATACTCAGCTTTTACTGCACACAGTGTTGAATTGTTCAGTATTGCAGATTGTGTATGTGAGAGTATCTTTTCAAGTATACCCAGGTGAAAAACAAGTACACTTCCATAATGTACTTAAAGTGCTCTATTTTCGCGCACTAATTTTGTACTTAATATACTAAAAATTATCCTTTAGTACTTCTTAAGGTCAACTTAAGATCATCTAAGTGTACTCAACTGTGCTATTTTGAGACACCATGAATATGAACGAAAATGCACTTTTAACATTATCTTTGTATTTAAAAAATGTATTTAGCTACCACTTGTAGTACACTTGAGTGTACTAGTGTATGAAAGATGGGTTCAAGTGTACTACAAGTAGTAACTAAATACATTTTTTAAATACAAAGATAATATGTTAAAAGTACAATTTCGTTCATATTCATGGTGTCTCAAAATATCACAGTTGGGTACACTTGATGATCTTAAGAAGTACTAAAGGATCATTTTTAGTATATTAAGTGCCAAAATAGAGCACTTTAAGTACATTATGGAAGTGCACTTGTTTTTCACCTGGGTAAAGCTTTGCACTTTCAAAAATTGCACAATTTTAACATTCATTTAATAACAAACCCAAATATACCAGCTTTAAAGTAGTACTAAAAATGCTTCAGCTTTGCTTGTTTGTCTTGTCACGGTAAAGTCATGCTGTACCTAAAGAGAAACCCGCAGAGAGTCAGATTACTGTCTCATTAACAGAGATTACGGCGAATGAAAAATTACATTGTATAACTCAGCCATGTGGTTAAAAACCAACAAGGGAGCATGTCTGCAGAGGTCCCTGCCTGCGCCGAGGTTCACAAGCGGCTGCGAGACCACAGCTGCTCACAATGAACAGACAGTTCGAGTCTCCTGCCTACAAAAATAACCAGCACCCTCCCCACCTGTGGCAATTACTCACATTCAAACCAGCAGCGAACAGACTGCAGGGAACATGTAGCCACAATGACGTGACTGGGGAAGGGAATTTCATTTCATTTGACTCCTATTCAAGCTGATTTTTTTTTTTCTTAAATCCTTGATGCAACCTCGATGGGGTTTCTCTTGACATCCCTTAAAGTCACTGTATTTGTTGTGTACACCTTTAGATCAATCACTTTAGAGACTGTGTGAGCTCATTCACAAAGACGTCTGCTGCCGAGACTGGGTCAAGGTTGAGGATACAAACATGGTGTAGAATGATGAATGTGGAAATCACTCCATCCACATCAGAAAAAACATTTTCATGCATTCGTTATTTTACATATTGATGTCATTTTGAAAACAAGTCTACTTAATTTAAGAATATATAACTTATTTTAATATTTTCATTTTATAATAAAATCACAAAGTTATGGCAATTATTATTATTGTAGTCATATTGAATTAGTCAAAAACAGTGGGAATGTGGCCTGTAAAAACTTGAAAGAGGTTTGAGTTGGTTCTTGCAAAAGGCCAACCACAAAAACACATTTCACAAAAATCTGCATATTAAAAAAATAAAATAATAATAATTTTTATTTTCTATGCACTCCTCACACTAACTCTAGAACAATTAATTCTTTCCAAATATAGCTATAAGTCATCTGATGAAAAATCCAGTTTTTCCCCCTCATATTTCAATAGATATTGCAGAAAAACAAAATATTTCAATGAGATTTGGTGCTCAAGAAACATTTCTTATTACCAGTGCTGAAAACAGTTGTTTCTCTGCATTCTTTTAATGAATAGAAAGTTCAAATGTACAGCATTTATTTGAAATAGAAATGTTTGTAATAATGTAAAAGTCATTACTGTCACTTTTGATCAATTTGGTAAGTCCTTAATAAAAGTATTGATTAAATAAGTATTAATCTGACTGACTCTGAACTTCAGCGTATATAAAAATTAAATTAGATTGCATTAATGTACAGTATGAATTTCAACTATGCTATATATTAAGCACAAAAAGTTACAACACAAATGTTAAAGGGGTCATATGATGAAATTTCAAGTTTTCCTTTCTCTTTGGAGTGTTGCAAGCCAATTGTGCATAGATAAGATCCCTGAAGTCGCAAAGGCTAAAGTCTCAAAACCAAAGACTCTGCCACGCCCCCCTAAAATGGCTCATTCAAACACGCCCCCACATCTCTACATCACGATGTGGAAATATTTGCATAATGCCACCCAAATGTTCATGCAAAGAAAGAAGGCGTGGTTTCAGTAACCGCAGTAGTGTTGATGCAGCCATGTCAGGGAGACGCTGTGTGTTTCTATTTGAAAGCAAAAGCACTTTATTTGGCCTTCCGAAAGTAGATGCAATTAGGAATCATTAAGATTACTTACAACAGAACAGCAATGCATTTTATGGACGACTGTTTCGTGAACCTAGGAGAGGAGGTAATTCTGACTTTGCTATGACAATCTGGCGCTTCTGAATCAGCGATTGTAAGTATGTTTTGTTATTAGTTTAAGTATTTGCCATTGACTGTTCAAATGCGGAGTTTTGCACGTCGTGTGTGCTTCATCACTGTGTCTGTCACACGACTCTGTTCCCCTTTTGGGCTTGAACTGATGGTAAAACTAAGGACATTATTAACTGTCTTTACATTTATTTTGAAAGCTTAAGTTTGCGATTATGGAAAGGGGCGTTACATTTCCGATGAGTGCTTGTGGTGTTGGGCCAATCACAATGCACTGTACCAGTTGGCCAATCAGAGCAGATTGCGCTTGTTGGAAGGAGGGACTTTGTAGAAAACGACACGTTTGAGAGAGGCGGGGCATAGAGGAACTACAATAATGTACAGTATTTGAAAAATAATGTGTTTTTTGAACATTAAAACATGTCAACATATTCTGTTACACCAAAAACACAAAATAATGATCTTTAAAAAAATCATATGACCCCTTTAACTGCTTTTCCAGTTTTATAAAGTTGTTTGAAATCTCTAAATTATAAAGCATAATAATGTTTTCTTTTTTTCCCTTACAGCTACTGTTATTTCAAACCTAAATTTAGCCTTTAATATTACAACAAAAATATTTTAACCTCATTACACTTCCTTTCTGTTGCACTCTGTCTGTTTGGTGCACATGCACGCTTGCTTTAAGAAGTGCTTAAAGTTGGATGGCATCTTGTTAGCTTATTTTTTTCCAATTTTATCAGATGTAGCCCTACTTAAATATATAATGTGACACAGCTTACCTACTCTCTCCTCTGTACTTCAATCATAATCACAAGAACAGACATCAGAGTTAACAGCAAGCTAGCTCTCAAACTTCCCTATAAGTTACAGTTATGGAGCTAATTTGACAAAGCAAGAGATAATTTAAACTTTTATTTCATTTTCCATCCTACCTGTTTCCATTTTGTGCATGCAGCTGGAGCATCCTGCGTTGTACGAGCAGCCCCTGCTAGTGATGGGTTGCGTGGGTCTGTAGGCATAGCTGCTGAGCCTGCAGGCCTCTCCGTAACAAGTGCCCACAGAGTTACAGTATGCCGGATGAGGGATCCCCGTAGGATGGGACACCGAAGAGGGCAGCAGTTTGGGTCTCTGGACCCCGCTAGTGCACATTGTCAGCGGGGGTACCGACGAGGCCGTGTGGCTCCCTGGATTTGAGCTTACGGGAAGCGTCGGAGTCCCGTGATGAGCGATGTGGACGTAGTACCCAGGGTAACAGGGATAAGGATGGGCACCGATGGGCATTGCTGGATGTGTCAGGGTGTGAGGAGAAGGAATAAATCCCTTCAGAGAATGTTCACCAGTTTCCGGGAAGGTTTTCTGGCCGAGGAACAGGGCTAGTCTATGGCAGTACTCCACTGATCTCTCTTGGGAACAGCAGTAATATGATTTCACATCAGTCTCTGTTTTCTCTTCCTTCACAGGCTTGAGGGGATAGCCGAGCATGGATCTGCACTGATATCCGGGGCTAATAAAGCCATGGCTTCCTGTGCTCCCGTCCCACAATGCCTCAGTGTGGAGCGCTTGCTTCTCGCAGAGGCTGCAGCATTGCTGCGATACTTTTAACTTGGACTGACAGGCCAAGTTGTGCTGCTGTTTACGCGATTTCAACTGTAGCTGCTTCCCTCGCACTGCTCCGTCTGTTTTACCCCTGCGCTTCACTCCCGAAGACGTGCTGGTCAGCTTGAGCAGGGCGGCCGCATTTAAACCTGCCAGACGTTTGGGAGCAGGACTGTTTAAAGTGTGCAGATCAATAGCATCAGACTCCGTCTTTGCTTTTTTTGGGTTTCGACATTGTTCGGTCTCGCAAGCGCGTTTCCGGTTGTCTTGGCCTTTTCTGGAACAATCATTATCTTTTGTTGTGTCTTTAGAGAGAGAAGTGTCTCCTTTTGTGTGTTGCTGCTTCTTTGAGGGTTTTGATGTCTGCTGGGGGTCCTCTCTGTCCAACAGCAGACTGTTAACAGCTTCTGCATTCAGAGAGGCCAGCCGCCTTTGGCGAGGTTCGAAGATGAATTCTGTGTATAAGGCAGATTTATCAGGTTTCACTTTGCTTTTTGGTTCAGGCGCTGACCGGCAAGTCTTACAGGCTTTCTTGCGGCACTTGCAGATTTTCGCCTTCCCCTGCATTTCCTTCACCTGGGCCTTCATGCCGTTCCTACACGTTTCGCTCTCGTCCAAGCGTGTCAATACGACACAGCAGTTAAGGGCGCTTACTTCACCCAATCCATGTCGTCCCCTGAGAGGGTACAGCTTCCGGTCTCTCTTAGCGGCCTTTCCTTTTATCTCCTTACCTTTTCCTCTTTGGGTAGAACATCTTTTAGCCTTCTTTTCTGGCCAAGTTCTGTCCATAGTTGTCTGACAGCTCACCTGGTCCGCAGATTCACTCTTATATCCACATAAAGAGTTCCTCTGCCGTGCATGGGTCATCACACTTTGCCATGCAAAACCTATAAAGGAAATATAAAGCATTGTTAATTTGTAATTTAAAAGCTGTAACCGCTGTGATTAAATATATAGTGTGTACAGAAGCCATTACGACTTTCATAACCTCTAGTAATTAATATTAATGCTACCGGCTATGTGAACTAATGTTGAAAAATCAGCACAAATTTGGCCTTATGTGCCACCTTAATCAGGTCGCTAGTCTGGTAAGAGTTAATAGAATTTTAATTGGACAGGGACAAACATGGTCACTAAACTGCGTAGGTGCAATAAACATAATTTTTTAATGAGCATATGCTGTTTTGGTCTTTTGTAACAAAAATATTTCAACTTGAATACATAAAATGCATGTGTGCACAACATTTCTGAGATTTAACCCAAATCACTCCTTTAACACATACTGGCATCATGGGCGCAAGAACTGATTGCATTCATCTCTAATAGACCTGAAAGACTGCCATAATTAGCCTATGTTCATTTTTCAAATGAACGATGATGTAATTGCTAAAACATACACAGAGAGACCACGAAACATAATATTATGACATTGAGTGTTAGTGTGATTGATGTGAAAGCACCACAATGTCTGAAACTTAGGTCAGCTATTTCTATTTACACTTTGACATTCTGCATAATTTAAATGCAAAGTCCACCCAAAACATTCTGTCATCGGCACACTCACCCTCATGTCGTTTCAAAGTCAGTCATATCGCTTTATTTCTTCTGAAAACTCAAAAGAAAGGAAAATGTTTCATGTGCCCTTTTCCAAATAAGTACAATGACTGAAACTCCCAATATCTTTAAAACAACAAGACACTGAGTAATAATGACAACTTTCATATTTGGGAATTCCTTTAAGAGACAGTTGAACAGAGACACTTCATTTGTAAAAATAACAAGTCTGAGTGCCTCTAGTTTCTTAAGTGCCACTTAAATTGCTGTTCTCCAGATAAAACGCATATGATTTGCAGTTTTTGTGGGACATTTCAGGTAGAATTCTTTTGAACTTGCAGATGAGAAATGAATGCAGTATTCAAGGACATTCATCAATATCTCCTCATGGTGACATTCTGGAGATTCAATGTGTCCAACATGTTTCCACAAGACCTATTGATTAAATGAAAGGCAAGTCAGGGGTCAAACACACACTGAGACATACGACAGTAATTGGGCTCCATATGAAACTTAACACTAACTGACACAAAACACTAACTGCTTTGACCTATTGACAAGTTTCTCTTCCTTTAAAAAGAACAGAAGTCCTTGAAGCTTTCCAGCTGACATTTGACCTAGTAGCTATTATTATTCTTCATCAAACACATCTTTTTTTGTTTTGTTTGATGCATCACTGTAATTTCAAATATGAGTTTGTATTTTATGTTCTGTATTATTAGTATCACTGTGCTCCACTATGAAAGACAGAAAAGCTTTGAAAAAGTATGAATGCTACAGGCTTGCTTGGATTGTGTGAATAGATTCATTTATTCATGTGCTCGGTTATTAAGTTTGACAGCTGCTGTATTTGAAACTCCATCTGTCAAATAAAAGAGGTCATCATAACCATCAGTCAACCTCAGACGCACGCAGCGCTCCCTTTAACAACGCACAGAGCAAGTTCAGCACCCGTAAAAGAAACACTTTTATGCACATTCCTAAATCCAAACAGTAAAATATGGACACAAAAAGGCATCTACCATAATTGACAACTGTAGCATTCTCTCATTTCAGCAACAATCCTCTTCAGCAGTCCTACTGCTCTCTACCATTTAAAATCATTCAGCCATGCCAGATAAAGACAGGAATCATTCTGCGGTTCAACTAACCACAAAAGTGACTATTTTAAAATATTTCGCCAAACAGATTGACCCTTATACTGAAAGCAAAATAACCAAACATCAAAGATTACAGTAGTGATAAATATAATTATTTATGATTACTGTAATTAAAAAACGTGGATTAAAAAAAACAACAACTACATGTTGGCTTTCCATTGGTTACCAATATAGTAAAATCTCTAGTTTACCAAGGATTAACATTAACCCAGAAATAAAACTTTTCACACTCCCATAAAGTAAAATTCTTTGTTGAAACCCTATTACTTCTCTTCCACTGCTTGTATAAAGACCATTACTGCAAATTAATCCTACAGTGCTAGTTCACAAATGTGAAAAGCTTTAAATAAACTTTCAAAGTGCCACTAAAAACTAAATAAACAGTCTGTAATTCTGTGAATGTCACAAGTTATTGATCTGGAGGGACGTGGGGCTCATAAAATAATAGACTAACTGCTGGTCATGTCCAATTGAGTGACAACACAAACTCTCCAATGAAAGGTAGCTGGAGGATGAATTGTTGGCACGATATTGTGGAAAATTAGAAGTTGCCTTTCTAGTTTCAGGAAGGGTGAAGGGAAATGGACTGCTGCCCGTAATTTACCACCATTCCGGGTGTTTTTTCGGGTTGAGGTCTCAGCCCGTGACTTTCTGGCAAATAACCGGATAGCCATCTGGCGTTTCGGGCGTAAAAACGTTAGGGAAAATGCGTCCAGTCTGCGCTTTAATAGATGCGGTTTAACGTGATATCTGGCGTTTAGAGACGAAAGAAGTTGCTTTTTCCTTCGCGCAATTTGGAATTTACCCCTCACTCACTGTACACAAATAGATGTTGTTCTTTTTTCCTCCTACACTGCAGATATGGAGAACAGGAAGGTGTGGACTAGAAAAAGAGCTGAAAAAAGAAAGAAGGAATCGCATCTAAGTGAAATGTACAGCGCGATTAAAGTAATCCGGGATAAAGGCGGCAAGCGCGTGCTGGAGGTGTATGATGATGAGAGGAGCTTGCATGGCTCATAGGGCGTATCACACACACACACACACACACACTAAAAAAAACAGCGCTGTTCGCCTCACATCCCACGGTTTCTGCCACCGCATACCCCCCAACAGCGAAACCGAACCAGCACGGTTAACTCAAGCCCGAGCAATTAATGTCAGCGCTGAAAATGACACTAAACGGCCAACCGTGCGAATCAAACGCCGAAGCGGAAAGCGCTCGGTCGGTCCCTGCCGAAATTTCCGAGCTTCGCGATGGTATCCTGAGCACGATGAAAGAACAGTTTCGCAAGTCCAACTAAAAAGCGCCTCTCGAACCGAATTTATACAGCAATGGTTGCGGATCATGTCTTGTTTCAGGCTATTTCCCCACCGAGAGCGAACGCGACACGGCGAGCGCGAGAGAAAAGCGCATAACCAAGATAAAACAGATTAGTAATCCTTCATTTACCTCGTCATCCACTCACTCCGCTGTGTTCCCGATCAAATAATCACATTCCGCGAGCGGCGAGGGTCCTGTTGTTGAGCTATTACAATAATATCGATGTTCAACAGTGAAATGAAACGAGGGGAGCACACACAGCTGACAAGACACGTTTAATCGGTGACCTACTTCCGAAGTAGCGTGCTGCTCGAGATAATATTCATGCGCTGCATTCGTGAAAGCCGCTGCTGCGCTGGGACGAGGTCTCGTTGGCATCACTCAGGTAGTTGAGTGATGAAAAATGCAAAAATGACAGGCATCGGATGAGGTTTAGATCCCACCGCTCCGAAAACTCACTGTTGGTCAGTGCTTGATCGCATGCAGTGAGCAAGTGCCTTGGATCAACAGCTATTACATAATGGACTGCCTTGGACTATCTGATCATCAGCAATACTCAGAAACTAGATAATGAAATAATAGCCAAGGGGTAAAAGTTTGCATGAGGTTATCAGGGCTGTCTAGGCACGAGTTGTAGTTTAAAAAGATGTGTTAATTGCTCAGATATAGTCATATTGAACTCCCAATCCTCTCAGGAACAAGCATACTTCCCTTATTCAAATCTAATTCAAACAACTGGTTGTTGTTTTTGACGTTCTCATTATAGAATGCTTGTCAAGCATAGTTCTCTTGTCTCTTTAAAGTGAGATGCATTTAAAAACGTACCTCAGGCTAATATGAACATTCATAAACATCACAATGAAAAATAAGTGCAAGTCATCCTATTGTGGGGTTTGAAAGCACTATTTCAACTGAATAATGGTTTAGTGTCCCTATAAATATTACAGAGATATGTTCTTAAACTCTTGCCCTCACTGATGTTTGAGAATTAAATATGCCTTTCATTTGCAAACTACATTATGAAGTCAGATTTATATAGCTATGGATTTCAGTTTTTTCTTTAAAAAAAAAGTGCTGCTTATATTACTGAAAATATAGTTTGTTCAATGATTTTAAGGAAAAGCTTCACACAATTTGTTTAGGTCTGTACAAAAAGACTAAAACAAGTGTATCTAAACAAATAATGTTTTGTTATTGAACAAACTTTCCTGTGTGCAATATATGAACTGCATAGCATGGGATGAGCAAGAAGAGACTAATTTCAACAACACATCATGTAGCCTTCCGCATCTCTTAAGTGCCACTCTTCAGCACAATGGTAACCACAAAACTCAAAAAAAGAAAAAGAAACTCTTCTAAATCTCCAACATAAACCAAAAGTCTGTAACAATGTACCTTGTTAACATGAAGGAATTTTATGTATTGGTTGTTTACCCATTTTTTTGCATTACGCACTGCATCACGTCAAGTTATAGTCGTTATTTTTTCACTAATTTACCACCATTCGCTGGCCTAATTTAGTCTGGCCTTTATCAGGCATTGCGTCTTTACACTGAGCAGGCATAGACAAGCCTTAACTCGGCTATGAAATGACACCTTTACGATAACAAAAGATAGCCAAAAGTGTGACTGTGATGAAGATACGATGTCTTAGGAAAATGTGAATAAAATACCCACAGAGGTACATTTAGTTAAAAACACACCTGGGTGTTGGAATGTGAAGCTACATACCAAGTTGATACACTTGAGAGTGCTTAATCCAAAATGATAAGATAGCCAACAATATTGCAACAGAAATAAGAGGACAAAGCTTCTAGGTCTTTCAAAGGCTAATCTGAGAGAAATGTCTACATTTTTTAACATACAAATCGATGGATTTAATATTCGGAAATACAAAAATATTTAATTTAGGAAAAAAAATGAATGGAATTTGCATACTTCGACCAATAAGCTCAACAGATCAAATGGATAAGCACTTATAAATCTTCACAAAACTTGCTGGAGGCCAGATCTTAACACACACAAAGAACCATTAACTAGGATCTAATGCTCAAAGATTCTTCCTCTGAGGCAGCAGTGTCTCAGATAAGAGTAAGTATCAAATAGAGATGTTTAATGAATGATCCCTAAAATGACTGCCATCCTGTTGATTACACAGTTTTAATCAGGGAGCCTTTAAAGCACATTGTGTGTGGCAGGATGGCAAACACAGCCTAAGCTATGGCATAAATCTTAGCAATAAAGTGGGTGGAAATATAAAACCCTTCTATCAAGCATCTGAGTCCATTAGTATCTTGAGCCGAAAAAGCTTTAGAAAATGAAACAGTGATTTTCTGCTTTATGAACCAATCATGATAAAAGCAAAGCAAATGTCTGTTGTCATCTCAAATTTCCATTTGACTTTTAAAACTGTAGAACACTAACGAAAAACAAATGAACAGAGGTAACAATTAACACTGCAAGCTAAGCTCATTTTACACTGACACAAGCTCATGGCATAAACCTCAAAGTAAAGATGTTTTTCCAGCAGATCAGCCTTCAGCTTGGCCTTCTCATGATTATCTTAAGCTACTTGAAATGTGTTTTCATGCCGTTTTAACAAGAAAAAAAAAACATTTGTAATTGGCTATTTAACTCACATTATTCAGCCTAATTTAACATATGCTTACTGTTTTTGATAGATCAGATGGTTAAGCAAAGGACTACGATTAAAGCTTGGCTGTCCGTATGTAGATGCCAACAAGAGGGACATTGCTCATTTGAATTTCCCTATGGAGATCAATACTCCTGCCTGCTAGTATAGAAAATTGGTAAACAAAATTCAAACAGCAAAACCTAAAACATTAATTTGTTTTAGTACCCTTTTATATGCAGGGCTGTAAAATACTTAAATAAATGTAAATCACAAAACAAACCAATAGTTCACCCAAAAATGAAAATTTGCTGAAAAATTATAGGCTACTCATCCTCAAGTCAACAATTAACATCTTGTAGAGTGAATAGATGTGCGCTTGTAATAAACAACAGACATTTTTAACGGCAAATCATTTCTCCAGTGAAAACAGTCATTCTGTCTCAATTTGGAGTGAAATATGCACAGATCAAGCACCATTTCAAGCAAAAACAGCCCAAAAGCATTGTAAACATATGTCTTTAGATTTTGATGTGAGAAGGCAACAGGGGTGAACTTCTTCACTGGAGGAAGCATTATTATGGCTGGTTAAAACATCTTGATGGTTTTATTTCTTACAAACACATAGCTTTTCATGTTAAAAGACATGAATTGTTGGACTGGAGTCTATGATGTTTTTATCAGCTGTTTGGACTCTTATTATGGTGGCAACCATTCACAGAGGATCTATTGGTGAACAAGTGATTTATTGCTAAATTTCTCAAGCTCTGTTTTGATGAAGGAACAAACTCATTTACATGGATGGCCTGAGGGTGAGTAAACTTTCAGCAAATTTTCATTTTGGGGTGAACTATTGCTTTATGTATTATTGGCTTTTCCTTGAGTATAACGTACCTTTTGCACATCTGCCTAAAACTACTGACCAACCCTATTATCCTTGTTTTCAAATGATAGGAATTATACAACAGCTGTTATGAGAACTAGGCTACAAAAATGCTCAAAAGAACCCAAAAATGAAGCTTTATCAGTTCAGGTGGCCTTGAGCACACTGGTGCCATGGGTTCATTTGCACACTGGCATTTGAAAAGCAGAGAATTCACAGAGAAGAGGCTGAAAAAGCGTTAATGTTAACCCACTGCGTCATCACACCAAGAGTGCAGCGGCACAGTCTGATACTGACACTAACACATTGTCCAAGAGTTCACTGTCCACTGCGCGACCTTCTGCCAGTTTAGTGACTCAGAGTAATCACTTTACTCCATTTCAGTGCACTAAAGTGGAGCTTTTTCAGATAAACCGTCTCCTAAAATTGCTCCTCTCTGACAGCTTCCCATTCAATGCAAGATTTGTAAGTATACTGTATAATCGCTATATGCTATATAGTGGTACTCGTAGAATAAATTGAACTGTCATGAACTGTCAGACATACATAGCAACATTCCAGAACAAAAGCAACAAAACATTTATTTGCACTTTAACAGTGATTTTTATAAATGTTGTATAGGCCGTTTTTATAAAATAAACATTTTCAAAATACACTTACAATCAAATAAGAGAAATGTCTATCAAAATTCAAAAAAGGTTTACTTCTCCATTAGAGATTGACCAATAAAGCCAAAACCAATCCTGCTAATAACAACAATTACTATAGCAAAACAGGCACTTTCAGATTAATTTAGTAAACCAGAAGAAAGGCAAAGCTTTCAAGCTACCTGGTTACGGTTGCTGGTGGATCTCCTGTTGATGACAAAAGCCTTTTTCAAAAGACAATTCCATTTTGTTTTGTTTACTTTTTAGCTAATTACCATCATCACTGTTCATTACTGCAGATTTCAAACTGATGTTTAATCAACAAACCAATAAAACAACAGAGCATCTCTCAAACACACGTGGGACAGAACATACTGGTTGCATTTTGAAACACTGAGCTTTTCCTTTACTTTAATGCTATCTGTGTAGTTGTTCTACAGTCAAAGTGCTTGAAGATATACAAGATACACTTAGAGGTTGTCCTGGTAAACAAGATTAGACTTGATAGTTGACATTTATCATTTACAAACATCCTAATAACAAGCTTCATAATGTGACATCTGTGTATGTGAATCAGCATGAAGGCAAACTGAACAAAAAGAACAGCTTCATAAGACTTGATGTAAAGTTCAATAACATTGAATAAAATAAAATCTTCATATTAGTATATAAATCACACTCAAATGAGGAAGATGAAGATGGGTCCTAATAAAGGGATGCCATCTAACTACCCTTCTTCATTACTGATGTGAAAAATAATCAAGCTTTATTATTAGTTTGGCTCTCCAAATTAAAAACATCCTGCTGATAAAGCTTTGTAATACTTTACAGAAAAAAAAAGAAGTAATACAGTAAAAACTTGCTAATAGGTTAACTATAAGTCACTTTATACCTTATGAAAAACACTAAATAATGTAACTTTATATTGTGCTATAAAATTACATATAATTCAGTGTCAAACTGATGGGTTTTGCAAGTAAATTATTACCATTTAATTTAAAATGAAAATCAGTAATGTACATTAGGGTGTTTCATGTTATATTACATGCTATTTAGTTAAAGTTTATCACACTATTCTAGTGTCATGTGTATTACCCTGATGCAGGAATGTAACGCAGCGTGAGCCGGTTGAAAATCGATTAAAATATGTGACGATTCAAAACGGTTGACATGTTAAATGAATCGCAATACAATTGGGGGTAGGAGTTTATATGAATGCATCTCTGAGGGGAATTGACTGTCTTTAGAAAAGTTTAGATCAGGTGTGTCAAACTCAATTCATGGAGGGCCGGAGCCCTGCAGAGTGTAGATGCAATCCTAATTAAACACACCTGATCAAACTAATCAAGTCCTTCACGCTTAATTGAAAACTGCATAGTATGCTGGTGCGTTCAAGTCATGTCGGATACATCGTATTTACGAGTTGAACGCACATGAACGCCACCACAAAGTCGTTATTATGAGTTGGAAACTCAATTTTCTTTAAGCCCCAAGTTTCCAAATTGGGGGTGAGTCAGTGAAAAAACGTGTCGGATGCAATGGACGCAGCCAAAGACTAAACATATGCAGCGTCGGTAAAGTTGTTGAAATGAATAAAATGATTTTTTTTTTTGTAATGTACAATAAAACTATTCAAGTTACATATACACAATATTATATTATTGTATAATTATAATAGAATATAAAGTTATTCAGTTTACATCATCTTCATAAATTAAATAAAAACGGAAAAAAGAAAAAACACTGATGCACATTCTTCATTCAATATTTTGTAGATGTAGAGTTTAATTTTTTTTTTTTTTAATTTTATGTAGTAAAGTTAAATTGCCATCTTTTTCCGACCAAAGTGACTTGAACGCACCTGACGTCATGATAACGACTTGTCAACTCGTAAGTACAAACGTCCCTGGAGGACGCAGCATGCTTGTTGGAGCAGGGCTGGAAAAAACTCTGCAGGGCTGCGGCCTTCCAGGAATGGAGCTTGACACCCCGGGTTTAAATGGTATTTTCTTTTTGTATAATGTAGCCTATTTGTAGTGTTCATGAGCGCAGGGCTGATTTGCAGCAGTAACCAAGGAAACACTAAATTATTGCTGTTCCATAAGCACCACCTGCTGGCAGAGAGTGAATTTGCATCTCATTCAGCTTGCCTGCTATTTCTGTTCGGTTTAGATATGTTATGTAGTATAGTCTAAGTCAACACTAAGTCAGACCATTTTGTTTCGAATTTCAGAATTACAGTTAGGTTCATATATATTTGGACACTGACAATTTTTATAATTTCGGCTCTGTATGCCACCAGAACAGAATTAAAAATAAAACAATCAAGATGAAATTGAAGTGCAGACTTTCAGCTTTAATTCAAGGGGTTGAACAAAATTACAACATAAAATGCTTAGGAATTTTTTTTTTTTTTTTTTTTTACACAGTCCCCCCCCCCATTTTCAGAGGCTCAAATGTAATTGGACAAATAAATATAATCATAAATAAAATGTTCATTTTGAATATTTTGTTGCAAATACTTTGCAGGCAATGACTGCCTTGGAACTCATGGACATCACCAAAGACTGAGTTTCCTTCTTTGTGATGCTTTGCCAGGCCTTTACTGCAGCTGACTTCAGTTGTGGTTTGTTTGTGGGTCTTTCTGCCTCTAGTTTTGTCTTCAGCAAGTGAAATGCATGCTCAATCGGGCTGAATCTGGAGACTGACATGGCCATTTCAGAATATTCCACTTTTTTACCTTCAAAAACCCCTGGGTTGCTTTTGCTGTTTGTTTTGGGTCATCATCCATTTGTACTATTAAGCGCCGCCCAATCAACTTTGCTGCATTTGGCTGAATCTGGGCAGACAGTACATGCCTATACACTTCAGAATTCATCCGGCTGCTTCTGTCTTCTGTCACATCATCACTAAACACCAGTAACCAGTGCTGCTGGAAGCCATGCATGCTCATCTCACTGCTCCACCATGTTTCACAGATGATGTTGTATGCTTCAGATCATGAGCTGTTCCAAGCCTTCTCCACACTTTTTTTCTTCCCGTCATTCTAGTACAGGCTGATCTTAATTTCAGCCGTCCAAAGACTGCTTTTCCAGAAGTGGTCTGGCTTTTTTAGATGTTTTTTGGAAAAGTCTAATCTGGCCTTGTTTGCACCTTGTGGTGAACCCTGTATTTGCTCTCGTGAAGTCTTCTCTTGATTGTAGACATTTGACAGTGACAGGCCTACCTCCTGGAGTCAATTGTCAAATTACTTATGGTCCCTTGAAAAAGGGGGAGGTACATATTAAATAGCTGTAATTCCCTCGCTGAGAATACCCTCAAATTAAGGCCATGTCCACACGTACATGGGTATTTTTATAAACAGTTTTCCTTCTTCCGTTTTAAAAAAAAATCTCCGTCCACATGAAAACACAAACGCATGCTATGAAGCACTGTCAAGAGGATGCCAAACCAACAGGTGACGATGTAATCTCAACTGTAAAGCCATGTTGGCCAATCAGAAGCCTGAAAAAGTTTCCAGTAGGCGGAGATAACAATGCATGCTCCAACGTCACAAGCCAAAATCTATGGTTTCGCGGTCTACACGATAACACTGCAACCAGAGTTTTTGAAAATCTTCACCCTGGCAGGAGTTTTCAAAAAGGTTCAGTTTCCGTGACCTGGTGCAGCATTTATGTGTGGACGAACGGCCAAACCGCATAGAAAAAGCTGTGGTTTTTAAAATAACCGCGCTTGTGTGGACAGGGCCTTAAAGCTCAGAGTGTGCACTTTAAGCCCACATTCATTATATAACCTGTATAACCGTGTTTTGGTCAGCAGCTAAAATAATAAAAATTGTGCCTGTGTCCAAATATGCATAGACCTAACTGTACACGATCTAATTTAGATTAAAAACGGCTGCATGCTGCATGTATGCAGCATCTGTCTTTGGATCGTGATTAAAATACAGTGGTTGCCTCAGAAACATGCAGCATTAAATAAAAGGATGCCGTTTCAAACCTGTTTGACTTTCTTTTTCTGAGGAACATAAAAGAAGATCATCTGAGAAATTTCTCTGTATATTATTGTTCATACAGTGTAAGTCAATGATAACCAAAACAGTTTAATTGCCAACATTCTTCAAAATTTCTTCTATGTTCTGCAAAGGAAAAAAAGTCATAAAGGTTTAAAATTACATGAGGGTGTGTAAATGATGACAATTTTTATTTTGGGGTAGACTATTCCTTTAAGGAAACCCATTTCAACAATTAATTCAAGTTTGTTTAATTTAAAAGATGCTGTCAATTTGAACACAAATGGTTATTTGCAGCTACACCCTATAGTCTGAAAAGAGTGTTAAAGATCTTTTAAAACATCTAAAGAAAGAGTAAAGTGATTCTGGATGTACACCGCATGTTAATTTGTTTGCTGGTGTAAGTTCAGACTCTCAGATGACAGTTTGTTGCCACTGAACTGACAGAACACCGGAAGTCAAACTCTTGTTAGTTGTTAAAGAGTCTGTCTTCAAAGGCATGAAAGACACAGGGCAAAGTGCCCAGGAAAGCGCAAGGGATGTTTTTCCCCCTCATACATTCGTATGACAAATCTTGTTAAGATTACAGTGAAAGAATTGACTGCTTTAGATGCTTTCAGCAATAGTCAACAATAGTTTGACTGGGTTTCCAGCTGTGTAACGACCAGCACAAACAACAGAGGCTCAATCTTGTGTTCTCGCACGCTGGGTGTTGCCATCTGTGATTCTGAAGACCATGTGCTCCACAAGCTTCAGGGGAAAGCCTGAGGTCTGCCCTGAAAGATTTTAGAGTGGCTTATGGACAGTGGCTCAGGCTTTACCGTCCTTTTAGCATAAACATTTTAGCAGCGATAATAGACCAGGAGAGCTTCAACCCCTTCACATTGACCACAGCTGCAAACCCGCAAACAGCTGAATCTGGTTTCGGTGGCCACTCTTACCCCCTCCCGTTCTCTCCCCGAACACACCAGTAAATTTCACAGCTGTGACTCTGGCACGGGTCCAGGTCATGTCTGATGGGTTTAAGATTAGCCACATGAAACGACTCTTCCCCGTCAAGCATATGTGTGAGGCTGAAATCTCAGGGACGTATGTCCTCAAGCTAATGAAGAACATTCCATAGTGTCTTCATTCAAATAGAAATACTGTAATCAAAGTACTTTTGATGCAGCCTGAAGAATGTCTTGCCTTTGGGGTTTTCTGGGATAAAAAGAAGGGACATGTGAGTCTGTAACCCACATAACCCCAATCTCACCCTAAATTATCTTAATCAAAATGACACATTTGTTTCATATATAGTGTCACCAGTGAGATACTGCATCTCTATAGGAGTCCGGGAACAGCTTTCAGTACATTGTCGTCAAGGGAAAACAACAATTAGTCATCGCTGATTAGTCAGCTGACATTTGGTACATATTTTGGTACATGCAATAATTCAAAGCACTGTTTGGAAATTAACCCTTAAATATGCACGAGGAAGGAGATGATTAAAATATTTAAAACAAAGCATGAAGAGCTGGTTTATCTGGTCAGTGCAAAAATAAACTTTTTTTAAGAGGGAAATATGGGAAGACTATCAACAAGTCTGAGATTTCATGGTCAAAGTGTGCAACATACAACATATAGTTTGGGTATTAAACCTATATTAAAGTTCTATAGTAGTTTTAAATATATTAAAGTGAATTTCATCACAATAGTATAATGCACAGTATAAAAAATGAATATTTATTTTGAAATTTACTCAAGATAATCTTAATATAAAAATAGGAGAAATGAGCATGACAAACATACAAAATTCAATACACACTATCAAAACTATAATATATATATATAACGATACCAATATATACTGTATAGTGCATCCCTAATTGCCAATTTTGCCAAAAAGAAATTTGGAGGCTTTGCTTGGTTCAAATTCTGTCTTTGTCCCTTAGTTCCACTGGAAGACATTTATATTAGTGCTGGCAGATCAGCAGCAAAGCGACTTTATTAAATCAATAGAGGCTATTATTTTATATCTTGTTTGTATCAGCAAAAGAATCAATGCTCTAAAGATAAACTAGTGCATACCCTGCATCTCCACTTGTAATGCATGTCAATACAGGGAAGCCGTTGTGTAACCATTACAACTTTGTCTTTTTAAATCCAATTCTCCATGTCAAATTTTTAGATTTGATGTGCAACGAGTGGAGACGAGGCGGCCCTGTTATACTCCATGTTGTACAAATTTGGTAAAAAGGGTTATGGACCATTAATCTAAAAGTCAATTTGCTGCACATAAGCTGCCGTCTGTAATGGGATATCACTGATGATCTGCTCAGTGAAAAATCCTAATCATGCATACATGTTTGATGGATTTCTTTTTCCCAAGAGGTGATAATTCATGTTAAACATGAGCTGAATTGATTCAGCAAGAGACTGAGCTGAACTAAGCTCATTTGACAAGGAAAATAAGATGAGCACAAAAGAAAACTATTTCTATATCTGAAAACTGTTTGATATTTAATATGGATACATCTGTATCTATCCGTTTCTGTCAATACTGGATGCTTAAACTAGATTAGCTTAATGGTCAGAAATTAAGCTTTCAAAATAGTAATAATTTAATAACACTGTTAAATGTAACTTAAGTAAATGTCAAAATGAATATCAATTTTTCATACTCTACATTATATTGTTGTAATGCCTAAATTCAATTGCAGCACATAAAATGAATGCTCTTTTAACATTTATTTATACAAAGATGCAGATAATTTAAATAATCGACCATTTCTCAGTTTTTTAATATAAGTGCTGCTTCCCTAATAATGTTTTTGACAATTTATGAAATGACCAGAGAAAACATGAGATTTTATATTCATTTCCATATGTGTAAAACTATTTTTCCACCTGTAACCAATATTTAAGTCATTATTTGTGAAAACATTCTCTATCCAGCCGTTTATGAGAGTCTCATATAAACCCGTTAAACTAAGTGAGGAATATAATTTACATTACATACTCTAAAAAAAATGCTTTGCAGTAAAACACCTGCAGTTATTTTAACTTTTTAAGCATTTTATGGTCAAGAAACATTGCTTCCTATATACCAATTCAACTATTTACAAGTAAGTTAATACTCTTGAGCACCACAATAAATATAATGGACCCCGAAGCCCTAAACAGGGAATAAAACCTTTCCTAATTTTTAGTCATAGCGCTTGTTTCTTTTCCTTCAGCTTCAAGCTTTCCATCTACGTAATACCATAATTACTGTCACTTTATATTCAGCAGACCTGTGTGCTATTTATATACTCTCTTGATAGTAGCATTTAGACCGTAGGTTATATTTTACCTTGTCGGTTTAGTCAAAACATTTCACCTTTAGCTGACTGTTTTGGATAGTTAGTAGGAAATGTTTTGGAGAACACTGCCTTGTAAGTGTAGATTTTCAACTTTCAGACCACATTTACTTGTATGAAGGCATTTAGGTCAAATAAAACCAATGAAATGTAAAAACAAAACAAATCAGCATGAATATGTAGTCATTATTTTAGAATTCAGGCACTTAAAAAGGGCAGCCAAAAGAAATGTGAATTAAACCACATTGAACATCAGACTATATAACCCAACATCATTCAGAAATCCTATAATTGGATCAGAAAATGGGGCAACAGAACATACGCTTGCTCCTCAAACATGGCAACAGTATGAAAGGAGGTTCTGCATAATAATGGCCATAAATCTGGCAAGCCAGTAGCTGATCAAACCAACCAACATACTAACTGAAAATAAAAAAAACATGAGAAATATTACAAACAAAATAAGCTTACCCACCAGACCATCAGTCGTGTGGCCTAAAATATATTTGTCATGCATGCCTTTTACGTGTTTATATTCTGATGTCAGAAATAAAGCCTGTGCTTCATCACCTGAGACTCAACTGTTAGTGACAGCATATAAAATACAATTCATATATTGAAATACTTTTAAATAATGACTTTTTCTATCTACATTCTCTGTTATGAGCCTAATTAAAAAGGGTAATGACAACCGACATGTCAAAGATACCTGAGGTAAATTTGAAAAACGTAAATAAAAATTATTGCTGCACTCTCGATTAAAAAATACTAATAAAAATCAAATAAAAAAAAATAGTAGTTAGCACTTCAAAGACAGAAAACTACAATGTCATCTCTAGTCAGGTCAATAAACAGCAGCATCACACTTTATCGACAGAAACCCACAGTAGAGTAATTGCCTATGTAATGTCATGAAACATGAAAAGTGTATTACTGCAAATATTAGTGCACCATTAGCTTATACTAAACTATACTTTAAAAAAAAAGTTCAAACAGATACACAAGGTAAAAATTCTTTTGTTAGGTGACATTCAATAAAAATAGCCTCAGTTCACAGAACTAAAGCTTTTTAGGATCCAGTTAAATGAAGTAGGCTATACAAGAAGCAAAGGACAAGTATCAATGTAAGTGCAATAACAGTTTTTCCGAGCTTCACTTATTTGAAATATGGCATTTGACTCTTCTACTCGAATAAAAGTCAAACAAGGAGAAGAGAGCAAACATGTCAGTTCCAGTGTTTTCGCAAGTGAACACCCAGTGTAATGAGTACAACCCGTGATTGCGTTACTAACAAACAAAAGATTAGACAAACAACTCATCACCTACACTTCGAGAGACGCGACGCGACAAACTCGAACGCTCTCGTTAGCGCAAAAACCTTCGGGCGAATTCGTTGAGTATGGGATCTTCTAGTTTTGACGCGTCGCGTCGGAATGTGATGTAGATAACAATTCTGTCAAGATGAATAACGAAACTAAACGATGAATTAGACTTCTTGTTTAAAAGCCCTCTTAAATACTTCACAGTGTGACGGGCTTAAATGAAACTTAGGCTAAAATGCTGGAGGACAGCACGCTAAAAAAAAAAATATATCGACTTATGCCTAAAACTTCATTCTTTTAAATGGAGCATGCAGATTCTCTTACCTTGAGTGGTGTCGTGGATTTAAATGACAGAGTTTATTGGTAACACGCACTGCTGCCCCGGTGTCGTTTCTCTCTTGGATACATGGGAAGAGGAGCTCATTGTACTGTCATCCTGAGGAGAACACCTGGAATAGAGCAGACTCTGCAGAACTGACACAAACACTTTTGCCATGGAGTTTACGTAACACCACCATCCGCTCTCAGGGGTGGTGTCACAAAACCTTACACGCTGACTACGTAGACTGCATGGTTAGGTATCATGGTCAATTGAACTGACTCACAACGCGTCTTTGATTCTCTAAAACATGTTGCATTAAGCTATAATGCTGGATAATGCGAGTTAGGAACTCGTCTATGATGTCCGTTATGCTGTCTAGGTAGGCAGCTGACTAGGATTTGTCACACGGCCACTGTTGACGTATGGCATGCTGGAACAACATGGAGTTTCTTAAAGGGCTATGGGCACATGTGAAACATGAAAGCCCATTATTAATACAGTGGCCCCAAAAAGCATTTAGACACTTGAGATTATGAAATTATTGATTTCACTGCATCAAGTAATGAAATCTCACAGGAAATCAGCAAGGGAATGATGCTAGAGCTTTTCTCATCAATGACTTTAATTTCTGAGACATTTTATGACTAGTTAAGTCAGTTCCCTTCAACACCACACAGGCATAGTTCATCACATTGACTGACTACAGTTTATGGACATACATACATCTGACTAGAAGAAAGTATCAGAATACACTGTGTTTTCATGTTTGAGCCTAGTTCTTATTGAATGTTTTGTGAATTCAACCATCCCTTCACACAATTCCAATACTGACATCATTTTTGAAACTGCGCTCAGATACAGAAATGGATTTACTTGTTTCTTATATGTTGTCACAAATAATCAATGCATGTTCAATGACCTGTGTACTTTACAAAAGTTTATTTTTTAACTCACAACTAAAAAAATGAGTCCTTTTGAAAAAAGAAAAAAAAGCCATTGGTCAGTAACTTTTCGCACCTGCTCAAAGAATAAACCAGGTGGTTAATATAAAAAATAAATGTCAATGTTGTATAAAAACATACTGATAATAGAAATAGTGAACAGCTCTGAGGCATCTTATTCCAGAAAATAATAGGCCGTAAATTAGTGTTGTTATTGTTAACTAAAACTGTTAAAAACTGAAATTAAGCTGAAATAATATGAAATATAAATATTAGATGGAAAACTTAAAACATAAAATGAAAACTGTAAGTGTTGCCTTGGCAACTAATTGAAAGAAAATAAGTTTTAGTTGAACTACTAAAATTACTAACGCTAAAACCAAAATGAAAAATAAATGTAAAAAAGTATATATAAAAAAGAAAACAAAAAACATGAAAATAAAAGCTAAACAATAAATGCTGTAATATACACACAACAATAAAATAAAGTAAATTAAGACATTTCCGAAAATAACTAATTAAATCAGAGAAAGTATGAGTGACACAACAAATCTGATACCATCAGATGAAAGGAAGATAATGTTTATTCTAAACAATCATTTACTTCAAATACATGAAGCAATTATTCAGTAAGGCAGGATTCTGAACACCCAAAGGTATGATGGTCAGTACAACAGCTTATTTCAAAAATGTGCTACTTCTTTTGAACCTTAATATTAAACAAATCTTAAAATACAAAGAAATAAAAGAGGAAAAGAATATCTGCATGACACACATTTCAATAAATGTCCTCTATAAAGAAATCCTTTTTTGTTCATATATGAGAAAGAGCCCCAAATAATGATGTTAGTGTGGCAGAGGTGATATGCAGAATAGCTTACAAGCACGGAGTGACATGTTCTGAGAAAAAAAAAACAAAAAAAAAAACAAGACAACTGAAAGTTCTGTACAAGCATCGTGCAACAGAAACACCCATGTCCCATAACAAAGGCTCCTGGGACAAATGAATTCTTCTGGCTGTTTCCATCATCATAAGCATTTTTTTCTTGAGGGAATTTGCACTTAACTGCTCAGCTACATAAAATAAATTCAGTCTGTCCTGTTAAAATGAGTCGAGGATTGTGCATTTCTTACTATTGCATTAGTTCTTATATGTGAGACCATTTCACCATGTATAACAGAATATCATATAACTGCATTTGACATCCAAAGAAAACACCAAGACATGGTCTTGAAACTGATTAACAATTACACTTCACATAAATAAAGGTGTTAAAATTAGGATGCCAGATGAAAATGAAATATCTGGCCACAGCAACCCAGTCTGTGTAGGACCAGAAGCTCATTCGTTAAGTGCTGCACTTATTTGAACATGGCATTGAAGGCTCTGCCAATGATCATCCTTCTGACCTCACTGGTTCCAGCTCCGATCTCATAAAGTTTAGCGTCTCTTAAGAAGCGCCCCATTGGGTAGTCATTAATGTAACCGTTTCCACCTGTAAACAGACGCAAGTGTGAGTCAACTAGAACTTGAGTCATAAGACCTGGGCTTACTGAATTAGCAGGACTTAATTTTCTGACGATTTAACACAATCCTGAATTGTTCCATTTTTGAGCTCATCTCAAGTTGTTGTCATAGCAACAGGACCAGTCTAACATTAGCTGTTCAAATTGTTGGATCAACATATAAGCATTTACAATCAATCAGCACACAAATGCTCAATTATCTCACGTTACGTAGTACATTCAAAAAACAAAGCATCTATGGCAACAGGTACAAGTTTGACTTGTTTGCCGTTTTATCCACCCAGTAACTACATGCTGTGGTAAGAATGAATGAAGACAGAAGGGTTTGGCCCTGATCTCTGTCTAAGGTACATCGGGAGCTATTTCTTGTAGTTTTTGCTGTGCTAACTATTAGGCACTCACCCAGGCATTGAATTCCATCCAAGGCAACTTGAGTCGCATTCTCAGCACAATAAAGGATTACCCCAGCACAGTCCTACAATAACAACACAAATCAATACTGCTACTACACACTCTGCAAGGTCTGTATGCATCATTTCCAGGCCCATATGTAACATTATAAAACAATGCAGTCAAATAACAAAACCTAGGTAAAGAGCTCTTACCTTAGCACTGAAATGGCCTTTGTCACAAGCACGGGCAACGTTGTATAAATATTGTCGGCATGAACTAAGCCGTGTGTACATATCAGCCATTTTTCCTTGCATTAGCTAGTCAATGGGGAAAATTCATTTGATTAATTTTATTGCCAAGGGAACAAATTTGTTTAATAACTTTTCAGAACTTTACATAAATACATAAGATTTTGTGTATAAACAACACTATTAAAAAATCTCGAGTTAGTGAGTTAAGAAATCTCATTTTATTTGATCAAAAATACAGCAAACCGTTATACTGAGAAATATTATTACAAACATTTTTGAATTATTTTAAAATGTACTCTAATTTATTTATTTATTCCTGTGATTACAAAACTGAATATTCAGCAACCATTCAGCAACCTTCAATGTCACATGATCCTTCAGAAATCATTCTAATATGCTGATTTAATGCTCAAGAAATATTTCTTAAAGGGATAGTTCACCCAAAAATCTAAATCCTGTCATTAATTACTCACCCTCATGACGTTTCAAACTCGTGAGACCTCCGTTCATCTTCGGAACACAAATTAAGATTTTCTTTTCTTTTTTTTATTGCATCATTTTTTAATCAACATTTCAACCACTTATAACTTTAACATAACCAAACCAACTAACAAACAATGCCCATCTTTTTACAATGCTAGTAACAAAAATGAATAAATAAATACAGTAAAGTGCATTAGGACATACCAAAACTCAAAATATTACTTAAAGAAACATTGATAAAATCCAGGTATGGAGTCCAAACTTGAGAAAAAGCTTCAGTAGACATGTGAGTAACACAAGTTAAAAATTCTAAGGGAATATTTCCCTAATAATCTTGTGCCATCCTTTCAAGGATGGGGGTTTGTCTCTGATCCAAGTTAACAAAATATTTTTTTCTGGCAGCAAAGGCTAGAATGTCAAATAAGACGACTGTTGAATTTGTTCAGCAAGTGTCCAACTGGGAGACCTAAAAATCAAAGACGAGGGGTCCAAATGTAGCTCAAAACATACGGCTCATACAAATAACAACTTTTGACCAATACGCTCTAATTACTGGACAGTTCCATAATAAATGGGTGTAATCTCCCACTTCCACACTTACATTTAACACATAATGGTGACTTGCTTGAGTCAAACTTGCTTCTAAGAAGCGGCGTAATATGCAATCTATGCACAATCCTGAGCTGAATAGCTTTGGCCCTGTTGCAAATAGAGATCTTATACTTGACTCCAGACCAGTTCCCATTCCTCCTCTGTGATGGTCAACTGAAACTCCGCCTCCCATAATCTTCTAAGATCCTGGGTGTTCACCACTTCATATGAGCAAAGGGCATTATAAAAGCATGTGATCTGCTTACATGACGGTAGATTCAGCAGAATCTTCTCTATAACTGACGTGGAGGAGTTAGTTACAAGAGAGGTACTTTTAAAAATATAATCCCTTATTTGAAGAAATCTAAAAGAAATTAAATCTGGGCAGCTTATATTTTACAACCAAATCTTCAAAAGACATTAAAGAACCTTCATTAAACAAATCACAAAGTCTGCATATCCCATAAGTGTTCCAAGTTCTGAAACTGGAATCCGAGAGACTAGGCAAAAACTCTGGGTTATTGTAAACGGGGGTTAGAGAAGACGACAAGTCAGCTCTACCCTCTATCTTACGTATAATAGACCAGACCTTCCATGTATTACATACAATTCTGTTATTACATAATGCCCTAATTACCTTAAAACGTCCAACAAATAATAGATTTGAGATTGATAAAAGAGGGCGAGGTGACTGTGAAGCCTCTAAATCAAGCCAAGTAGATTTAGGGTCTTCTTAAAGCCATTCAGCTATGCATCTGAGCTGACAGGCCAATTGGTATTTTCTAACATTTGGCAAATCTAAGTCCCCCGAAGCACCAGAAAGCTGCAATTTACAAAAATTTTAGTCTTGGCTTCTGCTTATTCCATAAAAATGATCTAAGCCATCCATTTAATTCCTTAATTCTTTTATTCGGCAATAAGATTGGAATCATCTGTAGTGGATAAAGAAGCCTGGGCATTATATTCATCTGAACTACAGCAATCCTGCCCAGCCAGGAGAGAGGAAGATCACTACGAATTTTATCCAACAGTGGGATAAAACTGACTTTGGACAATTGACAGATCATGGGGGTAATATTACTTCCTAAATATGTAAAACCAGATTCCGAAATCTTAAATGGAAAAGAAGACATATTAATTACACGTATGCTTGGGTGTTTTAGATGCAAAGCAACAGATTTGGAGAAATGTATTTTATACCCTGAGAAATTCCCAAATGAATTAATAATATCTATACTAAACTTTGGCACTGAATATTCAAAATCTGAAAGAAAAAGCCGAATATCATCAGCATAAAGGGAGATTTTATGCTCTTTAGCACCTACCGACACCCCAGACACGGTCATCTCTCCTCTAATTGCCTGAGCCAGCGGCTCTATCGCCAAAGCAAAAAGCAACGGGGAAAGGGGACAGCCCTGTCTAGTCAAGTCAAGTCACCTTTATTTATATAGCGCTTTTAACAGTACAGATTGTGTCAAAGCACTTAACAGTATCAAATTGGAGGATAGAGTGTCAGTAATGTATAATGATAAGATTAAACACGCAATTTTCAGTTAAAGGCTAGTGCCCCGAAACAGAGGAAAGCTGTCCGACCTATGACCGTTAGTGACAACTGCTGCAGCAGGTGCAGAATAAAGTAAGCGAAACCAACGAATAAAGATGTCACCGAGGCCAAAACTTTCTAGACTGTAAAATAAATAAGGCCACTCCACACGGTCAAAGGCCTTTTCCGCATCTAAAGATAAGATAATGGTGTCAATATTGCAATTATGAGATAGCTCAAGATCATTAAGAAGCCGTCTAATGTTGTTACTAGAACTTCTACCCTTAATAAAGCCTGTTTGGTCTTCATCAATTAAAGATGGAAGTATTTTCTCCAATCGTAATGCAAGGATTTTGGAGAGCAGCTTTAAATCTACGTTCAAAGAAATTGGTCTGTAGGACCCACAATCCTCTGGGTCTTTCCCTTTTTCTTTTTTTTTTTAAAACAAGAGAGATATTGGCCTCTCTAAGTGACTGAGGCAACTTATCATAAAAGAACGGTCATACATCTTTATACACTTCGCTCCCTAGGCCATCCAGACCTGGAGACTTACCTGATTGCAACCTACGTAAAGCCACTAAGGCTTCCTCCTTTGAAATTAAATTCTTTGTTCATCGGATATACTAGGGAGCGTTAAGCTATCAAAAAAAGTTTTCATAGCAGTATATTGATGAGGAGAATATTCGGAGAGATATAAATCAGAATAAAACTGCTTAAATGTAGAATTTATAACCCCAGAATCAAATGATTTTTCCCCCTTAGAATCCCTAATAGAGATAATGAATTGTGAACTAAATTTATTCTTCAATAAATAAGATAAATACTTATTAGGTTTATTTCTTTGCTTTGAAAATAATATTTTAGTGTTAGCTTGCTGTGATAACAATGAGTCCAGGGAGAAGGATCATTTATGTGATCTTCAGTAGCCGTTTTGAGGTCTAGTTCCAAGCGTTTCCGTTTTTTTGTAATGGAATAAGATATGACTAGTCCTCTGATGTAGGTTTTACAAGTCTCCCATAACAGAGATGCATCATCGATCGACTCTGAATTAATTGACCAAAAATTCTTGAATTCAGCATTAAGAAGCGAAAGAAACTTGTTATCTTTAAGCAATAGTGTGTTGAATCTCCAGCGCTTAGCAGATATTGGAGGTCCTCCTACTAACATGTCCAGTGTTACCAAAGCATGATCGAAAACAACAATGTTACTTATAGTACAAATGGAGACATATTACAGAATTGCACTAGGAACAAAAAAATAATCGATCCTAGAATAAGATTTATGAGGAGGGGAGTAAAATGTAAATTCTGTTTGCAATGGAGTACGCCAGACATCAGTGTAACATAACTCTTCACAAAGCAGATAATGTTTTAGATTGCTTAGAAGGAGGGCAATTCTTTGAAGGGAGTCTATTCAGTAAAGGGTTCAACAAACAATTAAAATCCCCCCCCCCCCCCTATAATCACTGTACAAGTTGCAATATCTAACACATATCTGAAAAAGCCTTTGTGAGAAGCTCAGGAGAAAAGTTTGGCAGAGAATATATTTAAAAGTGTTCTCTCTTCTCCATACAATAGCCCTTTAACAATAACATAACAACCTCACTTATCCTTAACACAATTTAAAATCTTAAAATGTACATTTCTATTCACAAGGATAACTACCCCCTCTACTACTCGTTGTGAAGGAAGAAAAATAAATATGACCAATCCACTTATGTCTAAGACTAGAGTGCTCTTTGTCATTCAAATGGGTCTCCTGCAACACGGCCAAATCAACACGTTCCTTTTTTAGCCAATCAAAAACCTTCCAGATTTTAAGTTTACCATGCAAACCCCTTACATTCCAAGTATTAACCAGCTATATAATACATTTTAATGTAATGAGTACATAGAAAGGAGAATAAAGATAAACTAAAGCTTTTCATCCATACAGTCCTCTGCACTAACATTTCACACAAAGTAAAGAAAAACAAATATACAAAAGTAAAAAACACACATTTCTGAGCAGTAGAGCATACAGTAGAACTCGGGAACCAAATGTAACAAGGTCATAAGATGAAAATAATAACCATAATAAAAATAAAACTCGAAAAAGAAAAGGAGGCATTTTTCCTTGTCATAGAAGGAATTCAAGTCCCAAAAAGACATCGCTTCCGTTCATAAAGTCCAACAGAACACTTTCAAAAACAATCGTTACTCGCAGCTTAGCTGGATATAACATTGCATAGTGGGCTCTGATCCCCTGCAAGCGATGTTTAACCGAATCAAATTCCCTGCGCTTTCGGAGCACAACGACGGAGAAATCTTGATAAAACGATACCTTGCTGTTCTCAAAGCACAGATTTCCATCCATGAACAACTTTCTACTAACATCAAGAATCCTCTGTTTATCTCCGAAATTATGCATGCGCACAGTCTGGGTCTCTCCTTGACACATGGTCTTGGAGCTAGAGTGCAGTGAGCTCTTTCAATCTTCATGTAGCCTCCTTTAGTCTGCAAATGAAGAAACTCCAGGATCCATTTTTGGAGAAATGACACCGTACTAGAGCCCTCCGCCCCTTCAGGTAAGCCTAGAATGCGAATATTTTTGAGCCGTCCTCTGTTCTCTAAATCGTCAACGTGATCAGTAGGTGATGCAACTCGACTTTCAAGGGTTAGGACACGGGCCTGCATACTCTCCGCTAACTCCTCCACCGAGGCGATTCTTCGTTCAGCCTCATCCAGCCGAGTCGTACAACCTCAGCTAAAGTGTCGAGTTTGGCTAACTCTTCGCCATTGTCGGGATTAACTCAAAATCACCTCTAGATTCGCTCTCACAATGTTCCGGTGAATAATCCGACGCAGTCGGGGAAGAGTGCTTTTTCTCATTTTTTTTTTTTTTTTTTTGCAGTACGAGGCATTTTCGAGAAGGACTGTGGCCAGAAAGATTCCAAAGACATAATACTAAAATCACATAACCAAAGCCGTGAGGTTCCATCCAAATTATCAAAGTAATTAGCTGACTGGTGCGGGAGCTGATGAAAACTGCTGTTAATCTCTGTCCGCCATTTTGCGCCCCCCACCTAGATTAGATATTTTTGATGGAATCTGACAGGCTCTCTGACCCTCCACAGACAGCAAGGGTTCTTACACGATCAAGGTCCAGAAACATAGCAAGGAGATCGGTAAAATAATCCACGTGACATCAGAGGATCAACCGTAATTTTATGAAGCTACAAAACTATTTTTTTTTATGCAAAGAAAACAAAAATAACTTTATTCAACAGTTTGTCTCCTCTACATCAGCGTAGCGCCATTTTGGAGAATATCCGCTGGACAGAAACTATGTATGCTCTTCTGTGTCAGCCGCACCGCACGGATACGTCTTCTACGTATATTTATGCTTTGATTTGAAGGAAAACAGGCATCCGGTATGCTGCAAACACAGAAGAGCGTACACAGTTTGCATCCAGTAGTGGTGGGCAGATTGATCCTAATATCGACAGTATCGATACCAACGTTGGTATCGATATCGGATCGATACGAGCCTGATTAGATCGATACTTTAGGTTAATTTTCTCTCCTCAACACTTAATATATTGCTTAATACATTCAACAAAAAATAGACATATCTGTGTGTTTATATACCGCTCATTTCACGTCTCGTATGCAAACATTACTGCTCCTCCCCTGCGTTAGTGTTTTGTTATGCCATTACGTGACTCAGCGGCTCCAAGCGCAAGCGAATATTATTGGCTACAGCGAGAGATGGAACGGTAGAAATTCGCTACTGTGGCAACAGCACCAAACTTATTCACCTTTTTCATAGACTGAATGCACGAGACTACCACTTCATTAGACACGGTAGGGAAATCGTGAGAAAAATAATGCAATAAACGGTAAAAAAAGAGTTTAAAAAAATAGTGCAATAAACGTAAAATTGTTTGTGCTATCAACCGTGTGTGTTTATAATTAAGACAATTCATTAAAATAATATGGTAAGAAACATCAGTTTGCAATACCAAGCAAGCAGCAAAATGAGCTGTTTTGTACAGTTAAAAATTGCTGGAAGGCAGACCCATTAAATTTACCGAATTTGGCCTTTTTATACACTATTACTGTCTTCAATCATTAAGCCACGTTGTTGTTTTTTCTTTATAAAGGTTTTCTATCAGAGGAAAACACTTAACATGCATGCACTTTGCGTTCATATCCTGGGCTGCTTGCCTGCATATAGTTTGCATCATCAGTATACTGAGTTGGCCTTTCAATATTATTTTCTTAATGCATTAGGCCACATTAATTTTTTTTTTTTTCTTTATAACTCTTTTCTTTGGGAGGAAAATGCTTAACACGAAACTTTACACATTGCTTTCATATTCTGGGCTCCTCTGCTTGCAAACTCCTTTCAGAAAGGCAAATAATATCCACAAAGGTGAATGTAATATTTTAGTCATATCAACATAAGTTATTGTTAATTTTCAAAGTGTAATTGATCATTTAAATGCATGTTATTAAAAAGGAAAAAGTATCGGTATCGGCGATACTTGCCCTGTATTTACTTGGTATCGGATCGATACCAAAATTTGCAATATCGCACACCCCTAGCGTCCAGTAGATATTCACCAAAATGACGCTAGGGTGACGCTAGTAGGGATGGGGAGATTCCCCGATTCGCTCGGTGCAAGTTCACACTATCTCACTAAATTGTGCACGCTTATTCTTAATCAGCCCTTATTGTCGATCAAGGATCAAATCGATCCACTACGGCAAACAGCGAATATATTTGTGCTGTTTAATGCATTTGAGACGTTGTGTTTTCCTCAGTGCATAACTGACATGGCACGACTATATTTTTCATCTGTAAATGCTAGAAATTCATGTAAATATATCAATTTTGCTGTCAGGAGTGGGCGAGGCACGCGAGAGCAGCATGCGCTCTAAACAGACACAGTGCAATAATTCCGAGTCAAATATGTATATTGCTAAAATATTCATTGTTGGACATTAAATGTGCCATTTATAGAATTTTAAACCTACATATTGGTATATTTTTATGATAGTATAGCAGAAGTAACTGTAAAGGTACTATTGTAATGGGTAAATAAAATAAGCTGATGCAGTCCTAATTACTAGCTCAGATGAGTTAATGTGCGTTTCTTATAGCGGTTAAAATGTAGTTTTAATTTAGTGATTTTAATGCTTTAAAGAGCAATGTTAGATTGTAATGTTCTAATGCTATCTGTTCTAACTATAAAAGGTACAGCTGTCATAAAACCAGAGAGAAAGAATGCATGGCTATGATAGTATGTGAGAGAGTCAGTAATAAAATCATTGCATTCATATTGGTCAGTGTTAGAGGAGCTCAGCTTAGCCTGACAGTTTGCCTGCCCTGAACCAGGTTAGTTCTCAGCATAAGCTGCCACAGTGACTGAGGTTGATCTTTGTTAAATTTGCTTTGTAGTGAGTCAGACTAACTGAAATAAGGCTGGCCTATTTGGTAAACTTGTTTTATGAAACAGGCCTCGAGGCGTTAGAAGTCAGAAGACACATAAGTTCATTTATGATCTGCTGTCTGTCTGAACCAAAGAAATATTTTCCCATTGCATCGAATCACATTGTGTTGAATCCAATCGAATCGAATGGAGGGTCTGAGAGCTCTCAGATTCCATCAAAAATATCTTGATTTGTGTTCCGAAGATGAACGGAAGGTGTCACGGGTTTGAAACGACATGAGGGTGAGTGTCACTTTTGATCAAACCTTAATGAATAAAAGTATACATTTATTTCAAAAGACCTTATACTTCTGAAACATGATGGATATGAGTAGTAATATGGTTCTTATTATATGCTAAAAAAGTATTATAAAGTGATACCCATGATTCTTAACAGTCTTAACTTTTTATATTCAGTATTTTAATTTGTTGGACATGTAACAGGTTGTTGAGCGCATATATAGTGCAACATTTTTAAAGCCTGGGAAACATCTCATGTAAAAGTATTATTTAAGAATGATTAAATAAATAAATTAACCCGGAAAAACCATGGAAGAATGTTTGTTGGCAAACAGTAATTTCATCTATTAGTAGACAAACATAAAACATGTTGAAAGCATACCTGGAAGTGTCCGATTTTCTGTCCAAAGGCTTCACGAACATGTAGGTAAGGAACTGCATGGTCAAGCACAGCTTGCATGATGCTGAGGGAATGCAGAAAATGGCCAAAAATAACTATTTGACAAATTTAAATTTTAAGCATGCTACTGAAAATAAACAGAGCAACAATTACCCAACAGGTCCAGAAGCCAGGACGAGTCTCTCTAGGTCCAAGCCACTCATCATAACATATACTCCTTTATTTAACGGGCCCAATATGTTTTCCTCTGAAAGCACAACAGACATCTTAATCTGCTGTTTGGACCTCCAACATATTCAGACTCACAAATATGCATAATAGACTTCACACACCAGGGACCTTGCAGTCTTCAAAGACGAGTTCACAGGTGTTAGATCCTCTCATTCCCAGTTTATCCAGCTTCTGCGCTGTGCTAAATCCTGGCATGCCCTTCAAGAACACAAGCACAATGACTATGATATGCTTATCTATTGAAGCTGCTGCCTTCTTGATCAACAGATTAAAAATGAAACATTCAATCAGAATCTCAGCGCTAGGTGTAATACGATTTCAGACTGAACAGTAAACCATAATCAATCATTCAGTATGAATGGTTCAGCTTCTCTAACCTTCTCTACAATGAAAGCACTGATGCCACGGGCTGCTGCCTCTGGGTCTGTTTTAGCATACACAATCAGAACATCTGCGTCTGGTCCGTTCGTAATCCAGAACTTATTACCGTTCAACACGTAATGATCCCCTTTAAGATGACAGATCAAAGAGAAAAGAAGGTTAAAACGCAGCCAAACATGTGTTGTCAGGGATTGTCTGGTTAGCAATAGGGGAAAGATGCGTCTTTTATTCAGACAGGCATTCAAAAATAGTTATTGTATAATGATGAAATTATTTTTTTTGCAAACAATACAAATCACTAATACTGTAGGTCATTATAGTAGATGTTTTGCCAGTTTCTTTGAAAGGCCCTGCAATTGTATAAATATGGATTACAATTGTACATTACAAACACTAATAAGTAGCAATAATATATTGATAACATTTGATTATATTGATTTTTTAAAATTTATTTTATTGGATCACTAGAAATATATCAGCCGATGTTGTACATTTATCTGTGGTATATTTATATTAATTTAATAACTGTTAAATGTAATCTTTAGTAATGTAATCTCAAATGCAAAAATAAATGTATATTTTTCATACTTTGCATTATAATGCTGTGATGTCTAAGTGACTGGTTTTAGTTTTTAGTGATTTCTTTCGATTTATTGAGACAAAAAAATATCAGTTTTTAATAAAAGCCATTTATCACTTATAATCTGTAACAAAATAAGTGGCTTATCAGAATCATTTGAATACTGGCGCATTTCTAATAAAAACATTTGTCTAAAGTCTCGAGTCTGTATGTTTTTTTTGTTTTTTTTTTTTACTGTTTTTGAAAGACACCACTTGTGTTTATCAAGTCGGCATTTAATTGATCAAAAATACAGTATTATTACTACTTATAAGAGCTGTTTCCTATTTGAATGTATTTTAAAATGCAATTCATTCCTGCGATTGCAAAGCTGAATTTTTAACATCATTACTCCAGTCTTCAGTGTCACATTATCCTTCAGAAATCATTCTACTATGCTGATCTGGTGCTCAAGAAACTTTTCTTATTATTATATAGTATTATCAATATTCAAAACAGTTGTGTTGCTTAATATTTTTGTGAAAACAGATACATTTTTCCAGGATTCTTTGATTAATAGAAAGTATAAAAGAACAGCATTTATATGAAATCTTCTGTAACATTACAAATGTTTTTACTGTCACTACTGTTATCAATTTAATCACATTCTTTCTGAACAAAAGTATTAATTTTTTTTTTTTTACAAATAAAATCTCACTGATCTCAAACTTCTGACCTGTCGTGTATATGAAAGGACAACATATCTGACAAATCAGTCAACAAATATGCTGTAACATGCATGTACATCTAACCAGTTATGACAAGACCATGGCACTGATGTAATGTTGCTTATTATAGCAACATACAGTGGTGAATAACAGAGCAGCACAGAGTGCTAACAGACGGCCAGTCACCTTGTTTTTTCGCTGTCAGTTTCATGGACACCACATCAGAGCCAGAGTTGGGCTCACTCATGGCTAAGGCACCCACATGTTCCCCTGTCATCAACTGAAGCACAAACACATGCATAATTGTAAAAAAACAACTGAACCCCAAAAATCCATAAATAACCTAAATACATTTAATTAGTCTGCATTTACAAAATGGATTTTCCCTAATGCATCATGTCATGGGTCAGTTTAAAAAAAAGCTAGCTTATTAGAAAATGTAATAGACATCAATTTTGCTCTGCTAAATGAATAAATGTGTTGACTCACACCTTCGGGATGTACTTCTCTTTCTGTTTCTGGTTTGCATGTCGAACCATCTGATTTACACACAAGTTGGAGTGCGCGCCATAGCTGAGAGCAATAGCTGCTGACACACGGGAGATCTCCTCCATCACAATCACATGATCAAGGTAGCCCAATCCTGTTCCACCGTACTCCACTGTACACATGGATAAAACATCACAAGACAATCCCATCAGACTGTGCTCAATACTATCTCAGCAACAGTTATCTCATAGACAATGGTTTTTAAAGACAGCCTATAAATGGTCCAACCTGGAGCAGTAACTCCAAGTAGTCCAAGCTCACCCATCTCCTTCCAAAAGTCCTAGAAAACAGATCATATTTGTTAGGATTCATTACTCAGGATTATTACAGAGACTCCTGAGATACTTGTCAAGTACAAGAACTCACCCTCATGCGGGGAAACTCGTTTTTCTTGTCAATCTCATCAGCGTAGGGAGCGAGTTTCTCCTGGCAGAATCTCTGGACTGTCTGTCTGAGCTGGTGTTTCGAAACAAAGATGTATGATAAACACAGGGCAGACTGTCTACAAATGACATGAGCTGCCAAATACCTCAACAAAACAATTCCATGATGTTAAATGTGCACTTTTAGTGCAAGGCTTTTTTTTTCCCTTACAAAAAATTAAATAAAAAAATACAGTGGCAGTAACAGCATGGCATAGTAATGGCTTTAATAACATTGTGCTGCATGATTTCCATATTCATACGATGTGGTATTTTCATGGTGCTCCAAAGATAATAAAGGTATTACAGTGACCAACATACCATGGTTTTACCTTTTCTGTCTGAGAGGGAAGGGGAGGCAGTGCCTTCTCCTCAAAAAATAAACATTTTAACAGCCCAAACACAAAACAAATATTATTTCTAATGCATGCATTCCACTAATGTTTGTAAGTAATCCTGTCCAGTAGCACCTCTATGCCTGCAGGAATCAATACACTTGCAGAATAAGTAATATAAAAAAATTATTTTTGTAACAACATTTAACAAAAGCAAACCACAGTCAGTGTTAAAAAAAAAAAAGATATATAAATCATTGATGCGAGTTTGTTATAATAAAGAGCATATTAGGCTACATATGTACACTATTCATATGTTTAGGGTCAGATACAGTAAAAACAATAATATTGTGAAATAATATTACAATTTAAAATAACCTCTATCTATTTCAATGTATTTTTAAATGGATATTCTTCCTGCAATCATTACTCCGCTTTTCAGTGTGACACGATCCTTCAGAAATCATTTTAATATTCTAATTTGCTGCCTAAGAAACTGTTCTTATTACAATGTTGAAAACAAAACTGTTGTTTTTTCAGGGCTCTTAATGAACAGAAAGCTCAAAAGAACAGCATTTATTTAAAATATAAATCTTTTGTAATATTAAATGTATCTATTTTACTTTTGCTGAATAAAAAAAACAAAACAAATAATAATAATATTTTATATATATATATATATATATATATACACTGCTCAGAACTTTGAAGGTTAGTGTCTATAGTAAAATAAACGGGGTTTTTTTAGCATAAAGAAATGGGTTATTTCATTCACATTTAACCTGGGCACCATTAAACATAAAACATTTCATTTCAGAAGACCACCACACAACACTGATTCATGTCCAAAACACTACAAGAGTGCCATGTCCAAACCTATGCAATACGTTCAATAGCAGATTTCTGTAAGTTGTGTTATGACTTTCCAGTGGACTTCTATCAAAGCTAATAAAGGACATACATATATATATAAAATGATCCTGTCCAATCAAAACGCGCCGTCCGTTCACACCCACACAGCGTGTCCACTCAGCACAGGCAGCATAGAAAGCATGTTAGTCTGCCGTATATTAAAACCCGACAATATTTGTAACTTTTAACTTAACTTCTAACTGTACTTAAATTTTTCAATTTCAATTTTGGATCTGTATTTCGTGTATTTTTAATGTCAGGAACACGACCGCTCTGTAACAGTTTCTTGGCCAGTCAATGTGAATTATGCTCTAATTGAAAACGAATATAATTGCGTTATATTGTAAAATGCCTGGCAATTAAACAGTCTTAAGTTCCTAAAATTGTGTCAAAGGTCATCATGTATGCTAGCCCAGGAAACTAGCTCATTCCTGTGAAACTTGAACAGGATTAACAATAAACGGTGACATTTCACGAGCTTTGGCTCCAGGTTCGGTGACCAGGTGTGTGGATACCTGGATCTGCTCCTCGGTGAGACCGTTCACGATGTCGTCCACGGGAACAGCTCCAGCGCATCCACGACGCGAAACACGGGCATTTGACACTCTTTGACAAAGACGCAATGTTCTTCTGACAGCCAACATTTTGGGAATTGCAGCGACCGCAGAACAAAACTAGGAAAATCTGTTGAGTTAATTATGTAATTGCACTTGGACAGGTAAAGAGTCCAGGGAAGCAATCCAACGCTCTGGAAAGAATTGCGCTCTTCTTCTCTTGTGTTGTGTGCGCGTGACCTCTAGCTGCCACTACAGCTTTACTGCCACCTACTGCGAGGAACTACAAACTACAGCACAACGCTACGACAACCATCACAAAACACTGTGAAATATGCTACAGTAAAAACTCTTCATTGGCTCACTGTAAGTTACCTTAACATATTCGGTAAAAATAACTGAAAAATATGTCAAAACAAGATGAAATAATATTTTATGATCCTTAACAGGAAAGATCCCAGTTTGTTAAAAAAACATTAGCTTAGGCTACATGCGTTTTTACTTTAAAATGTTTTCTAGTAAATTGTTTAAAAGTAAAAAGTAAGAATTAATTTCTAATTTACAGAGACAATTATATTTAATACATCAATGTGGTTAAGAGCAAAATATTGTTGACTATAATGTTTTTAGAAGAAAAAAAAACGTATATGCATGCATTAAGGTGAAATTGTCTGCTTATGGAATGTTTTGTGTTATTTAGTTGATGTTTATGTCATTATTTTTGTGCTGTGTGTTATGTGTTTTGCTTTTGTATGACCACAGTTACTGGAAAGGGCAATTCTGATGAATTTTAAGTCATCATGTGACCTTTAATAACAACCAGATTTTATTGCTCCAATAGTTTGGTAGTATTGTATAATTTAATGGCAGCTTCTATACAGTCACCAAAATGCTTGTTTCACTGTATGTTTCCTGTAAAATTCTGACAACCACAACATGTATGAATGAATTACAGCATAAAAAATATAGTAAACTATAATGCGAATCTTTTAGGTAAAGGTAAATTAAATAGCATTTCATCTGTTTTTGACATATAGACCTATAGTTATGAACATAAATCTGATTAACAAAATATTTTGTAATAAACTAAATGATGCTTTATAACATTGTTATAGAGTTGAATGAAATCTAGTAATTAATGTGACTTTGAATAACTTTATCTTTACTTTTACTATATTTGTAACAGTCTTCATTGTTATTGTGATATTTGATATTTTTCAGATGAGTGAAGGTTTACCCGATACACAATAAACAGCAGTACGGTCGAATACTACTTGGATAAGGAAATGCGCTATCAAGCAAAAGTCAAACAAATTAAAAGTCAGGAAGAGCGGGGAAACGTCTCAAATGCGGAAGATGTGTGTTCAGTCAGCTCGAGCGCTGTTTACAGGGGCTCCCTGGCTGTGAATGTGCGTCCACGGACTCGCGCTAAACCAAACAAAGTTATCTGGATGGAGATCGTTTGTTACGTAACTTACTGGAAATAAAGACTCTGACACGCTGGATTAATTTCAGGGCCCCCCGACTCACTATCGCAGCGTGCGCGTGGCCCCTCGGACAGAGGTGGCATAACCTGAGCCCTCCTGTCCCCTCGATGCCCAAACAGAGGCGGAGGTCGCTGAGAGAGGCGGTGTTCTCCCGTTCGTCTCCGGTTTGCGACGGATCACGGAGAGGAGGAGGAGGAGGAGGAGGAGGAGGAGGACGCGCAGGAAACTTTTCATCCACAGAGATTTGTGATGATCAAGCACAGATGGCGGAACAGTTCAGTGGGCAAGCAGGCTTTCTCTCCGACGGTAAACCGGGGAGAGGGTGCCTAGTGCCGCAGGTGACCATCACGTCTGATGGGGATTCACGGGAGATCACTGAGGAGGATCTGGAGGAGGAGGTCAACGGACAGCTGCGCCGCAAACTCTCCAACTCCTCCATCTCCTCCAACGGCTCCTCCACGGCGTTTGACGAGTCGGAGGATGACATCCTCAGCGACAACGAGACCAAAAGCAAAGGCATCGTGACTCTCGAGCATTTGGGCGACTCGGTGGACTCAGGAGAGGTAGGTTATGTAGTCATTCACGCGTGCTATGATCAATAAAGAAGGCATGAACAGGGGCTAACTCTCGCACTTTTTACTCTTGTGAATATTTTTCAGTATGTGTCAACATTACATTCCTGGCTGCAAAAAACCTACTGTACATTTCCACCATTATTGCATTAGAATCATTGAATCATAAGTTCATTAAGCAGATGTGGATATTTTGTGATAACCTGGTGCAATAGTGGGTCATGTTATCAGGCTGGGGCAAGTTGTCACATTTGAATCTGACATTTAACATCAATGAGACTTTCAGCTAATTAAAAAACGATTTAATGAAACACCAATAATATATACATTGTCTTGGTCAACAATTATTGTAACTATTTTTATTATTATTATTAATGCTAATGTATTTTATTGGATATATTTTTATGGTAATTATGTCAGCTTAATATATATGTATATTTTTTATTATTATTTTTTTATTTCCAACCAAAACTAGGGCTTTGACCTCATTAAAATAGGTGTTTAAAAATGAAAACCCAAATACAAAACAACTTCTAGAGCAACACATATTTGAGTAAGTGGACATATGACTCACAACCTTACTGAGATATAGTTTTTGTGACTTACATATCTGACAGTTATAAGATATATAAGAAATAATCATAATTATTTAATTGTGATTCATTTATTATATGGTAAATATAGACTTGAGGTGAATTCAATTACGGGCTCTTTATTCTTACAGATCTCTTTTTAAAATAAAAGCAGACAATTCGAAACCCGTCATGAGAACATGAGAGTAGTAATGAGGAACTGTCTTTTGGAAAGTTATGAAATCTTTTTTTTATTTGTTCTTGAGTTTCCAATGAGGATTTTGATATCTGTCGCTGTATCTTGAGGAGTCTCATTTTTACTCATGACTGAGGCAATAGAAAACTTTTGATTGAAATCTGCATATCAAATAACAGCTTTGTGTTCAATCAATAGCTGTAAAGAGCTCATGCAAAGTCATGATTATGGTATGTTTGTGTGGGTGTCTGTTTGTCTGTACTTGCTCCTAATTGTGAAAGCATGTCTGTTCACTGGGTTGCCAGTTCAAAACTACTGTGACACGACATGTGGCGTTTGAAGCTAGATTTGTATCAAGTGGCTCTTGTGTGCTCTTTCTGACGAAATATTTACAGTAGTAAGTAACTAAAAAATAGAATGGAAATATCCATGTATCCATAGCAGATCGATATGTTTCTCCTTCACTGTTTACAAAGTAGGCTGTTCGGAGTTTTTATCGGAATTGTTTATTTTTTGTTTGCATTGAGCGTCTTCAATGTAGTTTGAGCAAATATCACAGGCGTGCAGCTTTAATAACCTGGCAGCACTTTGAGTGTTAAAATAACAAGCTCAACAGGCTTAACCGCTATGTGCCAAAGCCTTTTTTTCATATACATACTCATATGCTTGTAATTTCTGTTACAGAAGTGAATCCAAAGTGATGACCTTTACAAATGTTTTTGAAAATATTGCAGTTAGTGGGTGGGAAAGTTACTTTGAATACATTAAAGCTCACTTCGAATAGAAACATTTGCCAAATAAGGGTGAATGTAAATTAAAGGACTAAGGACTAAATTAAAAAGTAGAAGTAATATATTTAACAAAGTGCTAACTTAACAGATAAATCTAACCGATCATCTCTGTTTTGTTTCTCAGTTCTGCCATGTGATTATTCTGAATGGATGTTTCATGTTTTGTGGTCCTCAAGCTCATTTACAGCCATAGAAGGCCTTCGCTGTCATTGTACTTTAAACATTTTGTCTCTGTAAATCTGGACGCCGTGTCTGCATAGCATCTACTCTTTCTTTTTCAGAAAGTTACACATCTTGCACTGAATGAACTGATCAATGTTCATCTTTTTTGGCCCAATAAAAGTCAAGCTCAATGACACTGTAAAAAACCATCGAGAGCTTATAAATTGAATGTTTGCGCAGGGCTGTTGCAGACACCTATTCTGCGAAGGAAAACACATACAGTGACAAACACTTCATTTTATCAGCCTGTATCAAAACATAAACTCATTGCCGCTTGACATTTAAGCAGAAGCCACAGTGTCACAAACAAGTTTCCACCCACAGTTCGATGGTAGAGCAGCTCAGGTCAGTTTTAGAAACTCTTGTGATTACAATATTACGGATTTTACTACTCACATATGAAATTGAGTAGTAATTTTTTTTTTCTTCTGAAGCACATTTTTACTACAAAAGAAGATTGGCAGTGTAAAAACGAACAATCCTCTGTTGTAGTAAAAATGTGCTTCAACATGTAATCATGGTAAGACTGATTTGTGTCTTTTTGTCTAACTAATAAATACAAGATACCAAAGAAGTCATGTTCTGCTTTTATATTTTCACTTTTTTACTACTAAAATGTCATTTTTAGTAGCAAAGAGACAAAGATAAGACAAGATATTTATGTTTTCCTAGAAACATATCACAATTTTCTAAAACGTGATTGGTAGTTGTTTGAGAGTTGGCACCATAATGTTTGAATTGTCTGCATGACTGTCCAGTTCAATATTTAGTTATGGGTGTGTTAAAAATGTGTGTATGCACAGCTTCAGGCATAGTGCAGGGCATAGCCTTTGGTTTATGGCTTTTCTCTGTATTTATACAGGGCCGTACGCAGTCTGCTTGACTTTATATACGATGTACTCTCTGGATCTTGTCCAACCCCCCCAAAGCAAAGTTTTATGTACTACATCCATTTTCAAGGCTTAATAGTAATTGCTTCACGCTGTAGTGTAAAGATTTTCCGTTCATATTTTGTACCGGAGGGTGAATTCAACATATGTTGACAAACTTCATCAGCACATCAGCAGAGGTAGACGGTAACAAACATGTTTCTTTCCATATCAAGTGGAAGAATAAACACTGCACATCAGCTAAACCCTTAGCATTTCAACACCTGCAGTATTCATTTTCCTAAAGGTTTTTTTTCCCTACATTTAGTTTTTACAATTTAGAGAAAAATAATTATGTTTGATTTAATTAAATTTTCTTTGTTAGTAGAATTTAAGGGCTTTCCTGCCATCTAGAGCAACACAAAGTGCACTTAAGAAAAAGAGATATTTATAGATTTTTACTGCTGTTAAAAATATATTATATTTATTAAGTAACAAAAAATACAGTAATAGGTGATTATCTCAGTAAGGTACACAGTGTTGGAAATGTAATAGGTTACAGATTACAAGTTACCCTATATTTAAAATGTAACAAGTAAGTATTTCAACTGTGTTATTAAAGTAATGTAACTGATTACATTTGATTACTTTTCTACAATTCTAATGAGTGTTTTTAAACATTTAAAGCAGGCAGGGCAGTAGTACTTAACACTGACTACTGTCAGACTATCAAAATCCTTCATAAGTTGAATTAAGATTCCAATAATTTAATTTTAAAGCACAGCACTGGAACACATTTTTATCACTCGCCATGGTGGCGACTCTCAGACAGGTTGTAGCCTAAAGCTTACAGGGACAACCGATGTAATTGGCAAATGTGGTGCACTGCAAATTCAAAGAAGAGAACCAATCAAAAGCATTGCTTTACTTCTTCTTTTCAATGTTTTATTCATCAAAGAATCTAAAAATATATTTTAAGCAGCACAACTGTTTCAGCTTTACATCACAGGAATAAATTGTACTTTAAAGTATATTAAAATTATATTAAAATATTACTGATCAATTTTCATCAAATAAATGCAGTCTTGATGAGCATAAGTAACTTCTACATATACTTTTTTTGCCATAATCGAGCAGCTCTTTGTTATTGATATTATGGTGAACATATCATCCATGCGTTTTTTTTTAACCTCACAATTTTTAGTCAAAATGTCATAACTTCTGGTAAAACAACCTTTACAATCACAACTACAAGGTTATATGTAGATCTGCCTCCATCCAGTCAAATGCTGCCCTGCATTTTTCTTGCACTAATCTGTTTTAATCCGATTTACGTCACAATGTAGAAAATAAGATCTGTCGCTATTCTGTTACATCATGACTATAAAATCAAAATGAAATAAGAATTGACTCTATTTGGAAGTGGATGCAATTGGATCTCCTGGTTCACCTGGTTCAATTGGAATTATGTCACATTATCAAAGGAAAAGGTGCTGTGAACAGAAATTCACAGCATGCTCCGCAAACCTTACTCCTCAAATGAACAGAAATGCTTTTCAGAATGCTTGTTTGAAATGGGCAGCAAACCAGACGTCTATGTTATGGGCTGAAGTGCTAGATCACAGAGCTTCACAGCTCCAACTGAGACCATGTGTGGATGACTCAGTCTCACACACTTAAGGAACATTGTGCAGTGTTGAAAGAAATACTGTCAGTTGGTTTCAGTGACTGGTCACACTTCTTTTATCTCAGACTTATTGTCAGGTGGTCAAGGGTCGAGTTGTATTTACAGCAGAGTATTTGAAATATTGAATGCACTTATTTCATAGTCATGGATGATTATGTTTTAATGTGTTCCAGCAAAGCAATGCCTGGTGGAAGCTGAAGACTATTGTCAATTGCCCTTTACTGACCTCACAGCGAAGACGACTGTCCTGGGTTCAGTTAGCAGGCCATAAAGGTAAACCCTCCCCCCAAAAAGCTGCACATTTTAGTCCAATGTAAATTTATGTTTCAGTTCCATATTTACACAGTTTGCACAGTTTCCGGGGTAAATGCATATGGGACAGCAATTTATTAAAACCAAATTACACTTGAATATGCTTTTTGTTCTTTAGTTATTATTTTAGACAGCAGTTGTATGCAAATTAAAAATCAAAAATAGGGTAAACCACATGTTTATGTAGCTTTGCTTTTATTTACAGCTTTTAACTTCTTTTTGGACATTATTTCTTTCTGTACTGTCAGTAATCATATCCATCAGATTGCTTCCTTGGCAAAAACGCCACTGATTTTAGCTCATGTCTTCTGGCTGTTTTATTGTAAACAGCACAGGTTTTTTTTTTTTCAATACATGAGGAAGTACAATCATTTGATACCATTTTAGGGAAGTGGTTATGTGTAGCGTTATGTGATAACACTTGATTCATGCATATTCACATGCCAAAAACCATAACAGTGTACGTATAAAATTATTTTTCAGATATCAAACATAAATTATTTACCCTTTTCAACACTATGCATGTGTGCACGGTCATCATGCAATATTCATATTCACTAACAGATGATTAAGGCACACATCCTGACTAAGATCTGGCTGACTGGCTGTGCGGCTCAGTGCTGATTATATGTGCTCCAGTGACTCCAGTCATTCTTTGTCTGTGTTTGTGTTTCTGCCCAGGCAGCTTTAAAGCAGGGGATGAGGGCTCCATACTGAAGAAGTTCTCAGAGAATGAGAAGCTGTGTTTCGAGAGGCTGAAAGAGGATGCTTTACATTCCTTCGTGCCCAGCTACTATGGTGTGGTCGAGAGAGACGGAGAGCTTTTTCTCAAAATGAAAGACCTTTTGGCCAAGTTTGATTTGCCCAACGTCATGGACTGCAAGATGGGAGTGAGGTAGAGAAATGGGTGCTACTTTTCATGGACTCGTTGCTCAGATCATTTTTTTTTTTGTATTTAAATTTTTATGATGTATCTGTATAATATAATGTTTTATAAATGCATGTGGAAAATCACATTTAGAGCTTCATAAGTTTTACCTTTTCTTTATGATCAATTTAATTTGAAAAGAATAGTCACAGAACCTCCCAATCAAATAAAATGCAAACCAAATTAATTATGCAAATCACTTTAAACTTAACTACCTACGTTTAAAAAAACGATATTCATGTTCATTTATAAAATTAATGATATACAATACTTTTTAAAAGTTTAGGGCTGGTAAGTGTTTTAAAGTCTCTTATGGTCCCCAAGGCTGTTTTTTTGTTTTGTTCTATTTTTGAAATATTAATATATATTATTACAGTTTAAAATGACTGTTTTCTATCTTAATATATTTTAAAATGTAATTTATGCAGTGCTAATTTTTCAGCAGCCATTACTCCAGTCTTCAGTGTCACATGATTCTTCAGAAATCATTCTAATATGCAGTTTTTTTCTTTTTATTGTTTTAAATGCTTAAAAGCAATTGTGCTGCTTAATATTTTTGTGCAAACCATGATACATTTCGTCAGGATTCTTTAAATAATAGAAAGTTCACAGCATTTTAAATAGAGCAGTGCAAATATTTAAATATATACTATTAATTATATTAATATAATGTTATTTTTTAATATAGTAATAATATATTAAAATAATTGTTATTAAATATAGAAAGTATTACTTGTTTTGCTAATGTGTAATTCTTCCCTTTTTGAAGTCATGCTAATATATTGTGCATGGCAGGTTCACTCTGCCTGCTGAAACACCTGTTCTGGTTGTTGGCCTGCATCCTGTCAGGGCGATGGGTGGAGCTCATGAGGAGAGAGAGAGAGGCCCTCGCACAACAATAATAACCACTTCCTGTGCACATGCAGTCAAAACTTAGATGCACACTTAGTGAGGCAGACACAGGGCGTCCCTGAGGGCTTCCTTCTCACACGCATTCTTTTACACGCTGAGAGACATTTTGTGCAAGGAGTCCCTTGGTGACTTCCTCTTCTCACACAGGAAGTCAAGTAAAGTTCAAGCTTGCAAAAAAAACAAAAAAACTGCTGATGACTGAATTAACATTTCAGGCATGATTAAATTGACCTTTCTAATAGGTTATTTAAAAATCTACTTTCTTTCTTTCTGTCTTTCTTATTTTCAGGACATATCTGGAGGAGGAGTTGGTGCGGGCAAGGGTGAAGCCAAAGCTGCGTGAAGACTTGTATAATAAGATGCTGGAGGTGGACAGTGAGGCTCCTTCAGCGGAGGAGAAGAAACAGAGGGCTGTTACCAAACCACGCTATATGCAGTGGAGAGAAAGTCTCAGCTCTACTAACACTCTGGGCTTCCGCATTGAGGGTATTAAGGTATTAATACCCACAGTGCCTAAAAATCACAGCTTACCTGTTCACAGCAAGCAGAATTTGAGTTCAGCTGAAAACCAGATGCTGAAAATTGTGCTAAGGTTACATTGTTAAATAAATAAATGAATGAATAAATCAATCAATCAATTTAATAAAGCTATTAATATTAGCTATAAATATTATTAATAATACCTAATAATAAAAACTAACAATACATCTATTAATGAGAAATTATTAATATAAATATAAATATGTGCATTTAACAAACTATTACTATTATAAATTAATAATAATAATAAAATATTCATAAACTATTAAATATGTGTGTGTATACAATCGTTAATATTATTTATATTCTATATTATTAATAACAAATAATAATACAACTTCATATTAAATACATAAATACAATTAATATGAATTATTATTATTCTATAATGTTAGTAAATAGATCAAATTAATAATAATAGAAAAATAAATACATGTAATAAAACTATAGAAAATAATAATATAATTTTTATTCTTTTTTCTTTTTATTATTTTGTATGTACTACTAGCACAAATCAGTTTAAGATCATTTAGAAATCATTTTTTAAAATATTTAGTGTACAAGAATTAACGTATTAACTGATATGTTTTGTACACTCTCAAAAAAAAAAAGGTACAAAAGCAGTCACTGGGACGAAATCTTTTCAAAAGGTACACTTGTGTACTTAAAGGAACACTCCACTTTTTTTAGAAAAAGTCTTATTCTCCAACTCCCCCAGAGTTAATAAGTTGAGTTTTACCGTTTTTTTTAATCCATTCAGCCAATCTCCGGGTCTGGCGAGAGCACTTTTAGCATAGCTTAGCATAGATCATTGAATCCAATTAGACCAGTAGCATCGCGTTCAAAAACGATCAAAGAGTTTCGATATTTGTCCTATTTAAAACTCGACTCTTCTGTAGTTATATCGTGTACTAAGATCGGCGGAAAATGAAAAGTTGCGATTTTCTAGGCTGATATGATTAGGAACTACTCTCATTCCAGCGTAATAATCAAGGAACTTTGCTGCCGTAACATGGCCGCGGCAGGCGTAGTGATATTACGCAGCGCCTGAAAGTAGTCCCCGGTAGCTGGACTGAGAGTAGTTCCTAATCATATCAGCCTAGAAAATCGCAACTTTTCATTTTCCGCCGATCTTAGTACACGATATAACTACAGAAGAGTCAAGTTTTAAATAGGACAAATATCGAAACTCTTTGATCGTTTTTGAACGCGATGCTACTGGTCTAATTGGATTCAATGATCTATGCTAAGCTATGCTAAAAGTGCTATCGCCAGACCCGGAGATCGGCTGAATGGATTCAAAAACAGTAAAACTCAACTTATTAACTCTGGGGGAGTTGGAGAATGAGCCTATTTCCAAAAAAAGTGGAGTGTTCCTTTAAAGGGTACAAAATTGGTACCTTAAAGGTACATATTACAACCTAAAGTGTACATATTAGTACCTAAAAGATACAAAAGTGTACCTTTTGAAGAGGTACAGCTCCGGTGACTGCTTTTGTACCTTTTCTGAGGATATGGACGTTAACAAGGTTCCCACTCACTTTAAAATTTCCGGTTATTCTCCATGTTTTTCTATGACTATGGGAACATTGTATTATCCTCAACCTGCTGATTTTGTCAGTAAAAGCTCTTTATCTAACTTTTTTCCCTTTTACATTCAATACAATACATTGTTTTCTTATTTCAGAGAGGGGAATCCTGCAATACAGACTTCAAAAAGACCCGGTCAAAGGAAGACGTCATTCAGGTCTTTAAGGACTTCGTCGAAGGCAATAAAAACATAATTGTGCGTGAGTTCTTGAGAACTTGACCAACCTGTTCTGTGATATAATGCATGTACACCTACATTTCAATGGAACAATGTTCTCTTTGTGGTTTAATGAACACCTTAAGTAGTTTGTATCCAGGATATATACGTCTGATGTAAAAAGGCCAGATATCGTTTACTCTGTGATGCTCCCATCAGGCAGTTAAAACAGTATCATAAATGCTCATCTGTTCAGTATAGGGTCTCTATGGTTTAAGATTGTTACATTTAAAGGATATATTATGTAAAGCAAAGGAAGATATAAAGCCTCAGAAGAAAGAAATCTGAAATTAAACACCTTGTAGGTGCCCTTGTGTAATTGGAGCCTCACTCCAGTGAATACTGAAAAAAATAACTTTTAGCATAATTCTAGTGAACTTAATATCAATGTTGTGTTCCTCTCCTTCACCTACCTAACAGAACTCCTATATTACACGGCTTGAAGATATTAAACAGGCACTGAAGGCCTCAGAGTTCTTCAACAAACATGAGGTAAAATACAAGATTTTTTTTGTTTTCTGTAAAGAGTCTTACCTTAGTTGTGCAATTTTCCAATTAATATTAATGTCTAACAAGTATATATACTACACATTCTACTATATTATTTATTAATTTTGTAGTTAAATTGATCAAAAGTGAGATAGTAAAGACATTTATAATGTTATGAAAGATAAATGCCGTTCTGTTGAACTGAAAAAAATGCATCATGGTTTCAACAAAAATATTGTGCAGCACAACCGTTTTCAGCAATGATAATAATAAGAAATGCTTCTTGAGCATATTAAAATGATTTTTGTAGGATCATGTGACTCTGAAGACTGAATGGTTGTTGAAAATTCAGCTTTGCCATCACATAAATAAATGACATATTCAAAAGAAAAAAAAAGTTATTTTAAATTGTAATATTTCACAATATTACTGTTTTTACTGTATTTTTTATTTTAATGCCTTGCTAAGCATAAAAGAATTTTATAAACATTAAAAAATCTTATGAATGGTTCTTTTTAATAGAAAAGCTATTTTGTTTTTACGTATGATATGGCTCACCTCAAAAATGTTTCATGTCTTTAAGGTAATTGGGAGTTCGCTTCTCTTCATTCACGATCACACAGAGAGAGCTGAAGTCTGGCTCATTGATTTTGGCAAGACTACACCTCTCCTAGATGGACAGAACCTGGATCACTACAGACCCTGGGAGGAGGGCAACCGAGAAGACGGATACTTATGGGGCCTGGACAACCTGCTGCAAACCCTTTCCTCATTGGCCAGGGAGTGACCTTCTTACCGCAAACTTCTGATTGTCCAAGTGACAGCAACGGCATGCTGATAGACACTTATGCAGTGCATTATAGGGAGGCTACCAGTGACAAAGTCCATTACTTTACAGTATTAAGCTGTAAAAGCATTTCACCATGATCATGGTTTTAAAAGTGATAATTTGTTTGTCGTCATTATGCATTATACAGTTACTCTTCCCAAAGTCCAACAAAAAAAGGTTGAGGGTCACATGAGGGTACAATTTTTATTTGCCTGCAAAATGAATTTCAAGCACTTAAGCGTAGACCTTTCAAACTTTTTAAGATGATGATAAGCAAAATCAGTCAAGTTTGTCCAATTTTTTGCCTGGGTTTGCATGCTGGAATCTATCAAAATCAATTGTTTATATAGTACAAAATCAAGGTTAGTTTTATGTAACATTGTTCCATGTCTAGGCTCAGCAAACACTAGTCAAACAACTGACCCTTCACAGGGAGCTTTATTGACAGGCGATCTGACCAATCATATCGCCAAATCTGCTTATTTCACCAGACAGGAGAGTATTAATGTCGGTGGACTAAAACTTGAAAAACAGTGTATATTCAGATCTTTCCGGGGTTAAAATAAAATACCTTCTGATGTTCATTCATGTTTATTTCATGCTTTAACTAGTAAATATGACAAGATGATCAGTTCATGTGCCGCTTGAACTTAGGCGCTACAGCGATCTTTCGCGACACATTAAAGAACCACAAAACGGTACGTAGGCCCATTGTTTGAATTTCTTTAAAAATGACAAAATTTGAAAGCTGAGACTTTGTTTCATACCTAAAGTAACTTTCTCTGTCTTGTCTGTCGGCGCGTTGTCAGTTTCCTCTTTTCTTCGCGATGTAGCCTATTTTTCACTGCGTGAGACTAGCATGCCATGTTGGACATAGCAACAGTAACTAAGGGGGGCAGGTCTTTGCAAAGGGTCAAATTGACGTTGCACAACTGACTGTTTTTAAAGTACCATCAAACTAGTGTGTACAGTAGGTGCAGCACATTCATTGAAGTCTGTTATGTATAACAAATATACAGCGATGCAATGTGAATGATGCACAACACTAGTGCATTTATAGTACAATAGGATGATATTAATCGCTTGGACTGCAGTGATCAATCAAGGGTGGTCTTAAAAATTCATCGGATGATTTTATGGTTATATTGTACTGGTTTTATGGTTTAAGAACTTGGGTTGAAATTTTCTATACCTGCAAACCACTGAAAGTGTTTCATTATCAGACAAACTTAACCTTGTGACACTATTTTGTTTTTAGGGGGGAGGGCAGGTGAGTTTTGTTACAGTGTTCCCTGTGCAGTGTGTTTATGACAAATAAAACATCTGCTCAAAAATCATTCTGTATCTCTGAAATTAATTTTAGTCTTTCATATAGGGATTATATAGTCAAAAACAATTTATTTAAGGTTTGCTATTACGCAGCAATGTCCATCTTTTAACAAAAATACAGGTAGTACAAGTACGTTAAAATTCACTTTATATGATATTCATCTCTAGTCTGGCTGGTTAGAAATGAACCCCTGCAAAGTCTTCCATAAAAAGCAAGACACATGCAGAACATTGGCAGTGATAACCTCAACAATAATAATAATAAAACAAACACCAATAAAACTGAGATTAAATATTACAGCTACATATCATAAGGGTTAGTTCAGTGTGAAAGGAATATTAATACAGGAATACAGCACTCATTTTCCAGGCTAAAGTAAAACTATTTCTACCCTTCTATCCAGTATCCTACAAAAAAAAAGAGTAAGCTCTTTAAAAGGCAGTTGAAATATGAAATGTTTAAATGGTTAAACAAGACAAAAATAAATGCAAGATTGTGCTAATACACTTCAGTCTCATCTGTCTCTAAATTTGCATACGGCTTACCTCAGCAGTCCCTGACTAAAATAACTAATAAAATGCACACAAAAATAAATATTGTCACATAAAAAAAAACATTATTTACCTAATAACTACAATATGTAATATAATAATTAGTAATACCTAAAAATGGTCTCGAAATCAAACTTCTCATGCGTCATATTACCACACTGAGGTGTTATGCGGTTTGTGATTGTGTTTGCTGTAATACTTAGAATTTGCCTGCAGGTGATTTACATAGTTACAGTTCACTTAGGGTAGCTAAAGATAAAATGCATTTATTTTTACTTATTTATTTTTGAGGGAAATATACTAAAAAAAATAGCAAAAAATGTTTCTCTTTTGACAGCTCCCTAGAGGAGTGCATCGACGTGTAAATCAATATAATCTCTGCCACAACAATTACACCCCGCCTCACATGCCTCATTTACTTCTAACACATTCAGTGCAGTGCAACACCTTTGTGAAGCCCTCACAATTATTTCGCACACAAAAGACACCCTCAGTGAAAAGGCAACATACTGTTTGTAAATGTGTTGATTTTTCAAAACTAACAGCAGACTAAACAAAGAGCAAAACACTAAATCTAGTCAAAATAAATGGTCCTTGATGCTACTCTCTACTCAAAACACCCAGTAAAGCCCACCTGATCTGAGATTAAAGGTGCTGTTTCAGCATTACTAATACTTTGCAACACACTGCCACCTTTTAAATGTACCTCTGAGTTACTGGAGATAGTGCTAAGCTTTAAAGGGACAGTTTACCCAAAAAGAGAATTTTTTTTTTTATAATTTATTCAGCTCCATGTCATTCCATATCTATATGACTTACTTTCTCCTACAGAACACAAAAGAAGATACTTTGTGTTTCAATGGACCTCTCATATTCCCGGGGTAAGCCGTTTTCTGTGAATATGAGACTTACGGTTCATTAGCCGCAGAGAATAACAAAGTAAATGCTAAAATTGTTTGCACTACAAATCAGTGTGTTCGTAATTAAGATAATACAATAAAACAGTATGATAAGACACACCAGTTTGCAATATTAAGCAGCAAAATTAGCTGTTTTGTGCAGCTAAAAATAGCTGGAAGCGAATGACACTGGAAGCAAGACTCATTAAATTTGCAAATGGCCGTGCACGCTCTTATGGGAAATATTAGGTGGATATTGGTGAATATCAAAAGAAAAAAATCTGTGATAGCATTTCCATGACTTTCTAATGAGGAAAAAATACAGACAGATTAACTACGGCAGTCCAAAACAATATGTTGACTTTCATTGGATGGACAAAAAACACTTTGAAAATCACTGAAAAATAAATGTCATACAGGTTTGGAACAACTTGAGCAAATTAATAATGAAAATGTTCATTTTTTGGTGAACCGTCCCTTTTTTAGACAAACTTTTTTGTGTTTCTTTTAAAGTTCGTCAAGTCACTAAAATAACTTAAAAAGGCAATTATGTCAAACAAATCAGTTTTACTAGATTTTGTGACTGATTGTTGTGTGGCTTGGAGTATGATTTTCCTTTTGTGTGGGGTTCTGCACATGCTTTGGATCTTCTTGTTATATACACTTAAAACCAGCTGCAAAATGCAAATTCGTAAAGCACATCTAAACCTACATATATATTCATTGCTAATTATGACTAATCAGTAGAAAAGGACTTCTCATTTCATGTGGTCCTTAAAGTGAACATCATGTGTTTTCACAGTGTTGACAGTAGATGAGAATCCAGTGTAAAAAGGCTGCTATTAGCCAAGTGGAAGTTTCCATAGAAACCATCAGCCATTTACAGGAGAGCCGCCTCTTAATGGCAAATTAGCTGCAACTCCTCATGTCTTTGGTACCACACAGAAATAATGCAGTCTCTCGCACATAGTTTCCAACTGGCAGTAATTAAAGCTGGAATACACTACACAACTTTTTCTCAGATCTTTGCCCCGATTCGCCATCTGGACGAGGATGACACAAATTACCGAAAGTCTGCAGATTTTGGCAGTCACAGATTTCGCAGAAATTTGCGTAGTGTAAAATGGATACAGACTGATTTTTTAGCTTCAGTGCATGATTCCATTCCGTTTGGAGAATATCAAACATGTTTGATATTTTAAGGCAATTTTAGAACACAATGTTTTTATTTGTCATGCATCTCCATCAACGAGCCGCATGTTTCTGCATGACTTTGTTGTTTTTGGAATGACTTGAAAGTCTGATCGTTTGTGATCTTCAGGGAGAGGTCACACTGTCCTGGAGTTGTTCTGCAAAGTTTTTAGCAGGCAAAGTCCAGTCAATTTCAATATGAATCCACTCGATCAGGAATTTCAAGCAAGCGCTAAAGATTTCCACAAGCACATTTCGTAACAGGTTCAAGTTTATCACCTAGATTCGGTATGTTGACCGACAGAAAACTGCTTGGTTTGAAAGTGACTTTGGTGTGAGCTCTGCTTCATACATCACTACACTATTGACAATCAAATTTGTTGCATGCAAAAAAAGGGTAAAAAATTTGATCGCTTCTTCAGTCATTAAAGGGTTAGTTCACCCATAAATGAAAATTCTGTCATTAATTACTCACCCACATGTCGTTCCAAACCCGTAAGACCTTCGTTCATCCTTGGAACAAAAATTAAGATATTTTTGATGAAATCCAAGAGCTTTCTGACCCTGCATAGACAGCAATGCAACATGGAGGAGGAGGAGAAGAATTGTTGAAAAAAAGTAGTTATTTTTGTTTTCTTTGCACACAAAAAGTATTCTCGTAGATTCATAAAATGACGGTTGAACCACTGCTGTCACATGGACTATTTTAACAATGTCCTTACTATGTTTCTGGGCCTGGAAACATTTCAGTTGTTGCTCTCTATGGAGAGTCAGAAAGTTCTTGGATTTCAATAAAAATATCTTAATTTGTGTTCCGAAGATGAACGAATGTCTTACGGGTTTGGAACGACATGTGGGTGAGTAATTAATGACAGAATTGTCATTTTTGGGTGAACTATCCCTTTAAGTGTACGATGCCTAGTGTTTTAAAATTTATTCAGATTTTAAAAGTCGTGAAGCGTATTCCAGCCTTAACCTGTCATTCTGCCTCTAGCAAATCCACTGCAGTTATTGCAGTAAAATACCTTTGTGTCAAAAACAAAATAACACCAAAAAATGAGGCATTTCCTCAGTCGGATCGTTCTTCAATGCTACACGGGGGTGACACTGAGGTCTTCAGACAAGGAAAAGCCAGAATCTCTGTCCCTTGTGGGCTTCTCAGACTGGGTGTACCTCCTTACGTCCTCATGTCCGTAGCTAGCATGGCGCTTCACCAGTGGTTTGTGGGTAAATGTTGTGGCCAGGCCGAGGGCAGCCAGTGAAGACGTAGCTGGTGACGAGCTGGTGCTGGGCTCCACAGATTTGGACACAACTACAGGCAAACTCTCAGTCTCGTAGCTCTGCTCGTCATACGCATAGTTTACATTGCCACATGGGAAGCTTTGGAGTTTCGCCAAGTCCATGACCGCAGCGAGCGAGCCGCCCGTAGCCCCTGTCGGACCCTTCCAAGAGGAAGTCCCCATCGGACTGAATGTGGTCTGGGAGGATGCAGCAGACAGAGGTGGGGATGTCGAGACATTTGCATTAACTTCTACTCCAGGGTTAATGCGCTCTGAGGTAGTGGACGGGACAGACATGGACGTGGGGTTGCAAGACAGAGGCATGGACTGGGTGTGGCAAAGGACTGTCTTCCCTCGCCCGAAACTCTCCAGGACCCAGGAACCGTAGGTGGGGTTCCAAAGGTTTTTTGTCTTGTTCTTTAGCTTCTGGCTGCCTGACGATGAACTGCTCCTGGAGCACGGCCGGTGCTCTGGGACTTGAAGCCACTGTCCTGGACAGACTCCAGAAGCAGGAACCGGCTCAGCCCAACAAGTCTCCAATGTTTCTCGGTATGTGCCCACTTCCTGTGCGAGATGGACCGGTCTTTGTAGCTTAGTAGGTTTGAGGGCCTGTGGGGCTGCACTGGTGATTTCCGGTCGAGGGGAAGCTTCCTGGGACATAGAGTGGGCCACTAGAAGAGGGGTCATACTGCCTGATCCTTCAGGACGGATCACAGTGCCGCCTTCTTCTTCAACAGCTGGACCATACTCCACTGGAAGAGGGGTGTTGATGACATCAGGGTCCTGACAGATCATAGAATGTGTGACGAAGAGTGATGAAAAAGTGAGGGGTTTTCATTATTGTTCATATAATAATTGTGATCATTTTATTCTGCTGATATCTCAAGTTTTTAAGATTAAAGGAACACTCCACTTTTTTTGGAAATAGGCTCATTCTCCAACTCCCCCAGAGTTAATAAGTTGAGTTTTACCGTTTTTGAATCCATTCAGCCGATCTCCAGATCTGGCGATAGCACTATTAGCATAGCTTAGCATAGATCATTGAATCCGATTAGACCAGTAGCATCGCGTTCAAAAATGACCACAGAGTTTCGATATTTGTCCTATTTAAAACTTGACTCTTCTGTAGTTATATCGTGTATTAAAGGGGTCATATAATGCCATTTTTGAACAAGCTAATATGATTCTTTAGGGTCTAAATTGAAAGTTTGTAATATACTTTAATTAAAAATTCTCATTAGTATTCATTAGTATTCTCATTAGTAAACACTCATTTTACCTGCTCAAAAACAGCTCTGTTTTCAGCACACCATTTTAGTGCGTGTGTTTTTAAATGCTAGTGAGCTTTGCTCGCCCTGCCCCTCTGTTCTGTGGGACGTTTTTGACACAACACACGTGGAGTGTTGCCTTGACAACAGTTGAGGGTATATTTTGAAGAATGGCAGTAAATATGTGATCAGATAACATAACTTATTCTGGCATAATATTGAAAAACATCAATTAGAGTATTTATAGTCTTGGATCATATGCATTTGCAGGATGTAAACAGTATTTTGCAGGTATTGTGTTACCATTAATTTTCATGCAGTTATAACTGTTTTTTTATTTATTTAAATTTTTTTACATTACTTCTTAACAGACACCGTTATAAACCATCTACAAAAGTAAGCTTAGTGTAGTGTTATCATGTTAACTTTAATACCTGCGTACACAGTTTGTAATAACACAATAACCATAACGTTTTGTTCATTATAAACGTGGGATTATTAATTATATTGAGAACGTCGTAAATAGAAAACATGCATGTACCCTGAATGTAAACATTAGCCACATACATCGTGAAGCGTGCTAGCGATTTGCAAAGATTAATATAAAGATTAATATAAAGGCCATTCTGCTCATAGACAGCTCCAGCGTATATCAACAATGACGCGCGGATTATGATTGACAGCTCGCTCACGAGCAAGGGCGGGTCTGTGTTGAAACACTGCTGTCAATCAACCATCGTGGGAGGGGCGTCCGACCGTGTGGCGTCACACGGTCGAACGGCTTGATTTGAGACAGGGTAAAACAAATAAGGAGATAAAAAAAAAACACTGGATGGATTTTTATCATTTTATGATGGTTGTGTACAGGCACTGCTAACACACATTTCAGTACAATCAACTTGTAAAAGTGCATGTACCATTATATGACCCCTTTAAGACCGGCGGAAAATGAAAAGTTGCGATTTTCTAGGCTGATATGATTAGGAACTACTCTCATTCCGGCGTAATAATCAAGGAACTTTGCTGCCGTTACATGGCCGCAGCAGGCGCAGTGATATTACGCAGCGCCTGAAAGTAGTCCCCAGCTAGGTAACTACTAGTTATAATATAGCTGGGGACTAATTTCAGGTGCTGCGTAATATCACTGTGCCTACTTCGGCCATGTAACGGCAGCAAAGTTCCTTGATTATTACGCCGGAATGAGAGTAGTTCCTAATCATATCAGCCTAGAAAATCGCAACTTTTCATTTTCCGTCGATCTTAGTACACGATATAACTACAGAAGAGTCAAGTTTTAAATAGGACAAATATCGAAACTCTGTGGTCATTTTTGAACGCGATGCTACTGGTCTTAATCGGATTCAATGATCTATGCTAAGCTATGCTAAAAGTGCTATCGCCAGACCCGGAGATCGGCTGAATGGATTCAAAAACGGTAAAACTCAACTTATTAATTCTGGGGGAGTTGGAGAATGAGCCTATTTCCAAAAAAAGTGGAGTGTTCCTTTAAGAAATTAACATTTTAGTTTTGTAGTTTAGTGAAGAAAAAGAAGCGTTTTTTAGTTTCTCCTTGCCACTGGGGTTTATAAGCAGATTTGTTATTACATATAACTAAAACTATTAAAAATATATATTTTTTAATAAATTAAAATAAAATTGAAATAAAATAAAAATGTGAATATTAGATTTTTCTAACTAAAATACATGTGCTTTATTTGAAGTATAACAATTACGAAAAATAAAACTGAAATCAAAAGTCTAAATAGAAATAAACAAAAAACATGACAAAATTATTACAAATTAAACTGAATTGAAATGAAAAATATAAAAATAAAAGTTTTTTTTTTTTTAAATATTAATAAATACTATACTAGAAGTATATAAATAATACTAAAATAACACTGGTTATAAGGCTATTTTAGAATAATATTTACTGAAAAGATATCTGATTATCTAATTTTAAAAACGTGTTAAAATATTCTGCTTAATATTTTTCTGAAACAGTATACATGGGTGTTTATAAAAAATAATATAGTTTTAGGAAGGGTGGACCTTGACAGCAAAAAGTTTGAAACTTCTCATTAAGTAAATTAAACGAACATAGCACCTAATATACTGAAATCTAAATCTGTCAAATTCTGACTCTGATACCTGTGTACAGTAGTTGATCCTCTCTAAAATAGTCGAGAAGTTTGGTCTGTGTTCTGGACAGTGTTGCCAACACTGTGTCATGATCCGATAACTAAAACAGAAAAAGATTTCACTAATGTTTTATAGCTTATCACTGTACATTTTTAAGTTACATTTATGTAAGTTCAAGTCATGCCCAAGATCCATTTTCAAAGCTGTTATTGTTACTTACACAGGGCCTGGACAGCTCTTAGGAGGATCCATACGACCTCCACCTGTTACAAACTCCAGCACTTCCTGATTGGTCTTGCAGGGATAAGGCATGTATCCAAGAGAGAAAATCTCCCACAGCAGTACCCCGAAAGACCTGCAGATGGAGACAAATTGCATGTAATAACTACAATGTCTGGCCTCGGGTCTCTGCTCTAATTCTATATTATAAATATACAGTATTTAATAAAAATTGAGTGATATTAATTAATTTACTATATATCTATAAAATGTATTTTACCTGAATCTTGGAATCATAACAGCCCAAAGCACTAATCACTGATGTAAAACTATTGTTCTTTAAAAAGGTCTTTAAGTAAAACAGAACTGTTATTACCAGGTGTCAGTCTTGCATGTAAAAATGCCCTCTAGGAAGGCTTCAGGTGGCATCCACTTCACCGGCAACATGGCACGGCCACCCTTCCTATAGTAACTCGCCCTGCAATGCAAAGCATTCCTTTATCAAAACTATAAATGCCTTAATCAGTGCCTCATTATTATACTTAACAGGTATTAAATGTTAGATAAGAAGTTTGATGGAAGCACCTATAAATATCTCGAGCCATCCCAAAATCTCCAATTTTAGCCACTCTCTCTGGACCAGGACAGGTCAAAAGGCAGTTTCGTGCTGCAATGTCCCTGAAATACATCACACACACTTGACTTGTGGAAGACATCAAGGTCAAAGGTTGCAGCGAGTTAATGACATCCATATATTCACTGAAGAGTGCTTTCCACTTATCAAGACAATGAAGGCTACTTTAGGGCAAAGTTCAGTCAGGTTTGGCTTTGAGAAATCACCTGTGGATGAAATGGTTCTCTTCTAGATAACGACAGCCAAGTGCGATATCTCTGGCCATATGCAGAAGCTCCAGCATACTTAAAGAAGACGGCTGATTCTGTGGAAAGACAAGATTGTACGTTTTAAAGTTCTTTTAGTAAATTGTTATGTATTAAAATTGTGCTTATCTTAATATAATGATGTTGTTTTCTACAGCAAAGTATGTTCCACACATGTTGGCAAAGCAAAAAATGACAGCAAAAATCAGTGCTAACGGAGAAACAGAGGATAGCATGATGTCTACACACTCAAACACTCACAGTTCTGGGTCGGTTTAGTCTGAGGAAAGTCTTCATGTCTCCTCCTGTCATGAGCTCCAGCAGTATGAAGCGAGGCAGGATCTGCAGACTGACGCCAATACAGCGCACAATGTTCTGATGGTTGAACTTACTGCACACACAAAAGAGTTTTAAAAAGAAAATTTTAAACTGCTGTACTGAACAGTGGGATACTTTTAAAAGAGCTTGTAGTCCATATTACTGAAATACACTTACTTTTTCTTCTTATATCATAACATTTTTAAATGTATGAATTATTTAAGCTACTTTTTCAAACCTTTTTTGTCATATACAGTATATATCCCCATAATCCCATCAATAAAGCTTGATATTATACCAGTAAAATAATTAGTAACCATATAATAGTTCTTGATATTATACTGGATTTCATTCAAAAAGGAACTAAATCTGTTAACAATAATTAATTAACAATAATAATTAACAATAAATAAATACATATATACATAAATAAAAAAATAACTTTTTAACAACTTTGATGTTTTGTTTAATAATGTTTATGTAAAGTTATTTATATAAACATTTTTACTTGATATGATTTTATAGAATAATATAATTTTATATAATATGCTATATTATGCTATTAAGCATGATCAGTTTTCCAAAGCCGAATCAGAATATCCGCTTTTAGGGAATCACTGATCTAGCCCATGCAAATGAAGGATATGATGCTGTTCATTAGCTAAAGTTTGCTCAGAAGACTATGAATCACTAGAAAACATCTTCTGCTTGACTAAATGGATGTCAAACCTTCAAAAACAAACAACAGATGTGAACCCGCTAATCGCAACAAACGTTCTAAAAGAAAGGAACAGATTTCATAGCCTACAGTTAGTTTGACTGAGAGCAGAGGATTGGAATGACAATGTCTTTTTCTGTCTGTCGCACACATGTGCGGCCAGAGCCGTGCTGTGAGTGTACGTTACAGCCAAGCATACCTCATGATCATAGCCTCCATCAGGAAATCCATCTCATCCTGCTCAGAACAGATTTCTGGAAGAGTCTGTCAAAAGGATGGAAAGAGATAAAACACAGGATCAATTAAGAGAAACCAGAAACCGGTTTCAAAGGGAAAGGCAGATCTGGGAACACTCACCTTTACAGCAACCTGCATGGCTGTGTTTTCTCCATTCATACCCAAAACCTGTCCTTCGTACACTTCCCCAAAGGCCCCGTGTCCCAACGCCCTATAGTTAAAAATGCAAGACAGCATCATTACTCACATGTTTAAATGTGGGATTCATTTTCAGCATGTCATCACAGAATATTAAAGGAATATTGCGGGTTGAATGCGATACATACTGCAGACTTCCAGACTAAAATTTGTTTTAAGTTATGTTCAAGTCAAAATAATTGTTCGTTGTTATTCAACAGCACGTCGCATATGCTGTCAACACTGCTCAACTTGTATTTAACCCAGAACATTATTTCAACTAAAAACAGGACCAGCGCAACCTGGGGTTATATTTTCATTAACTTTGAAGGCAATTTGTGAAATTTTGCAGAATGAATGTGTTAAATGGAGCTGAGAGCATTATAAATTAGCCATAATAAACCATAGTGCACAGACATAATTCAAACGTACAATGCCAAGTGGATGTGTTGGACTTTCAAATCAAATTCTGCTGAATTCACAGAATGTAACATGGAATTCTGTGCATGCAGAATCCGTGTTGGCCTGTGATAACTCACAGTTTATTTATTGAAGAAATTGATGTAGCAATCTTCCGGATACCAACCATCTTAACCTTGTTAACATCGGTTAATGCATTAGGTACCAAGAACTAGAAATGAAAAATCTTTTATAGCATAGTCTAGGTTAATGTCATACATTAATCAAGATTATTTGACATAAACCACTGTGTTTTTTACTTGTTTTATATAAATTAGCATTAATGTAGAATATTTATAAATAACTTTAACCTATATTAATAAAAAAGTTTAAAGTTTTAAAGAATAAATTCAAGAAAAAAGCAAAATCTGAAAAAGTACATTTTAAAGCCTCAGAATTATCTATTATGCACTACTGTTCAGCAGTTTGAGAAACATTTTAATTTAGCCTTAAATGTCACATTGAAGATATTTATCATTTAAAAAGATTTCTATTTCAAAGAATCCTGAAAAAAAAAATACTATTATGGTTTCCACAGAAATATTAAGCAGCACAGCTATTTTCAACATTGATAATAATAAGAAATGTTATATTTCTTGAGCACCAAATCAGCATATTAGAATAATTTCTGAAGGACCATGTGAGACTAATGACTGGAGTAATGGCTGCTGAAAATTCAGCTTTGCCATCACAGGAATAAATTACACTTTAAAGTATATTAAAAAAGAAAAAAAAAGTTATTTTAAATTCCAATAATACTCCAAAATATCACTGTTTTTAATCGCATTTTTGATCAAATGAATGCAGTCTTGCTGAGTATAAGAGACTTCTTTCAAGAACATTTGAAAAATCTGGTAGTTAATAAATAATATGTACTTATGGATAATATATGATATATGTTATCATATAAATACCTGAGGAGGGTGATGTTCTTGCGTGGAACCTCTTTCAGCTCACTCAGTGAGGCCGCCTTGCCAGCAAAGCAGTAGTTGGGGTTGTAGTCAGTCATTATGGTGGACGAGCGGATTTTGCTAAGCTTGTACTCTGGGCTCTGTAGTCGAATCCTGACCGCATGCAGGTGGTTCTTCTTACGGTAATAGACTGCAAAAAGACAAGAACACAGCAAAAGTGATCATGATTTTAGGAAGTTCTCTTTAGGAATAATTCCACCAGAATTTGCATAATTATTGGTCTCAGAGTGTGATTTGTGTAAGATGAAAGTGATGCATCCTAAAAATGTCAACAGGCTTTCAGCATGATGGTAATTTTCTCAAAGAAACAGAACAACCAAGTGCACTTATTTCTCCCCATGGAATTGACAAAAATTGTGCATTTTACAACCAAAAAAGCCCCTCAGGTGAGGACTGAAGCTCTGGGCCTGTCAGCAAGCGATCGGGCAGGGTGGACTCACCCTCAGTGGAGGCTGCCCATGTCCCCGATGCAGGTTGGTAGTCTGCTGGGGAGGGCGCTGCGTGGAGGTGAGAGGTCCCTTTTTTCCGTCGGGCTGCTGGCGCAGTGGCGCGAAGCGAAGCCGGCAGGAAGATGACCAGGTATTAGGGGTGAGAGGGGGGAAACCCGAGCAAAGACTACCAACCTGCATGGGGGAGAGCTCAGGGGAAGACACATAATTAGCGTCCAGTGGAGCTCTGCTATCTAAGGACCCAGAGACCTCGCTCTGCTGTTTGCATTTGAGTTTTGAGATGATTTTGTGTACATGTAAATTGCCGAAAATTAAATACAATGTGCAAAAAATACAAAATAAAAAACTTTTAAGAAGCCCGTTTCACTTCTCCTTGGGAATTTGTGTTATGACAAGTTTTTATTTATCTTAAAAATACATACAAAAGCCATGGCACAGAATTTTACAGTTAGTGCACAGGTCAAACAAACAATATATGTTTTTAAATCAAACATAAGGAGGATATGTGATATTAAGCATGGTCAATAAAAAAATAAAGCATTTATAGAAATAAGAGTCCATAGCATATACATAAAGTTAGAGCACTGTGACAGACTTTTGGTTTAAGGCATATCTCAGTCACATTTAATGCATTTAGGAAATTGAACATGAACTAACAATGAAAAACGTCTTAGTAAATGTTCATTTCAACATTCACCAATACATTATTAAAACCAAAAGATGTATCTGTTAAGATTACGCAATGGACCTGAGCTAACATTAATGAACAACGAACAGCTTTTTTTAATGTTAACTACAAGTAACAAAATGTATTGCTCATTGTTGGTTAATCTTAGATAATCGCTAGAACCTTATTGTAAAGTGCCATATTCTTTATTTATTGACAATGGCCAGATTAAGGTGGTGATAAAAGCAAGTAATTTCCTTCTTCTATTCCAAAAATATACTCTTTCTATGCAAAGCTTCTACTGCATATTATAATGTTTTAATGCCTACAGTTTTCATTAAGCATAACATGTTTAATTGTAATGTTAGGAGAAAAAGCAATATTATAAAATATTTATTTATCATATATGTTACCATATCCTTTTTATCTATTTATAGCCAATAAAATATCCTAAATGAAATAAAGTAATTATCAATATAATCACAAATCTCGATGCAACTTAAAGTCACTGCTTTTGACTTTTGATATAAAAACTCCTACAAGGATTTTTTTTTTTTAGTTTCCCTTTACAAGAGCTTCATTCAAAGGTCAGTATTTTGGACAGCCACCAGCACGATGAAAGTATTATGAATTTTAGCCAATATTTTTGAAGAAAAATGATGACCTCATTAATTCCACAAGACGCTCACATTTATAGGGACAGTGCATTATGACACCCTCAATATTCCCTCACTGTCCAGTACTGGAAAATAAACCTTTTTAAGCATAAAACGTTGTTGCAAGTACAAAACATACAAGTTAAATAGCAGCACTTACAATTAAGATACTGGTCTGCACATTTACAAAAAAGCCAATAAGTGAGACTGCAGTTAGTTTTTGAAAATAATTTGGCTTAATTGTTTACTTATATGCATTCATTTCAAAGGCCATGTTTTAAGGTTAGCAGTCCCTGTTTTAGTTCCCTCCTCGTTCCTTTACGGGGTATTGTGCAACACTACAAACAGTAGTTAGATCAAAAAACAAGCAAGTGATTTGTACAAATATTAAAAACACACTGTTCAAGATATATTAAAAGAAACATGTTTTCAGTAAGTGTGAAATTAACAACAAGAGCAACCACAGAATAATAGGAATTAAGAAACAAGCGAATATGTGTGAATATTGCTGGAGGCCTAACTGACAGCTAGCTTATTTAGCATGACTTAAAGCTTCTGAAATACACATTTGTTCATTAAAAAGGGGGGTGGGGGCTGTGAAGATTAATGTCATCCATATTAGCCTGTGTACAATATGGTTCAACAGTTTGGGTTGCTATGATTCTTAAATGTTTGTTTCTTACACTGTAAAAAGTGATAAGTTGACTTAACTTAAAAAAATTGAGGAAACCCGTTGCCTTAAAAATATTAAGTAAATGGTAATTAAAAAAAATAAGTTAATTGAATTGTCAAGTTCACTTAACTTTTTTTTGTTTTTTAATTATTATGTACTTAATAATTTTAAGGCAACGGGTTTCCTCAATTTTTTTTAAGTTAAGTCAACTTTCACTTCTTACAGTGTATGTTCACCAAGGCTCATTTATTTGATCAAAAATACAGTGAAAACAGTAATATTGTGAAATATTATTACCAATTTAAAATAACTATTTTCTATTTGAATACATTTTCAAATGTAATTTATTCAAAGCTGAATTTTTAGTAGCCATTTCTCCAGTCTTCAGTGTCACATGATCCTTCAGAAATGCTGAGCAACAATTATCGATGTTAAAACAGTTGTGCCGCTTCATAATTTTGTTAAAAAAAAAAAAAAAACTAGATACATTTTTTCAGCATTCTTTGATGAACATAAAGTTCAAAAGAACAGCATTTTTAATTGCATATAAATGTCTTTACTGTAACATTTGATCAATTTAATCCCTCCTTGGTGAATTCATTTTTACGTATTTAAAAAACTTAACTTACGCCAAACTTAAACAGTAGTGTATATGTCAATTTTCACTGTTACTTGTGCCCTTTCCCACAGTATTAAAGTGCTGCATGAAATTTGGCCACATAATTGTCCCTAGTGTCACAGTTTTGTTCATGCCACATTTTGTAAGCAATTTCTTCAGGTTTTTTAAATGATGAAACACTAATGCCCAGTGGCTCCAATGTTTTGTACTTTCAAAATAATTGAGGGGTATGAAAAAAAAAAACTAAAGTCAATAACTTTGGTTATAATTTCCACTCTTTCTCATAATTACTGTTCCTACCAGCTCTAAAAGCACTGATGTTGAACTCCCCTGAATTTGCTCTTCTAGGAAATGCAGTTTTACAAAGACAAATTATGTCCTGTAACATCATAGGGAGATAAAAGAAGCATGTCAGAGACGATGGAATGTGGAGGGCACAGAATTGACACAGAATTGGAAGAGTCTCTTACTGAGCGTGAGGCTGACACAGGTCAGAATGACACCCGTGACTACTGTGGACGCAATCACTGCCAGGATAAAGATCAGAGATGGGGGTCTATCTGCCACAGAGCCCAATGAAACAACTGGAGGACGACACAGGAAGTGGTGAATTAGAAATATTTCAAACACGCTTTTATAAACAAACTTTTAATAGCAAATGGACACCAGCTGTTTAGGTACCTAAGCAGGTGACGTTGTCTGATGCAAGAACCTCGTCGCTGTCACACAGGCAGAGGATGAGTCTGGTATCTTCATCTCTCTTACAGCTCTGGGTCTGACAGTGGCTGCAGTTTAGATACACCTCGATCTCAGCTTCCCCATGACTTTCCATAGCTAGAACACACACAAATACATCAGTACTGCACAGCACTGCTTCAAAACCCCAGTGCTTTGGTTTAGGGCGTATTCTTGTATAAAAAGAGAGAAAAATAAAAAAATAAAATTAAAAAAAGACAACTACTCCACTAAATTATCAGATTGTGTTTTTGCTTTGATAGAATCTACTGTATATGCCAATATCAATTCCCAAAATAAACTTTAGGCTGTAAATTGAAAATATTAGATTTAAAAAATTATTAAATATTATTGCTAATGTCTATTTAAAAATACAGTTCATAATTAAAGATAAAAGGTAATAGTTTATAACAGCATTTATAATAATGATTACATTATATAATGGTTAACAAATAATTGGTAAATTAACTAGCAATAGTTCTCCTGGATTTTTTTAAAAAGTTAAGCATTTTATGATTGTTAATGACTTAATGAATGTTATCATGAAGTAATATCAAAAATTAGTCCTCATCTGGCCCTTTAACTCAAAACACACTTGCAGTAATAAAGAGTGGCGCCAACTTCAATAAGTCACATAAGGTCTTCTATTATCTACCACGAGTTAAATTTTCTCAATTTCATGGTTATTACTGAATCACTGTGAATGTGTGCGTGGCCTGCTTTCTCAGTACAGCCAACTTCTATGAGAAAAACAATCAGTGTTAGCACATATTCATTGTATTGAAAACCACTAAAACAACTGGTGGATTTATTTCAGATTTTTCTAGGTTACATACATGTGTGCGTGTGCGTGTGCGTGTGTGTGTGTGTGTGTGTGTGTGTGTGTGTGTGTGTGTGTGTGTGCGCGTGTGCGTGCGTGTGCGTGTGTGTGTGTGTGTGTGTGTGTGCACATATCTGCAAATACAGTTCTGCTTATAAGTTTCGTGACTGTTTCTGGATTTGTGGATTTTTAAGACGCTATCATTTTTTATTTAAGATATTATCTCGCTCTTAAAAATGTTAAACATCTAACAGATGTAAGGGGTATGTATATTTAAGAGCACAACTATACATCATTGTAGACAGTCTGGATTAGATAAAGCCTGACCTGCAAGTGGTTGAAGAAATATCTTTCCCATGGGATGAACAAAAGAAATACCATCTTGTCCATCTGCTGTGATGCCATCAAGAAGGGGTGCATCACCACCTGGGCAAAGGTGACATCAAAATAATAATAATAATAATAATAAAAAATCATTAAATCAAACAATCCACATAAAAAAAAAAGAAGACTTGGGCTGCAAATGCACTTGTGACGATTTAACAATGGCTGTCCGATAATCATCTTTTTACATAAAACATCTGCCTCACAAAGCAAGTCTTTGAGAAAACTGACAACAGATCTTTGATTTACAGTACGTGTCAGTAAAAACTCACAGCGAGGGGTCAATAATAACTTGAACAGAACATCTGAACTATGATCTAAACCATGTAGCTTGAGGCTTCTCCCATGTTTTCAATTACAATATCAAATATGCGTTTGCAATAAAAATGAATTATACAGCATAATGCAATCTACTGGTATATCACATAATACATAAAGGTATATACAATTGAATATTATTAATTTTAATAATATTAAAATGTAATATTATTTTCAATATCATATACACTAAAATCTAAATGATTTTTTAAGAATACAAACACAGAATAAAATGATTAAAAGTGACAGTTAAGTCATTTCTTGTGTTTTATATATATATATATATAGTGTTACAAAATAAATTCAATATTTCAAATAAATTATGTACTTTTGAAAATAGCACAACAATTATAACACTGACAATAATAAGAAAAGTTTCGTGAGCACGAAATGAGCATATCAGAATGATTTCTGAATAATCCTGTGACACTGAAGGATTCAGTGGATGAAGTAATGGCTGCAAATAATTCAGCTTTGCATTACAGAAATAAATGATATATCAGTATACATTATTTTAAATTGCAATAATACTTCATAATATTACTGTTTTTACTGTACTTTTGATCATACAAATGCAGCCTTAGCTGAGCATTTATTTAAAAAACATAAAAAATATTTCTGACCCAAAAATGAAATAAAAACGATTTAAAAATGCAAAATGACAGCTTACTGTGGCCTCAGAAAAGAGTAACTCCAGACTTAAAACACTTAATTTTGTGTTTTTACGGTTGTGATTGTGACATATATGCAAGTGTTTTTAATCTAACATTCACCTCTGTATCCTCCACCACCGCCTCCAGCGGTGCAAGCACCCCCACCTCCCCCAAACCCTCCAAATGTAGCCCATCCCAGCTCTGACAAAGCCTCAGGACAGGATGAGCCTCCTTGACTTCCTTCCACAAGAGACTTCCCTGCCCAGGGGAGAGAAGACAGGTCGCTCCACCCACCTCCTCCACCTAAACACACACACAGAACTTCAGACATGACTACTCAGTGCTGGGTATGTTAGTTTAAAGTTGTTCCACAGGAGAAATTTCTTTGGTTTGAGGATGCAAAATTCAGCAAACTTGTAGATACTAATTATTACTCATTGTCCAGTCTCCTACTTTTTTGGCAGATACATATGTCTATTAAGTGAGAGCCTAGAACTGCTTACATATGACAGCTTTGCATAAAAAAGCATCCTCCAGATGCCAATCCCACAAAACATCCATCACAACTTACAGGATTGTCATAAGATAATGTGATCCCGATGGCTGACAATATTGTACTGTTGTGAAAAAGCTGGTAGGTAGTTAAGATAGAGAGCTCATAAAACACTCATAAATGTGGAAATAGCTAGAATTTCCTGGAATAATACTTGTCCTTTATCCAAATCTAAACCACAGAGTAATTATTAGCATTCAAAGAAAGTAATTTCAATATCATATAACAGTAAACAAGCAGTGAAAGTAGCCCTAATGCTGGACATTGGTGATTGACTGGACATGTAGTCTCTTACAGGGAAATAAGAAATTCTGATTCATTCTACAGAACCACTGGTTCATTTATATGAAACAAAAATAAGCAATTTACAGATTGCCTTCATTATTCACTCAAAACTACAAATTTTTCTGAAGAAAAAAAAAATGTGTCTGAAAAATGGCTCAGATGCCCCTTTAAGTGGCTTAATGAAATGAACAACATTTTTAGCTTGTAGTAAAGCTAACATTGATTTTAATTAAGAGAAATTTGTCTATTGTTGAACTGATCAAATTAATGAATTTTGGTCCATAAAATATAATTAACTTAAATTTAATAAACACATATCATTAAAAAATTATACATATGTTATTGAAAGAGTACCTGCTGCTCCAGATTTGCCATTGACACCAGGGGCGGAGGTGTCATTCTCATATTGTTCCAGGAAAATCTCATCCAGGCTGCTCTCAGGGTCTTCCAGGTAAGCCTTTCCCCCTCCTCCTGCTGCAATCAGCAAAGGCACTGGTTCCCCGTTCTCCATCTGCCCCCGGGCATCCCAAAAACAACATCAGACTTACTTTTCATTCAAGTAAAAAAGAAAGTCTCCTATGATTCCAGACGGGCCTTCACTTCCATCTGTATTCTAATTCAGACGACCCCAAATTATTTCAGGATGTCTCAAAAATGCTTGTCTAGACAGGCACTATCAGGCGACGACTGCCGTCCACATGGTTCCCCTTAAGGGGACTCACATGGCTGTGACGGATGTTTTTAAAGATGTGCTTGAGACAAAAAAAAACAGGATGAAAATAAAGATCTTACCTGATAAATGTATGTGGCTCCTCCACCACCACCTCCGCCCCCTGCCCACTTTAAGGCTGAACCATCGCTGTCAAAACCATCTTCTATCACAGAAGACTCCCCAAGACAGATTTTATGGGTCAGGGGGTTCCTCTGTAAATATTTGAAGAAAGCATAGAGATGTAAACAGAGTGCTATACATAAATACATTGTAAATAACATGGCAACCCAATGGCCAAGTCTGATTTTCTGCTTCACTCACTCCTGGACAGGCATCTTCTCCTTGGTGACCAGTTAGGATGTAGAGTATGTCACCTTTCTCCAGTGGGAAGATAGCTGAGATTACAACCCCATGTGAGCGTTTATTATGGTTTTTTGCTCCTTTGCCTCCTGCGGCTCCATAAGCTGAAATCCTGGAAAAATTAGGATGTTCCCCTAGTATTCTCAATGCACTGAATTAACAAACATAAGACACACTATCCCAAAGTACTAATACCCATAAAGAGAGAAAATAATTTGAGCTTATCACCTTAAAAAGTAAGACACACTATCCCAAAGTACTAATACCCATAAAGAGAGAAAATAATTTGAGCTTATCACCTTAAAAAGTAAAGTTCAAATGGTCCTCTTTTTAAGATACATTTGATGTGAACTGTTTTGCAATTTATAAGACAGTATGTGTATTTGAAATAAATAATTTTAATATTTAATCTCATTAATCATGACCATACTGTATGTAAAGCAAAACAATAATTCTAACTTGTCAATAGATACTAAATTTATAAATCATAATAAAAAAACATCAACAAAGTAAATATTTTCCAGATAATATTTCAATCATTCGGATTCACTTTAGTACACTGTCAATATTACAGCAAATTATTTTGGAAACAACATGTTTTCTTTACATCATGCTTAATAATAATAATAATAATAATAATATCACACAGTATTAATGGGTCATTATACATAAAAATACAGCTGCCTTAATATTTTAGAAAGGGGGTCCCTCGCAAGGGGATCGTCATACTTGAGGGTCCTTGGCATCACACAGTTTGAAATTCCCTGCATTAATATATACTATTAATGTGCTATTAGCATATTAAGCTATAAAGCCATAAATGGGCTTTGATTATACTATCATTTTAATATAATGAATATACAACATTTAATCCTAAAATGTGAAAGGAAAGACTTTAATTCCCTCACAAGATAAAACTTCCTACCTCAAGGCAAACTTTTTTTTTTTTTTTTTTTTGTTATGAAAGCCAGCCAGTGCTTAGGGCACCAAAACAAAATGATACAATATAAAATAATTCAGTTTACGAATGAGGGATAGCCTGGGTCTGATCTTTATATATTTCAGTTTGGCACCCTGAATGCAATAATATCACAACATTGTGTTGTATACGTTCATCTGATAGTTATCTGGCATGTTTTCCTGTCACCTGCATCTCCTCTCCTGCATGCCCTTCTTTCACAGTCAGTTTTGGAGTTGTTTTTAATGAGCTCCCATGACTAGCCTCTATAATCACTGTAAATCAGTTCAAAGGCTTGACTACACAGGGGCCAGATTAAGTAGAGTACAGGAAGAGATTTATCTGTGCCTACAGCCAGTGAGTCATGCCTCTCGCGGACCTTATAAAAAATATGTGAATGAGAGGAGAAGAGAGAGAGAGAGAGGATAGACAGGAAGACAGTAAAAAACAGTTTACACCTGGCATTGACATGCATCTCCTTGCAATTGGATTTTGAGAGGAGAGTCTCTGATTTTGAGCAGAGGGCTCTTTCGTACCAAAAGAAAAAGACTCCTCTGAGATTAGTCAGTTTCGAACCATTTCTCTCCTGAGCATAGAAGGCAAGATCTTCTTCTCTGTTCTGGCCAAAAGGATGACTACATATATGGTTAAGAACAAGTATGTTGATACATCAATCTAGAAAGGTGGCATACCAGGCATCTCTGGGTGTTTGGACCACACGGTTGTCCTCAACCAGCTGACCCGGGAGGCCAAGGAGAGCTAAGGCAATCTAACAGCTGTATGGCTTGACTTGGCCAATGCTTATGGATCAATCCCCCACGACCTCAAAGCAGCTATGGAACACTACCATATCCCCCTCCAAATCAGGGAAATCCAGGGAATCCAGGGGCCCAATAAAGGAGTCCGGCATCCACCCGCCGCCAATAAGAGGCATTATGGACAACCTAACCAATACATCTCCATCCCATGTACAAGCCAGATGGATCTCGAAGGCACTTGACGATGTAGCGACATGGGCGAGAATGAAGTTCGAGCCAAGGAAGTCAAGAAGCATGGTGATCAGAAATGGGAAAGTGGCCAGCAAGTTCCAACTCCAACTTCAGGGGGAGATTATACCTTCAATCGAGGAAAACCCAATAAAATGCCTAGGGAAGTGGTACGAAGCCTCTCTCACCGACATAAGCAACATATCCAGGACAGAGAAGCATGCAGATGAACGGTTGAGAAAGATAGAGGGATCAGGCTTACCAGGACATTTCAAGGCCTGGCTGTTTCAGCATGGCCTGCTACCAAGACTCATGTGGCTACTGATAATTTATGAAGTGCCTATAACATCTGTGGAAGGAGTCGAGAGGCGAGTGAATAAACACCTCCGCAGGTGGCTTGGAATCCCACCAAGCTTCACGTCAGTGGGGCTATACATTAGGTCTGGACAGTTACAGCTACCCCTATCATCAGTGGTCAAAGAGTTTAAGGTGGCAAAGTGCAGGGCTGTGATGATGCACAGAGACTCCAGTGATGAAGAGGTCAGAGATGCAGGCATCACCACAAGATCAGGACAAGATCAGTGGCACAGGCTGAGAGCATGCTTGAAGGACAGTGTACGACACTCTTCCAACACCAACAAACCTGCACAGGTGGGGAATGAGGGAGTACTCACTGTGCAGTTTATGTGGAGGGAGAGGCACATTGGTGCACATTCTGGCGGGGTGCAAGACTGCACTTAGCCAGGGGAGATATAGATGGTGTCACAACAAGGTCCTCTGTGCACTGGCCGACATCTTGGAACAGGAGAGACGGAAAAAGCGCCAGACCCATGTGAGACCAGCCTCATATATCCAGTACATCAGAGAGGGGGAGAAGCCACCCTCCTCCAAGAAGTCCAAGAAGAGCCTCCTGCAGGCAGCACAATCATGGGAGATGAGGGTGGACCTGGGTAGGAAACTACACTTTCCCCAGGTTGTCCAGACATCCCTGAGGCCTAATGTGGTCATATGGTCTGAGGAGGTGAAGAGGATTATCCTGATTGAACTAACGGTACTGTGGGAAGACGGCTGTGAAGAGGCCTCAGAGAGGAAGGCTACCAAGTACCAGGACCTAGTCCAACAATGCAGGGACAAGGGGTGCTCGCAGGTTGGGGGGAGGTAGCGGAAAGGGCCTCTTGTTGGTTCTGGAGCAAGCGGGAGGAGTTGAGCTGGAAGCCAGAAGTTGGGCAGTGACTGGCCATCACTGCCGACCTGCCAACTGGAAGACGTTGTGGTTCAGGGTCGAAACGTCCTAGGAAATTTAGACGCCTCCTGACGACATCTTCCCCTGGCTGAAAGCTACAGTCACAAGACAGTGACTGATGGTGTAAGCATACAGATTTATCTAATAGTAGTGTGTTTTTGATCTAAACTTGTGTGCATTTGACAGTTTAAGCGCAATAAGAATAAGATATGAAAAAGAGCTTAGTTTAGTACTCACATGCCGTGTGACAGCCGCTTTCTGTGCGCGTGCTTTGGATGTGTGTGCTCAGAAAATCGTCTATCAGATGTTTAAACTAATATGGCTCTAAAAAGGATGCGAATAAGTTTTCCGCACATTAGACATGATAAAGGTGGTAAAAAAGGCACAGCCCTATTCTGGTAAAGGGGGTGGGGAGCAGCAGCTCATTTGCGTTAAAAGAGACATACATGAGAAAGGTGTGTTTTTGCTTCCACTCAAATGGGCATTTTCAAAATGATACATTAAATTATCTATGGGGTATTTTGAGCTGAAACTTCACAGATGCATTCTGGGGACACCTGAGACTTATCTTGTAAAAATGGGCATAATAGGTTCTCTTAAACCAATATGACTTATTTCATCAAACAGCTTCTCCACAAAGTCCATGAGGTAGTACCTGTACAGTACCTGCTTTTGAATCCAAGAACGATTCTAAACCAGAATGATTTCAATCTTCTGAACTTACTTGTACATGTTGGTAGCTGGAACCCTCCACATCTGAACCCCCCTGAGATGGCCCTCTTTCCCCACCACCACACTGACGTTGCTGTTGCGGTAGGCACTGTCACACTGGGCTTGAGTTGGGCCTAGAGGTCCGCTTGCTCCACAGGAAGTAAACCACCATGTTGTTAGGGACGTCTCTGAAAATAGAGGACCCTGGTTTTGTTTGTTGTAATTTTACAACTTTTGGTTATGCCATCACAGCCATAAAGTGCATTTTAAAATATATTAAAATAAAAAACAGCTATTTAAAATTGTAGTAATATTTCACAATATAGAAACCATACCTGACGCTGAGGGTTCTGGGAGAGGGCTGAAGGAGTCTAAATCATGAAGTAGTCCTTGTCCAAGAAGCAGTTCATTTAGTTCTTATAAACCATATGTGGAAAGAGCACAAGGAACAAAAATGAAAGTATGACACTTAGAATCAAACAATCAGTGTGTAGTTTAATTTTCTGAACTTTTTGCCATTTTTATTTTTGGTTGACTAGACCAGCATTGTATTTAATGCTGGTTTCACCACAAAATCACCTTAACCAGCTTATTCAGCAGGACTTCCTTGGTTAACCATCTCCACTAGGACAATAATGTTGATACAGCTGATTCTTGCTAGTCTACCAGTCAGAAAGCCACTAAACCAGCACAAACCAGGATAAACCAGCCTGGACCATTATGGACATATCTGCTGGTCTAAACTGATCCTTTCAACAGGGTTGAAACAATAGCTTTTATTGGATAAGATTTAAAGGTGTTAAGGGACCACAGACCTTGACAACAATAATATGGCAGTAAGAGGAGGACTAAACAAAATGCTAAAGATGATATTTAGTGAACAGATGGCTCAGGAATTTCTCAGAATCACTGATTCTGGGAAATGAAGTTAACGAGGATACTAAATCTTGACTTTCACAAGATTTTTTTTAAACAGGCTCGTCAATTCCTGCGGTCAACCGTGTTGTGGCAAGAAACCTGACTATGAAGATCTGTAAATGCTTGTTAGAAAAGAAGAAAGTGTATTGTTGGCATTTTTACGATATTTGCGGATTGTGAGATAGCAGGCCCTCTTATCACTCTCTCTTCCTTCAAAACTAATCAAGCTGAATCTATATCAACAGCGTTATGAGAACCATCTCCCACTGCTAACTGGAGACAGCGGTTAGACATCATGTGTGTGCATTACATCTTAAATTCTCCATCTGTCTTACTAAATACTTAATTTTGCTTGAAAACGCCCTATCGTTGAGTGCTTGGATGCAATCATGAGTCTGTGGTATGGTCAATAAACTTTTGCACCAGGGATGAATAAATGAACCATTATTCTGCCAGAGTATTGAGTGTTTGCATGTAAACTTTTGTGTACATCTGTGAGGCAGAAAGGTTACCTGTGTCAAAACATGCTGCACTTAATGAAATGTCATCCAGTGCAATGTCAGCTTTAGATCCAGAAGTCCAGAAGGCCTGCACTTTAAGATGGAAGCTGTGCTCAACACAAATTACAAACTATTTTAGAATAAGAGCAAAGGTGAAATCAGATTTGTTCATGTAAATGTAGACATTCAATGAAATAAAATAACTTGAGTACAGGTCAACAATTCCAAAAAGTTCTTCTGGGTAAGACGCCTCATCCTAATTTAAATTTTATTTATTTATTTTTACTGTTATTTTAAGATACTCTTTGAAAGGGATTATGTTTTATGATTTGTCATGGATTCCCATCTACTTAGTAAATGTTTTATTTTGATCGTATTTTAAAGGGGTCATGAACTGAGAAATCAAAATTCCCTTGATCTTTTGATATATAAGAGGCCATTGTTCTAAAATCATTCTGTAAGTTTCTGAACTCAAAACTTTCTCATTGTTCTAAAAACAGCTTATAGTGAAGCCAATCTGCCAAAACGACAGGTTGTGGAATGTGCCACTTTATGACGTAATAGTGTGGCTAAACACCTCCTCCACAGAAGAAGATCAACGCCTGCTTCTACATAACTGTCTGTTTAGCCCCGCCCACCAATTCGTGCATGTAGTAGGTAACAAAAGCGGCAAACACAGTTCTACGTGGAAACAAAACGATAAACTTTATTTGTTTAAATTTATTTTTAATTAAGTGCCAGACTGCACCAGTAAGAACGTGGTCTATTGTTCACTTCATTTCACCGTGGATTCTTTTACAAACAAGGCACAATTTGACACAGGCTTTTCAGAAAGTTTGAAACTAAAAAACTATGCTGTGCTGACTATATTGGATCTGACAGTAATGTCACATCACACAAGTGTGAGTAACTGTTTTCATAACATGATCACTATTGCTTTGTCTGTAATTACAGATAATTTGATATGTTCTGAATATTTATGCGTTCTTAACCTAAAACACAGCAGCATCCATCTGTGAAGGATGCAGGCTGTCAAACATACACAACTGTTAGCCAATCATAGCAGTGGGCATTTACTTCCGAGTCTACAATCTGCCACGACCTATTCAAATGGAGCGGTCCAATGAGGGGGGTCAAAACAGGACAGAATATAGCCTATTACTTCTAAATTATAATGTTTTTTTAAATGTAAAAATCTTGATAACATTATAAATGGGCATCAGAGAACAGTACAAAATAAAAAAAACAAAGGCAGTTCATGACCCCTTTAATACTGTAATGTTAATTTAGCATTTTTATGATTAATTTTAGCTTATTATCAACTCACAAACCTCTTGCAGTTCCCTCACAAATCCCCAGAGGTTTGTGAACCCCAGTTCACAAAAGAAAAAGAAAGTCTTCAAATTAAATGATTAGATTATGACTCTATGAAAATCATATGACAGCTGAGATAAGATGCCCCTGATGGTATCTTTCGCCAGATAGGGGACCCTTTCAACCTAAGTACTGGACACAGGATGGACTCTTTATTTGATTTTGTAAAAAACGATCTTCCTTTTCACTAAATTTCCTCTTGGGGATTAATAAAGTATTTTTCTGTCTGTTTACTCATCCATCTAATCATCTCACCCTTTTAAGATGTCTGTAATCGGCAGAGTGATCTCTTGCCAAGTATCCTTCCAGTGTCCGGATCTCTCCCAAATCAGTGGAGAAGCTGACATTCCGTTCTCCACCACTGACAGGAGCACCGTTCCATTGAAATCCCCGCACAGGTACAGAGAAAACTGCAACTGCACAGAAAAATTAGCAGTTGAGCATCTGCAACAAGACCAGATGCCCCAGAATAATATCTTATTCATGGGCAATCAAGTGTAAAATTGAAACTTTGGCTGCATGTGTTGTTACTCTGTGTAAGCTATTTGTAGATATGCTGTAGAGATGTGTCCTCATTTTTTATGGACAATTAACTTTAAATCTGCCCATAAAGCAAAGTCTCAGAATCCAAATATTGTGGCATAGGAAAACCTGATTTTGTGAACAGTCATACATACTGTCACGATAACCAGCTTGAGAGCTTGACTGCACTCCATCCTGTACCTTGCCATTCACTCAGGACTCCAGTTCCCATTATCCTTTGCACGGACTCATCAATTGCATCACCTGTCTCTCATCAGATCTCATCATCAGTTCACAGCTGTCTCACATTATAAACACTTTAAAAGTAGCACACACACTCCCTTGCTTTCGTGTTTTGATCCCTGGGCTGTTTTCTTGTTTATGATTGTTTTGCGGCCTGCCCTGATACAGCCTGATTATCTGGATTACTCTTTTGCCTTGCCACTGCCATCATTGTTTGCTGTTGTTGACCACGCCTGTTTGACTGTGCTCTTATTAAAGCCTTGCATTTGGATCCCCACTTCATTGTCATGCCTCCCTCGTTACACATACACTTCTGCTTATGAAGTTGGGGTTAATAAGTTGCTTTCAGCAAGGATGCATTAAAGTGATCAAAAAACTTATAATATTGCTAAAGATTTATACTTCAAATAAATGCTGCTGAAAATTCAGCTTTGGCAGCAAATTAATAAATATGTGTTAAGTATATAAACATAGAAAACATTTTAATTTGTAATATTATTTCACTATATTGCTAGTTTTACTCTATTTTAGATCAAATAAATGTAGCCTTGGTGAGCATAAGAGACTTGTTTCAAACAAATAAAAAGAAAAAATTATAAAATGATAGTCTTTGACTGTCAACATAAACTCTTACCTGACAGTCCTGATTGGATATAGTTGAAGGGAGAGCTGGGCTTTGAACCAACGCATCACTTTCATCACCACGACCTCTGACCTTTAAGAAAAGAAAGTGCCCTGAGGCGAGAAAGTATCAGAACTCTATATAGTGCTCAGATATGCTTACAAGACAAAAAACTTAATAGGCGAGGCTGGAAAACATCTTCAAAATGAGCTTTTAAAGTCTCCCAACACAGTGCAGACATTTTTATAAAAAAGGAGTTTCTCACACAGACAAAGTTTATGTCTTTTTTAAAAAAAAGTACATTTCAGTTTAGCGAGTTTGAATAAAACTAGTCATAAAATGGACTTGGACACCTGTATTGTGGATCTGAGATTTAGTCTTGCACCATTCTACAAATACATTGCATTATAATACTCCTACAGCCTGTAAATCATTACATACTCCTCCCAAGGATAACATTTGTATCATGTTAAAATCACAGGTGCCATTAACACATCATGAAAATAGTTCTCCTTCAAATATTTTTGATTCCCATGTCATAAAAAATCCCACTGGTGACATTCATAACTAAAAGGATTACGAAGACAAATTTAAAATATGGTCTTTTTATACACATGTGTCTCCTATGTCTTTGTCTCAAAGCTGTTGTATTAATCTGATGAGAATACAACAGTTTTGCCAAAAAATGGAAAGAAAAGCATCTAAATTCATATATTAGTTCAACTACATTACGTAATGTCTCTCTTAACTGGACTGCTTGCACATATCTATGCTATTTATTTATTTTTCTATGTTCTGTAAAACATTTTGATGTGACCTATCAGTGCGATAGCATTTTTGCCGCTTTATAGGCCTTGAATGGTTAAATACACACACTTGTATCTGTCAAAATGGCCATCTTTACAAATATCCTCGTAAACAGTAATTTATGTCTTAAGTGAAAGCAAACAGATGAGATAGAAAACACATGTGTAACAGTATATTGGATCCAGGCAGCTCTTAAAGTGACAGCAGTCTAATATTCCTGCTGTCTGTCATTCATGTTAATCAAACAACAAAAGAGAGAAAATCTCTCACCGCTTTTGACTAAATGACTTTTGTCACTTTAATAAGAAGAAATATATATTTTATTTACACAGTGAAGAATATGCAGTGTTTTTAATACATTTGATTACTTTATACACTGTATGTAGCATTTCTTATTTTTTTTGTCCTATTGCTTGTAATTAGTTTATTATTTTTATTATATCACTGTTTACTTGTTTTCATTGAGCTTGAGTTTTTTTTTTTTTTTTAAATTTAGGCTAGTATTAGTTTTTTGTGATATTGACACTGGTGACAAGAATTATGCAATTTCTATGGTATCAAAAAGCTTGATATCATAAAGACCTTATTTAAGCAAAAATAACTATATCGTTATATATATTGTTACCGTGAAATAAAATTACTCAGATCGTGATATATGCGATTTTGGTCATATTGCCCACCCCTAATATTATGTTTACAAAATGTGTTCTGAATATGTACTAATATCTATTCACAAATAATTTATTATTATTATAAATTCAACAAAATTTATACACTACCATATAGGCTCTGTAAGACTTTTCAGTGTTTCTCAAATAAACCTGATATATTGTGAAATATACAATTTTAAATAACTGTTTTCCATTTTAACATTAATACTTGTATTATTTGTGTAATCGTGAATTTTCAGCAGCCATTACTGTAATCTTCAGCATTATTTAAACTAGAAATCTTTTGTAATATTATACAATTTTTACTGTCACTTTTAAGATTTGGATATCTTGAGAATGGAAACTCTGATGGGTACAATTAGTGTTGTTACGGTACCAAAATTTCAGTATTCAGTACCAATACCAGTGAAAATCCACGGTTCTCTGTACCAATTTCAGTACCACATGCTAATTAAAAAACACACTATTTTTAATAATAAAGTCAAACAAAAATAAAATGTACAAAAATCAATGCCATTCTTTATACTTATTTAAATTGTGTTTAAAGTTTTTCCGCAAGTAATAAAAGTATGAAAAACAGTAAACAAGTTTCACCCAAATTTAATTTGTCTTCTAATTAATGAAATTTAAACACATTTGATTTTTTTGGTAAATAAAGGGGATTTACTATTAAAATTAAAATATGGAAGAAATATCGTGCGATTATTTCTTTAAAAATAAATATTTACAATTTTTTTTCAACAGTAGTAATAGTATCACATACATTCTACAAAATAATAGTAATATATTTCTGGCACAATGTCTTTAAGATAAACTTTTATTTTGACGGGTTGCCGTGAATACCTTTAAATTTCTGTGTGTAGCTATATGATATGACGCTGTTTTTTTTTTTGTTTTTTTTGTCTTTTGACAACACTAGGTACAATGATACAATGACTCAAAGATGATGTAGTTTCACATTTACCTTGAGTGTTTTGCAGAGTTTTGCCCAGTAGATCTGTGTCTTCATTCAGCTGTTGTCCACTAACTAGTCTCCAAGAGGACTGTGAATCAGCCACTGACCATCCACATGAGCCCAACTCAAATGAACAGTATGAGCCCAAAGGTAAGGAGTCTGCAAAGACATTAAGCAAATTATGAAATGTCTGATAATAAAAAATACAACTGACTGTGTCGGCAAACATTAGCAGAGCTTTAAAAGCTCATCAGAGAAATATTACATTTCCTCCTTCCATTTATCCATTACGTCCACTAAAATGTATCATTATGATGCCTAAATCAACAACGCTGGTATAGTTTGTTCAATTCAGTTTTAAGTCCAGGTATAGGACAAATAAAAAGTCTATTTTCAGCAATCTGATACAGTAATAAAATAAAAAGTATTCAAGTATTACATGACTCCAATGTCATTTACTTCAAATAATATACAAACCACAGTTATGTTAACATGGGACAAGGACAGGTGGATTGTTTTCCAGAAATAAAACATTTCATTGCAGTCTAAAATGTATGGTTTTAACAGAGATGAATCAGCATGAGGCAAATTGTGCCTCAGTTAGCTATACGCTTGGTCTCTGGATATTAGGTTAAGACTAGGACAGATTTAACTCACTGACAGATTAATTATACAGAGGACATGTTTTATAATGTCATGGACATAATTAACAAGCTTAAACTTAGTAGGAGTTACTTTGATCATCTTCATAAGGACGCTGTCAGAGTTATTTATCATATGAATCCCTTCACATAATATCAAAAGTAGTTTCCACATGTCTATATCAGAGGAAAGAATAAAAAGTCTTGGTCTACAATTCAATGCTTCTACATACTTCTGCCATAATGTATACAAAATGTGCATCATTTTATTTATAAAATATATACACACTACCATACTGTATAAAAGTTCACCAAGGAAGCATTTATTTGATCAAAAATACAAGAAAAACAGTAATCTATAAAATATTGTTTAATGCTTTTCTATTGTACAATGTTTTATTTATTTATTTTTTAATATAATTTATTCCTGTGATGGCAAAGCTGAATTTTCAGCATCACTACTTCATAGTCACATGATCCTTCAGAAATCATTCTGATATGCTGATTTGCTGCTCAAGAAAGATTTCGTATTATCAGTGTTGATATGACAGTAATATATAACAATATGAATTATGAAAAATGCTAAACAACTAAACTAAATTTAACAGAATTAAACTGTAAATTATTAATCAAATTCTGTTTATTGCAGTTTAAATTATTCATCATCACATGGCTGTTACTGGCTTTTTTTTTAAATCAACCTTTTAGAGTTCTTTTGTTAATTCCATAATAATTACCAGAATGTTTATGAAATGTATGTAGCAGATAAATCTTTAATACATTTTAATAGACTGCCTGTAAATATGGATTTCTTCTATGAGTCTTTGCTCTCACCTTTTTATCTAATCGGATTATACTGTAAGTGCTGTGTGCCAAATATTACCATCTACAAAGTTCTTTGTACACAGACTATAATTATAAATCATCTAAGCATAGTATAAATGTTAATGGAGATTAAATAAATCAATAAATATGCAAATAGTTTTCCTAGAGGAACGCAAACACTCATGCATTTCAGGCGTTTTACGCAGCTCTTTACTCAGTGAAAATCTTTGAAAGAGCAGGTTTGCTAATCCAACGCCTCCAGTGAAAGGATTAGAAATTTATCATGGCCTTAAGATTTAATACAGCTAATGTGAGTGACACACAGCTAGCCAGTTACTCAGCGGCACCCTCTTATATCGCCCTGTCACACTGCTGTTCATACTTTAATTGAACACTCTCAACGAAATGCAAATTGGCAAGAATGATCTCGCAAATCTTACGGATTTATAGCTTAAAGGCCACCTTTTAAAGAAATGCTTCAATTATCATAAACTGAATTAATGGGTTGGTGAGATGCAGCCGGTTCTCTACATTTAAAATAACCAAATACTGTCTTTTTTAAAGACTAAAGAGCTCCACACAAACTTAATGGTCTGATGTGCGCAACAGCTATTGCATTAAACATTGAAAAGGGATCGGATTTTGAGTGTGGAGCTTACAATTACTGACAGACAGAAACTACGCATCTTCATGGCTTATAAAATATTAAAAATCTTTAATTTTACTCACTGCATATTAAGCCCTCATCTTCCCCTTGTGGACAGTCAGTATGAAAATCACACACTCTTCGTTTCTCAATGCAGCCTCCAGAATGACACTGAAGTGATGAGTATTTCTCACAGTCTGAACCCAAATCCAAATAACCATCACCTGCAGAAATCCACAGAAAACCATAAAGATTCTGTTCAAAAGTGCCACATAAGGATAGAAGAATAATATTTAATGCATTCATTTGAATAATTTAAAATATAAGCCAATTAAACAGTTTCATTCATTTCATAGTGATAAAGTTGACTTAGATAATATTTGAGAATAATTAATAAGCCGTTACCCATGACACAGTCCTTCAACTCAAGTGAATCGAATGCCAGAAATCCGACTTCATGGCTGCTACAGGAAGAGTATTGCACTGTCACATGGAAAGGCTCGTCTAACTGGCCAATCACAGCCTCCAGCACCTCCCACTGTGGCCTGGGACACACAAAAAAAGAAATGCTTTTAACAATCATTTCAATTTTAGATCAACCCAAAGGATGCAAAACAAAATGCTCAAGTTAGAAATCATCTGTACATCTACTGAACAAGTTGCAGATTAACCCTTTTAATGGCTAAATATACTCTATAATGTTCAGAGGACAAAATCAACCACACATTTTATAGAAAAGTAAGGCTATGTTCAGAAACATATACTATCATATAGCATATACTGTACTTGATTCCATGTTTCACCTTGTTTCAAGGTCACAACACTGTGCTAACATTTTTCCAGAACATTTGTATAATAAAAAAACATTCATAAAACATTAAAAAAGGGGAACTCTTTGAACATTTATGGAACTTTTGGAAATTACATTTTAATAACTTAATGGGAATATATTATAATCTGGGTTAGAGATACATAACCTAAGTGTGTCTAAAATTCTTGAGTTTAATTATTACAGTGTGTCTTTATTCCGTTCTTGCCGCTTAGAGTACTGTATATGAACCTCAGTTCAACTCAGAAGTGTGTGAATACCGAGCTAAATAACTACGGGAGAGAAGCTAGCTTCGTGGAACTCACATTACAATACATGTCATTAAACAATTCATACATGAATCTTTCAGACACATGTGAGAGTGCTTCATTAGATGTACGGGAGCTTAAGTACAGTGGAAAGCTAATGCATTCTGTACTAAACTGAGTTGGATGGTATTATTAAGTATATGCCTGATTTGTATAATACACCACACTCCATGGCGTAACCTCTATTAGGCTCAGATCCATATAGCCAAATGCAGAAAGTAAAAGTATATTAGCTACGTCATGATTGTACAGGCTCGTTCCAAATTGCATTGCATCACCATCTATTCCTAGCTCTCTGTCAGAACCAATTATGCCAAAAGAAACATCAGGTCCTACTTTTAGAAACGAAATGCTTTCATCCATCTTCTGCACGATGTGCCCAGCATAAGAAAATCAATACCAACTACATCTCCATAACAAAAATCTTTTGGTTGGCATTCGTTTGTTGTGGGTACAGAATGCTGCTTTATACTATTCTGTGTGAAAGTAAAGTGCATATGTCATTTACTTTCAAAATTGGCACTGAAAATGTTGGTTCTCATTTTATGATCTGTCAGTCAGATCAGTCATGACCTCACCATTATATTTTAGATATTGCTGTGTAAGATATATATATATATACTCCGCAAAAAAAAGAAGCATCCATTTTTAGGATACCGTATTTTAAAGATAATTTTGTAAAATCCAAATAAGCTTTACAGATGGAAAAGTTTAAACAATATTTTTTCATACTTGCTCAAGAATAAACTATAAACAGTTGTCACACATGCATCTATGAAATAGTCCTCGGCACAGGTTTAAAGGTAGAAGGCAAATAAGGTCACATTTATAACAACTTTGAAAATATATATAAATTTGGGCTCAGACTTTTAAAAAAAACAAAAAACATTTGTATTCAGCAAGGAAAGGATGCATTAAATCGATTAAAAGTGACAGTAAAGACTTTTACATCATTACTGAAAAAATATCTATTTTAAATAAACATGTTTTTTTGAACTTTCTCTATTCATCATATAATTAATCAAAGAGAAAATACACTTTGTTGAAAATAAGTGATTTTTTTTTTTTTTTTTTTTTTTTTTTTGAGCACCAAATCAGGACATTGGAGTGATTTTTGAAGGATAATGTGACACTAAAGACTGGATTAATGGCTGCTGAAAATTCAGCTTTGCCATCACAGAAAAAGAATTATATCTTAAAGTATATTCAAATAAAAAATAGTTATTTAAAATTGTAATAATATTTCACAATTTGATTGTTTTTACTGTATTTTGATTAAATAAATGCAGCCTTGATGAGAAGATGAACAAAATTTGGGGACGACTGTAACGACTTTCCATTTCTGTAATTTTCTAATTGCTTCAAGTTTGAGGCAATTTAATGAATTTATAGTTGAATGAATGAATGAATGAATGAGGCATTTATATAGCGCTTTATTGTGTATTGCAATACACCCAAAGCGCTTTACAATCATGTGGGGGGTCTCTCCTCAACCACCACCAGTGTGCAGCATCCACTTGGATGATGCGACGGCATCCACAGGACAACGGCGCCAGTGCGCTCACCACACACCAGCTACAGGTGGAGAGGAGAGAGTGTCATAGAGCCAATCAAGTTGAAGTTGAAGTTGAAGAACTGAAGCTCTATCTCACCTGCCAGTTCCTTGTTCTTTGACTGTAAGGTCTATTGGTTTGATGACGGAGTGGTCAGTGTGTTCCACAAAAGCAGATATGTTTCCTGTATGTGGTTCCGGGTGGAAGCGAGCGAGACGAAGACGACACAGTGGCCCACTGCTGAGCACTACAGGACTGGTCAGGTGGAAACTACATCTGCCAGCAGCGAAATGAGTCGAAGTGGGTTTTAGTAACAGAAAATGACCTGTTGAAGGACAGAAAATTCTTACTGGACTGCCAGTGTTATACAGACTGATTAATTGAACAAATGATCAACCAGCTATTGTTTGAATTGAATGTCAAAATATGATGAAGTTATTATCATTACCTTCTGATTTTCCAGTGGAATAATCTTTGATTGGCTGAACTCCCCATCTATTGGATCCGTGTTGCTGTGGTGATGTGACATACCAGTCCCCTCCAGTGCTGTGATTGGATAACGTCCAAGAACATGGAGATTCAAAATCACAGAGGAAAACTGCGGAAGGATGAAGTAACACTATATTAGGAGGTTAAAGGGACTCGAACTGCAGTGGCAAAATAATGACTCAAATTTTAAATGCAGGACTAGCTGTAATATACGTACTGATCAAAATAGAGAAAAGATAAATACATATATATCAGCAACCCACAGGCATAACTGTCTTAAATAAAAACTGAATAAGACTATATGGAAACATAAAACATTTTACCACAAATATTGTATAGTGATGGACATCCTATATATAATTAATTTGCCGAAACGCTAGAGGGAAAATAATTCTTACAGTACTAGAGCTAGGTAGTAACTGATTACATGTAATCAGTATTATTACCAAAAATTAAGCACTTGTACTTTGAATAAATTACATTTTAAAACACTCATAAATAATCAGACTACAGTTACATTTTTATGGATTACATTATTGCATATTATTTACACAATAGCAATAATTCACAAATTCACCAACTTTTTTTGTCATCTGATCCTCTTTTACCTAATATATGCACCTGAAATTTTAAAATAGATATTTTAATAATGAAGTATCACATTTGCCTGGTTATCTGACATCGTTTATGGTCACGTGACATGCATGTAAACAAATAAAATATTTCATTTTTCAGTAAGTGTTTTGATTCACTTTAAAATTATTTGTTTTAATTTAACATTTCTTATGATTTCATTAATTATTAGCTTTTCATTAATGTTTAATGCACTTCATGTTGTTGTTTACAACAAATGGAATATATTTTCTTACTCTTTGCATTTTTATAGCAATATCGTACAAGATTATCATATTTAAATCAATGTGAAAAATGAAGTAGGTCAAAAGTAATCGAAAAGTAATCTAAAGTAGTCTGTTTATATTATATAAAATGTGTAATATGTCAATTTAGAATCAGTAACAGATTACAATTATTGTAATTATTGTAGCTCTGTTAGCTATACACTGTTAAAAATGGCTGTGATTTTAACGGTAAAACACTGTGAAAAAGCTACGGTAAAAACCTGTTAAATGGTTAACAGTAAGTTTCCCTAATATATACGGTGAAAAACTGTAATAGACATTTCAGACAATTTTACGGTGAAATACCATTTTTGGAAGTGAAAAAGAATGTAAAATTTACAGGGGAAAAAAACGTAAATTGACGTTTCCAGAATTCCCTGCGTTGCATTTCAAATTTTGTTTGAATTTGTTGTTTTTTCTTTGAAATAACTAGGTTTCTTAGTTTTTTTCTTATCAGTTATGTTTACTAGGATTGTATGTTACAGCTAATGGTGTTAAATTAATGTTTATTGCATATTTCAGTTTAATGAGTCTCACCATGATGGTGTTTAGTGTTCGTGTGAATGACACTGTGCACCTTCTATATATGTTATTATTTAAAAGCTGCTTGTGATGGGCTTTGGTTCATCATGTGACTTTCTCATCACCATCTGCATTTGGTTGTTATCAGTGTATTTCAAAAGATACAAAACAGATTTCAGTACTTCAATAGGTTGGTATATTAACATTATATCAGTTAATGAAATAAAGTTAAAATCGAAAAACCTAAAATGTTGCTACCGTATTTTTTACGGTAGAATTCCGGCAACCACAGCTGGCGTTTTTTTTTTACAGTAGATTTTACAGATTTTTTTTTTTTACAGTGTACACTGTGCTCTTATAAAGTATGCAAGTAAATATTAATCATGTTAATATTAATAAATACAAAATCATATTTCACAAAAACACAGGAAATCATTCAGAAATCCTTATAACATGCGGAACTTTTTTATTATTATCAACGATGAAAACAGTTGTTCTGCTTAATATTTTTGTGGAAACTGTGACATTTCTCTCAGGATTCTTTGATGAATCCAAAGTTCAAACAAACGGCATTTATTAATTTTTTTTTCAGTAACATTATAAATATCTTTACTGCCACTTTACATCAATTTATTACATCCTTGCTGAATAAATGTACTAATACATACGTATACAATGAATTCCCTAAAACTTCCCTTTCAAATATTATCTGTCAGTAATTAAAATGGCAAAGAAAAAAGCAACCCCGTTTTTAAACAGATTCAGGAAGAAATTGGGTTCAGTGGTAGGATCACACTGGAATGGCCTCAAGAGAAAGTAATTAAACTGTTTTTTTACTCCCTGTTTCTCTAAAGCACGTCCAAAAATGCAAAACTTTATAATAAAATGATATAATAAGGACAAGGGTATGTCAGTTTGGACAACAGAGTAAATATCTTGAGGGCTTTCTGTTTGTCATCTGGCATTCCAGTGGAAAAACACAGACAAGTTGTCTTTGGAATCATGTAAGACTATTGATGAAGAAAGACCGCAACGAGGGAAGCCACAAAGCCCCTCTGACATTCGACTGAAACATCCCAACAGGATGTGCCCTGGGTGGAATACTTAACCAGATCAATGTTTATTCCCTGCTCAATGTGGTGACTGAAATGACAAACTCCATTTAGGAAAAAATACTGCGAAACAAAAAGGAAGAAAACAACTGCAAAACAACTGCTGAAGGAAAACGGAACAAATAAATATATCAGTGATTTACACTCACTGTCTTCTACTGGACTGGAGTCGAGAGGATTTGGATGCAATGGATCTTCTACTGCTCTTTCCAACAGAGCACAACTGCTCCTGACAACTGAAGAAAGACAAGAAGAATAAAGGTCAAACACACCATCAGAGAAGGTCCTTGTTCTTTTATGACATGATGACATGATTTAATAAATAATAGGACCAGTCAGTTTTAAGAACAGCCTTCAGATGAAAGAACCAACATCTTCGACTGAAGATCATTGCTTTTTGGTTTGATTCTCTCTATACTAGTAGTAGCCAAAGGAAGCCCAGGAAGCTTTATGACATTTTATGATCTGCATAGTGGTTTTGCCCACAGGCAACATTATGCGCAGTTCTTGTGTTTTATCAAAGAAGCATTCATTTAGAACAGCTGGATACAGCGCTGAGCGTTCTAACAATCAGCAAACATTACATTTATCAGCCAACATTCATCATCAGCACCCACGGCTATACTCATGTGTAAAATAAATGAATTCATTAAAACATGAAATTAAAAATTTAACAAGAGTTTCTTGTTTTGCATAGGACTTCAGTCTTTAAGTTTGCCTCTCTAAAGCAACAGAGCTTTTCGGATAAGCACTGGATTGTGACTGACTACATTTCAGGTTATGTCATTTGTTTATAACAGCACTTTAAAAGAAAAATAATAAAATGTCAACTTTTCTTCTTGCAGATAGTGGCACATTCCAGGAAAAAAAAGAAAAGAAAATATCCATATACAGGCATGAAGATGGTCAGCATTTTGTTTTACCACACGCCGTTTTCTTATTTTAAGATCTAGAGAGGTTGCCAGAGCAAAGCAAAAGAAAGAAAAGGGAAACTCAGTCCGTTCCATTATTAAAACATAAAAACATTTGATGAAAGTTCATTATCACAGCAATGGCTTACAGTGTGCCAAAATCAGCTCTGTAATGAATATGCTTGGCCAATTATGACCCACACTTACACAATCACTGGTGTACACTTATTCCAGTCATGTCCCGACCTAAACCAGATCTGTTTGATGGGGTTTAAAATGAAATCCTCCTACTGAAATATTCCCTTGATTTCAATGGTGTCAACTGTGTTAAGTTAAAAAGAAAAGCTTCTGACAGAATGCTAATGAAGATCATGAAGCAGGATTTACAAAAAACATATCAGTGACTTTGATGTTCAGATAAAGGTTATTAGATGAACCAAATACTGTACAATCATCATTTCTGTGACATTTATGATATTAAATAGCAGATCTTGAACAGCTGAACAGCTGAAGTTTGGTAGCAGGCCCTGATAAACTGAAAAACTTTAAACAAGACATACTTGCAGAGCATGTGAAAAATACTTCTAAAACCAATAAAATGGCAAATAATTAATACAAAAACAAATTCCTTGGCCAAACAATGGTCATGGTACATTCTGCACAAGAGCAAAACACTTACTAAAAAAGTGCCGTTCTAAATCAAACTGATGACGTTATAACCGATGACATGAGTGATACAATGGCTTCCTTTTCATCTGAAAGTTTCAAGCATGGAAATAAACAGCCTGGGAAGATACTTAAAAAGAATCAATAAGGCAATTTTAGCTACAAAGGCGACTACAAGTGTGTGTGTGTGTGTGTGTGTGTGTGTGTGTGTGTGTGTGTGTGTGTGTGTGTGTGTGTGTGTGTGTGTGTGTGTGTGTGTGTGTGTGTGTGTGTGTGTGTGTGTGTGTGTGTGTGTGTGTGTAAGGACTCAAATGGTCAAAAGGTCAAGATTCACAAATGCTCAATCACAGCCATATAGCCAATGGGGAATTTATCATATGATAAAATCATGTGATTTACTGCTAAATATACAAACAGACTGCAGCTGCCAAAAGGGTCATTATGGGCAAGTCAGCTAAATTTCAAGCCTCATAAAATTAACTGCAAATGAACATCCTATTTCCAGTAAATGACACAAAAAGGGTCTATATTCACCAGACGAATTAGTCACACTATCAGAAATAAACTAAATATAAGTACAGGCTATGTAATCCAAGAAATCCCCAAATACTTTACAATTAACTCAACATACTTTACAATTAGTCAACAAATATTGACTAGTAAAAGACTGAGTGCACTGCAAGTTTCATTTTGGTTGTATATTTGGTTCTATTAGTACCGCAAAAAAAAAATAAAAAAATAAAACAAAGTTCCGTTTACAAGTTCTAGGCTGTCACTGTATAACGAGTAGTTTAGATGAAGAAATAGTTGCCAGATTCTGCCATGTCAATGACACTGAATCATTGAAATATCACAGTGTTTAGTTCAAACACAACTATATTTACTTCAGTGAATATTAAAGTGGGTTTATTTTTGTCAATTTCTGTATAGACACGTACTTTAAAGATTTCGGCGGCAGCTTTTTGGCTGATTGAGCCCGTTGAATTGAAACAGATATGTTCAGCTCATCGAACCAGTGCACAAAAAAAGAGGAAGTGATCAAAGCAAGCAAATGAAGTCAAGAGGACACACAGAAGGATGTTCTAACTTTACACCATCTAAACTAAGCATTCTAATACGAGCATATTTTCATAACGACACTTGCTTATTACAGTTATTTCGTATCAGCTCTTCTACAGCCACAGAACGTACATGCTAGTTGGCCACAGGCCGTAATCGTTCCAGTGTGTGCAAGTGGTACTTTTTAGTCCAGACATATGCAAAACGAGGCAATAACACAGTCGACTTTGTTGCTGCTAGTTCTTTCATGACGGTATGATTTGTCAAATACAACACTCTTAAAATAAAGGTGCTTAAAAAGATTCTTCACAGCGTTTCCATAGAAGAACCATTTGTGGTTCCACAAAGAAACATTAAGCCAAAGGTTCTTTAAAGAACCATTTTAATCTGAAGAACCTTCTTTGCTAAAAAAAAACAGAAAGGTTCTTCAGATGTTAAAGGTTTTTTATGGAACCATTTAGACAAAAATGTTCTTCTATGGCATCGTGAAGCACCTTTATTTTCAAGAGTGAATGTGGACCAGACGTATGCTAATATGCCTGGACTATGTTGACAGACAAAAGTCTGGCTCTGTTAGATGAATTTCCATCCAGTTTTCTGATTTATCGAAGTATGAATATGAAATAATGATTATCTGAACTTCTGTGAGGAGCCAATAAACCATGAACAGTAGACCATGCTGGTTTTTCAGTGAAGGTTAAAACTAAGAAATCCTGAGCCAGATGAAGGAATCTCTCATGTGTAATTCAATATACATTTCTAATGGCTCAAGATTTGAGTTGTAACCTCAGATTAACCTGCTTTTATCTAGGGGCTCCGTCCTTCAGCAGGAGCAACTTATTTCGCTCTGCCAGAGCCCTCTGTGTTTGATTTCCATGTGTGACAGTCCTCTGATTCGTATCCAAGTGGTGAAGCATGGCATCTGGCCTACCTGTTCCACCCAGTTTAGGGCAAAAGAGGAACATCTGACAGCTGGGCTTCGTTAAGCGCACACTCTCAGAAGAGTGCTGTCACTTCTCACCAACATTATACACAGCGCAGTGTGCAGCTGACTCATCTGCTGATAGTGCCCAAGTCTGTCCAAGCCTTATCCTACTCTTTCTTCCTCTGAGAGGATAATGTCGACTCTTAATACTCTCTATTTCAGCTGAGAGGCGCACAGGCAATCCTTACCACTAATGTCTGATGCTGTGGAGGAGCCATTCAATGTGGGTTTAAAGGGGTCATGCATTTTCAGATCTTGAAATTATGTTTCTAAGGTTATCTTATGAATTAAGAAAACTTTTTGCACCAAAAAAGTTCAGATTTTTGTGATAATGATCATTGTTCATCCTTATTTCCACTCTCACATGTGACGTGTTTTGATGCTTGAGATGGTAAGCGCTGTAGAGCCGTATATGTTTGAGCCAGACACAGAAGAAAATGAATCAACACAACCACAGCAACTGTTTCAGCGAGGTAACTGCTCTCCTTTGTTAAAACCTGTTATTATAACTAGTTGTCAGACTGCTATATTTATTGATATTTAGAAAAAAAACAGCTGGCAAATTGAAAATAATGAAGAAAAGAGTCAGTTGTGAAATGAAGAAAACAAAACAAACAAACAAAAAACATTATTGTTCAATGGCTTAGGCATGTTACTAAAAATAAACTGATATTTAAAATTTAGAGGGGTATGCAGAGTTTTTGGTGCAGAGGTGCAGATTGTCTACATTCAAGGACAGAACAATGTCAGACAGTCTTGATTTGTGTGTAGAGAAGAAAAAAAACTCAAACCCTTTCAAATCCTGGCGTTTCTAAAGGGTGGAAAACAAAAATTCAAGAGTTAGCATTAAAGGACACCTATTATGCAAAATTCACTTTTACATGTTGTTTGAACATAAATGTGTGTTGGCAGTGTGTTTACACCACCACACTACAATGATAAAAATCTGCCCACTCCTTTTTTTAATCCCAATAAATCATAAGCAGTGTTTCAGAACAAGCTGTTCGCAGAATCTGTACAATGTGACATCACTTTGCACAGGCCCCGCCCACGACTGTTGATAGACACTGCCGTATTAGCCTGAGTGAACGACACACAATCCACCGTTTATCTTCATGCTAGAGCATTTAAAAGCAGCATTCAAGTAAGAAATGTCTTCTTATTACAGCTAGAGGTTATTCATTCCAAAGCAGTGAGTATGTTCTGTTTTTATTCTGTTTGGGTCATTACTGTATGCTGCTGACACTTATTACACTGTCACTTAATATAAACATACAATTTATTTTCCAGCTGTTTACTTTCACAGACATAACCAAATGTGTTTTCAAAATGCTATAATAAATTATCTGTGGGGTATTTCGAGCTGAAACTTCAAAGACCTTCAAAGAGCCTTAAACTTGCAGAATGTTATTTATTGTAGAGTATCCTCTGTTGTTAGATTAGCTACATGCTTGAAGATGCCATCAATGTAGAGTGTTCCAAATCGTCACAAATCTGATTGTGTCATCCTAATAAAACTCAGGTAATATATGCAATTCTTTTTGTTTTTTAACGCAAATACTGAATATTAATAGCATTTTTTATAGCAGTCAAGAAAAAACATCTTACAGTCCTTTTCAGCACATTCCTAACAACAATATAATGAGCATATTCATGTTTACGAGGAAGTTCATAGACAAAAAGCTTGAAGAAGAGACATATGTAGGCCATTAATGAATGTCTCAATGTTCACAAGCCACTACTGCAACTCTAAACCAGGCTGTCAGCACATATTTTCACCATAAATGTAATTTAATTATAGCACTTAGCGAAGATCACAGAACATGCTTTTGGGTTTGTCTGGGACTTTGAGGCAGTGTTGAAAGTGTAGAAAGAATTCAACTAATCATGGAAAGACTTTGCTCTGTTTGACACACTAAGAACAATCTGATCGATTTTTGATTTGAAACTCAAAATTCCAGGCATGTCTGCATTTATTTGACCATTTTTTACAGCACAAAAGTAACATTGTGACATATTATTACTATATAAACATACATAAAATGTAGTTTATTATTATTAATGTATTATGATGGCAATGCTGAATTTTTAGCAGCTATTACTCCAGTCTTCAGTGTCACATGATCCTTCAGAAATCATTCTAATATTCTGATTTTTACACAAGAAACATTTATTATTATAAATGTTAAAAGCCCAAGTGAACTCTCCATCCACCTCTGCAAACAATATAAAACATTATAGCCCTGACTTTTAGTCACAGATTTTGTTTCATTCTGCATCCCTAAAGGAAATTAGCTGATAAAGATGTGCTATTAAGCCCTACAATGAAGAGCATTTTACTTGTAACAAAAAAAAAAAAAAAAAAAATGGACAGCTGTAATAAAGAATGAAGAGTGAGAGTATACAAGCCCACTTATCTGAGCCCCCATTCATGAGAGGAAAATCAGGCTTTTGGCATTTGCAAAAAAATTTACTCACATAATTGAATTTTTCTTGTAATTGGTTGCAGCTAGGGTCAAATTATCAGAAGTAAGGGTTTTAAGATATATTTCATAGTGGGGGAAAAAACATCCTACCCCATTTAAACCCTCAGCATTCACTTCCTGTCTGTACAGTCCTATTATACAGGGGACATTGATAGAAAGCAGGATGTTACTCTGCAGGTGTTCCACAGAACACCTTTAAAATTCATTTCATTTTGCACAGGTCTTTACAGATTTATCAGTAAAACATGGAAATGTGATATCTCAGTGAAGCAAGGCACAAAAGATCATTGTGGGCTTTGCAAAGACGGGCCAGCACAGCAGGAACAGCGATTGAGTTAGTATGAATGCTGCAGCTCACCAAATGTTAGAAGCGACCAATGAATTCAAGAGAGAAAAGATCAAACTGAGTTCTACTAAGAATTCTTAGAAAAAGAAAGTCATTTTCTGTCTGCGAACCTGAAGACAATCAGAATAACATGACATTCTGACATTGATGTTGACTAACTGAAGGCTGCATTATTATTTTATTTTTAATTTTTTTCAAAATAATTCAGTTCAGGCCTACATCATCTATCATGGGATTTGGCTCTGCTTGGACTAAAATCAATTAGAAGATTAAAAAAATAGCAGGAGTAAACCCACATGAGAGCAGTTGTGTCCCTTCGCTTTGGAGAGAGTCTGTTTTCATTCAGTCTTTTGACCTGTTGCCAGATCACTGCAGAAAAGACTCTCTACCATATATGAGGAAAGATCCATCAAAGTTAAATGTTTCAAGCCTTTATTCTGACTGAATCTATTGTTTGTTATTGCAAGGAGTATATAGATGCTAGTACAGTACGTTATTAACATGATAGCAAGAAAAAAATTTATCCCTCTATGTTCAAATAAATTTTTTGATCACCATATGCAAGACTGACAAATATCACAATTGACCCATCAGTAAACCCCGCCCCCCCTTAGTTACTGTCACTCACTCGGACAAACAAACAACAAACAACAAACGTTGCTAACTGTCTTACAATGACAGCTGTCAGAGTGAAAACCTCGTCCCAAGATGTTTTTGATTAATTTTGGACACAGAAGGACCATCATTCAAGTGGGACTTAAATGTGCTATGGAGGGATATATAAAAGTTTTTAAAATAAATATGTAAAAATACAGATCACAATGCAAACGGGAGAAGCCTCACATTAAGGTCGTCATGATCACAATGACAACATCCCGGATCAACACTGCTCATGCACCACAGTGTAAGATTAAATTAATTTACATTTAACCAGTTAAATATGGAGAGGCACTGAAATGTAGACCTTCGTTTATGTGTTTTTGACACTGTACAAGACGTGAGAACAGTTCGCTATTTAGATTTGTACCTTAGCATTGACTCACTAACTTTAATGTTAGCTATAGTTTTAGCCAGAGATACAGTGCTGAAGCACAAGATGACATTAATGTTTTGCTTAAGCAGATGAAAATTGTAACTTAATGAGAGTATGACAACCAGAAAGTGAATGCTTTCGTCTTCATTGGGATTGGGGTTGAATGCTTAGGGACATTTTGCTCTGTTTTAGTTGGGATTAGGAGATGGAATAAAATAAATTCTATTGCCCATCCTCACAGGATACCAGGAATCAGTGTTTCAAGTACCCTATGCACACTGTTTTTCCATTTTTGTAGCATAAACACCATCAAACCAATGAAAGCTTCGGATCTTGCAATGTTTCTCTATGGCGCTGAAACCTAAAGTTGTCTGAGTTCTGGTCCCTGTGCAACTGATACTCAACTGCCATTGGCTCATCTGCGTTCGAGGGGAGGGGCCAATTGTGACTTCCAGCATCACAGTTACACTTAAAAAAGAGGAAATGAATACTTCCATTCAGCAAGGATGCATTAAGCTGATCAAAAGTGAAAGTAACGACATTTATAATATTACAAAAAATTCTGTTTCAAATAAATACTGTTCGTTTAATCTTTCTATTCATCAAAGAATCCTGAAAAAAAAATGCATCATCACTAAAAATATTAAGCAGCCAACAGAAGGATCCTTTCAGAAGGATTGTTTGACACTGAAGACCGGAGTAATGATGATGAAAATTCAGCTTTGCCATCAAATGAATAAATTCAATTTTAAAACTCTAAAAATATTCAAATAGAAAAGTTATTTTAAATTGTAATAATATTTCACAATATTATTTATTGTAGTTTTGATCAAACTCATGTAGACTTTGTGAACACGAGTGACTATTTTTGAAAACATTAAATCTTAATGACCCCAAACTTTTGAATAGTTGTTTATATTATAACAACCTATATTTGTGTATCAGGCCTACATTTGGCATAAATAACTGAATATTGTTTATTTTTTAATTATTTATATTTATACTTATGTATTGGGATCAGTAAGATTTGTAATGTTTTTTAAAGAAGTTTCTTATGCACATCAAGGCTGCATTTATTTGTTAAAAAATACAGAAAAACAGTTATATTGAGAAATATTATTGCCATTTTAAATAACAGTTTTCTATTTTAACATGCTTTAAAATATAATTTATATTTTTTGGAACTTGTGACACTTTTTTCAGGACATTAAAAATAAATCAGCATATTAAAAAGATTTCTGAAAGATTGTGTGACAACAAAGACCGGATGAAGACTAGAGTAATGACTGATTTATATATATATATATATATATATAAAATTGTAAATATTCTGTAGGCTGTTGTTATGCATATGGACCATGTTTTCTAATTGATATTTTTAGAAAATATTTATATAATTAAAAATCTGCTCTGAAAGATTTAATCTATTTGCTATTTTTATGTTTTATTAAAGTTTATATGTTGTGACGTTTTATATATTGTTGTGTTACCTCCAACCTCTCCGGATTCTTTTCACAACTTTATTAAAAATGTTCCTGTTAATTACTTCTGGGACCCTTATCAGATTTAATGCCATTGAGAGAACATCACTTGACACAGAATGTTCTTATAATCATTCAATCATTAACTAGACCATATCTGGGCTGCTGATAACAATCTACAATGCCAGATGTCAAAAACATCAAGTGATTCATGGACTAATCGTATAACGTTACCATGTGTGGGTCAGGCAAACCAAAGGGATTTACTTTTCTTTCTGATGTGAAGGATGTATTCAACACATCTTCACTGAACAGGAGTGACGCGAACAACAACATTTCAGATTCAATTGTTGCTCTTAAGAAGCCATGGGTCTCTAAAACCACCTTAATATTGATTCACTAAATGTCACAAACCAAATGTCAACAAAGTCAAAACAGTCTCCTGACAGCATCTAAAGGGAGTTGTCTACGTGCACAGGCCCATCTGGACTGCTGCTCCACGGGAATCAAAGTGTTTCATTATTATGTAGTAGGTGTGTTAGACATTCAGGGGGAACAATAATTACAGGCTAATAGTGTGTGGCTGGCCCTCCTGAGACTGTTTAGATGGATCTTGTGTGAATCTTACAAGTACTTCAAGTATCTGCCACTTTCTATGGTACACTCTGGTGACCTGCTATCTTTTTAGAGGCACAAACCCCATGTTGTTGTACAGTGCAAACTATTTAGACCATTTAAACCACAGTTTAAACCACTATACAAGACAAAATTAACAATAAGATGGAAAGAAGGTAGTTGTAAACCAATCAAATGACTTTTAACCACCTTTAAGATGGGGATTTTGGCCTTATGGCAACCTACTGCATGATTTTCTCCCATGACAAAAATAAATAAATGAATAAATAAATAAAATCATAAAAATTTGACTTTTGTGCAATATTGTTACTGCATGATTTTCTCCCTATGTAACATACATTTAAAATATACAGCATGAAGGGTGTAAATATTCTCAATTCCATTTAAATTTTTTACCATTAGTGCTGACTGAATTTGCTAAGCTCAACCATACAAACATGTAAATCAAAATTAATGAAACAAAGTTAATTTAGAGAAAATAAATATAAATAGAGTCCCAAACTAGCTACAACATAAGTGGGCTTAATTTAGGTACACTGTAAAAAATAATTGTAATTTTAACTGTAAAATTTTGTATAAACACTACGGAAAAAAAACTGTTAATAGGTTAACAGTAAGTTCCCGTACTATATACAGGGAAAAACTGTAAAAGATCTAACCAGACATTTCATGTAATTTGACAGTAAAACGCTGTTAATTGTACAGTTTTTAAGAAGTAAAAAAGAACAAATAAATGTATAATTTACGGTCAAAAACTGTAAACTGATATTCCCAGAATTCCCTGTGTGACACTCCACATTTGAAAGTATTTTGTTTAAATAATCATGTATTTTTTAATAGTTTTTGTTATCAGTTATGTACATTTGAGCTTTATGTTACATCTTCTGTTGTTTAATGAAAGTTTATTGCATTATTTAAGTATCATGTGTGTTACCATGATGGTGTTTTGTGTTTGCATAAATGACTCTGTGCACTTTCTATATATTAGTATATACTTCTGCTTGTTGCGAAGCTACTTGTGATGAGCTTTGATTCTTCATGTGGCTTTCTCTTTTACCACCTGCATTATTATGGTGGTTGTCAGTATGTAAAAGGTACAAAACAGATTTTAATAGCAGTGTGCGTTGTTGAATTTACTGGTTTACATTCAAATTTTCTTGTTTGTAAATTAGTTTTATACTTTAAAATTTACCGTTTTTGGCCATAAATGTGTTTACAGTTTTTCTGTATTTTTTACAAAATTATTCTGGCAACCACAGCTGCCAAAATTATTTTGTAAAAACTACAGAATTTTTTTTACAGTGTATAATTTGCATCCCCATTCTACCATTTCTTCAGACTTTTTTCTCTATGAACTTATGTTTAATGTTTTTTGGTTTTTTAAAGCTATGACTAAAAATGGATAATAAATATAATCTATACGCCGTTATTTTAAAAATAAAACAAAAATATATGCAACGTGCATTTATATTTCATAAAAATTTATGCAACCTCCAGAGGTTTTTCTAAAGGCGTTTTCTAAAGAGTTTCAGACCTCTATTGCCTGGCTCTATTTTTGGTTATCTATCCATATGGTCAAAAGATGAACAGACAATCAACACAGTCTGGGCATGAGCCAAAGATGGTAATGATCTCTGACAGCTTAAAAAAAACTGTCACTGTGAACCGTTTATGTTGGCTATGAGCACAAATACTCTGCTTGCAAGTGACGTTGCAGTGATGCACATTACAACACACTTATTACGCCTCTTTAATGTTTGATGCTAAAAGCAAACACTTTGATCTGTGTTTAGAGATTCAGACCTGTAATTACTGGACTATTATGCAGCTACCTTGGCAAAGGAAGTCCATTTCACCAGACACACAGTCATGCTGAGCACCACTTATACGTGCAAGCGCCCACTTTACTTCCACAACTAAAACCTTCTTTAAGTCAAAGTCGACATATTGTCATTTCAGTAATTCATGGTGTGGGAGTAATAAAATGCAGTTTCCTCAGAAACCATGGTGCCGACATTTTACACTGTACTTACAGCATACATTCAACAAAACAATGCTGAAGCTTTTCACAAATTATATTACTGTCACAATGATGTCACCTAAGGCTATATCGTCACTGTTACTATGGTTTCGCGTGTCAGCGGTGTCTCATAAGTCAAATTGCAAACAACAAAAAGTAATGATGAATTGCTCATTCAAAATGTGAGAGACTGATATGACAAACATGACAAGGCTGAGCTGTTTTCTCCATCATCGCAAATTCAGGGAGAGCTCACTCAGAAAACTAAAAAATAAATATATAAATCATCTCAGCTGAGCTTCCTTAACATCAATGAGATTAAATGGAAAATAAATGGAGACTTTCGTCAATGTATATCCTGCTTCTCAGATTTTTGGAGAAAAAAAATACTGGAACAGAGATAAAGTAAAGATTTTTTGTGAGAGTTAAGCACTCTCACAAAAACACCTGTTATAATCACTGAAGATGTGTACACTAAAAATTAATCACTTACAGTAAATCACATCAGATATTTATAGTTTAGGATGAGAGAACTGGCGGGAGTGCAAAATTTATTCAGTGAGAGTGCACCACTGATAAAAATGATTTTGTGGTGAAGTAAATACTACAGAAAAACAAATGTAATTTCTACATTAAATAATTTAGTTCAGGCAAGAATTTAAATAAAAGAGTAAATTCAATATTAGTACTCAGTCTAAGCTTGTAGAATTTAAAGTTTGAACTTATAAGTATAATTTACTAGGAATTGTTTGTTATTTTTACAAATATTGTTTAAGTAAATATCAACGTCATGATCGGGTTGTTCCCATCATGCACTTGGGCATGAATAATTAATAAGGTAATTTTTTTTTTTTTGCTGTTTTCGAAATGTATTTACACTGTTTTGTGGTTGCTTTTGTTGTTAGGTGAAGTAACTTGCTGTTTTGTGACATCTGGAGTTAATTTTTTACTCAAAATGACCCATTCATACTCAAACACTATTCACTGATTGTCACCGTCATTGTGCATCACGTGCCAAGTATTCAGGTCTCTGTGTTCATTCAGTTAATAACTATATTTGCTCACATACGTGCTTGTAACTTAACCACATGCTTTATAGCCATTTTTGTTTTCAGTGTTGTTTGAGTAAAGTTTACAAACCTTGACTGAGTGAAATGTACTTGAGTATTGTAGGGTAAACTTAATATAATTAAGTAGAAATTACTCATCAAACTCTACCTGGCCACGTTAAATTTACTTATTTCCTTTACTAATTTTAGATAACTTAGTTAAGAAGATTTTACTTAATTCCATATTTAAATTTTATTTAAAAAAAATATGCTTTCAAAAACTTGCAAAATAAAAATTAAGTACATTTAACATTTAACTCAGTGCTGAAAAAAAACTCAATTTCAGGGGTCATAAGCTAAACTTCTCTGATTGGCCATTGCATTCATTAGCTTAACAGAAACATATGTGCAAAATATGTAAAAAGAAATTCGATCAGATCTAAATTTAATGCCACAATCAACAGTTTTCATATATTTTAAAGTGGGCATGAAATGGAAGTTGTGATAATCTTTTCTTCCCTATTGTGACATATATCTGAGGGAAATGGCTTCTTGAACAAGACAAACATAGGGCCAGATTTCATTTGGTTCATTGGGAATTGATTGGATCGTTGGATCTGAATCTCATGTGAGCGACAGGCTGCTGGAGTGGAGGGGAGTTATTTTGATTATAGATTATGAGGGCACAGGAATTAAAAACAAATAATGATGTGCAAAGATAAATTTATTTAAAAAAAACACTGTAATATTTGTAAGAAAATAAGTATTGTCATTTTTAATTTCAATCAGCTGCATCCACTTACCACCTCTCTAGATCATCTCCCATTTAGTTCAAATGATCTTCTAAAAATAGTCAGTTACAATTTACCCTTATAAAAACACTTTTATAACATATTGTATACCTTAATTAAAGTGCTGGTTAGAATACACATGTAGTAAACCTCAGGTACGACATTGCCATTTGGGTCAATATGTAATCAGAAATGTGGGGGGTGGAGACCAACATTCTGCTAGTCTCCGCTTGAGACGGCCTAATGCATATTTCATGTTGCTTGATCTGGCAAGCTGTGATGTGATTGGCTAGCTTTATGCTAGCTTTGGCTTTTAACAATCCTGTCTCCATTTATTTATGCCTATCAAATAATCAGTACTTTTGGTTGGATGGAAATTGTGGTTATAAACTTTCCACACATTTTTGGGATGTTTTTTATACAGTCACAGACCAACACTGCTGCACTTTTTTTCCCCTCCTGATATTTCACTATTGCATTATTATTTCATGTGAAATATTTCACATAAATCCACTGCGAAATGGGTAACACAAAAGAAACTCTGTTTTTTCATGATACATGTCTTTTGGGTGGTTCTTTGCTATCACAATAATAATCTATCTTCTGATTCAGTCTGGTTAGAAAATCTGGCAACAGAAGAAATGTAAAATAAATGACAATGCATCTGAAAAAGACTGAGTCTGGATCATGACTCTTACTTCTTTTCTAAAGCAGTGACATTCACAATCCCTAGATGGTTAAAAACCCTCAAAGCTGACTGTAAGCTGACAGAGCAGACTCATAATACATGATATAAGAGAGCTGCTTTCTCTCTTTAATGCTCATCAAAAAAGCCAAACATTTTAGTAATATTACATACTGTAGTTGTTAATACTCTAGGTCATTCCTGAGTGAGTCAGAAGTTATTTCATTTGGCTTGGAAAAAACTTAAATAGATGAAAACTGAAAAGAGAATAGCAAAACCACTAGAGAAAAAGAAAGGGAATGTAAAAGGCTAGAGGCAGTATTCACCTACTTGTACATGCCGTGAGTTACTTGAAAGCAGGTTTCAGTTTTTTCTCAGACTGACATCTGCACATTCAATTTTGCTAAAAGCTCAGTGCAACAAAGGAGGGCAAAATTACATACAAATGATTGTCGGTGTGTGCCAAAAATATTAATAAACAAACAAACAAATGCATACATAAATATGTTAGACAGATAATGTATGTACTGAATACTAAATGGCCAGAATGCTGAACACTGCAGAGAAATGACGTACTGTCCAACATGAACCAAAACTGTTCATGTGGACCACTCTTTCCAGATTGCTAATTAAGTGAAGTCTGTTTGCTATTACATAAAAAATGACCTTATAAAAGCAACTCACGCATTATATAAATCATACATACTCTTGCTATGCCTAATGGACAACAAACACGAGTTGATAATCTGTGATGCTGATGAGGTAATTTTGTCTAAACAGGACAGATGAAGTACTAATGAGAAGGATTAGATTAAATATCACATCTCCTAGACTCAAACCAACAGACACATTAGCATATGCAAAGCCCTCTTAAATAAGAGCCATTTTTTGTGAATTATGTGCTTCAAAGTATGAATAAATGGATATAATAAAAACACACTGGCATATGTTTAGACAGGAGTTAACTATATAATGAAGGTAGTTTTTATGTTGAATGGGATCTCTATTTTTTATAAGAGTAAGGTTGGGAAAGATGCCACATGATTTGAATATTAAGTTGATTCATAAAAAATATTTGTTCGCCAAAATTAATCGTTTCATAAATGTTCCACAGTTGGAATTTCGCTGTAACGGCTGCTTTAAGACAGGTTAACATGGCCCATAAAAGTGAAACACAGCCAAAATCAATTATTAAGCATACTGAATTAAGTGTATTTTCTTTTGTTGAGCGTGCAGAAACTGGCAATAAACACACTTAAAAATATTTAGTGGAATATTTCTCATATATTTTTTTGTAACCTATATCTGTACATGAAATGCCTTCTAAACGTCTGTTCTGATTTCAGAGTCACATGTAGAACATGCATTAAAAACCAAAAAAACAAACAATAATAATAAGTATTTTGGAAAGCCAATAGCTATTTGTCCTCAATTTAACAGCTCATTTTAATTTTTTAAAAGAAACTTGTACTACAGAGAGTTTGTCTTTAACTCAAAAAAGGTTGCCAAGAACAGCTGAATCTGAACCAAGCCTGCTCAAGTTTGAAGACAATTAGTTCTTCCCCATATACTCCAACTCTTATAGGGTACTTTATTTAATTAGTATGGCACCACAGATTTAGCCAGCGTATTCTGAGATGTCAAAGGGTTTCATGCCTCTGAATAAATTAATTTCAAAGTGCTGTTGAAATCTGCGCGGTTAGTATCTCCTGCCGTCCTTTAAAATCATAATGTGGAAATCCGCTTACATGTGTTTTCCAATTGACCCTAATCGAAGAGAAATTAGCGGTTTCACGATTCTGTTTCTCATGGCATCAAGATGAATTCATTTGTAACCATCAAAGTCTGAATACATTTCTATCAACGTCTCGTTTGAACATGTTTAACATCGCCAGAAACCAGCAGGTCAGAATTTGTTGCAAACACTTACCTGTGAAGATGAAAAAAGCAAGTTTTAAAAAAGTTTGTCGAGTAAAATAATCCATGGCTCCTTAAAGAAGGATCCTGGAGATAAAGTACTGTTAGCCTAATCTCTGTCCACTTTTATTCCTGGCCCGGGAGACAAAAAAAGCTCAATAATAACAAATAAAGCGTCTTTTCGTTACTATCCAATTCTGTCTTTCGTCTCGTGCTTCTCGCGCCTCAGAGCTGCTGTGATTCATTATGATGCTGATGCTGCAGCGCGTCTCTCTCTCTCTCTCTCTCTCTCTCTCTCTCTCTCTCTCTCTCTCTCTCTCTCTCTCTCTCTCTGATAAACTAACTGACGCTCGGTCCTAATGCCGGTTAGCCACGGTTGGTCAGTTTCATAAGCTCCATTGGGTTAAAGGTGCACTCTGTAATTTTCAGGCTTTTCATATAAAGTCAGGCTTTCCATATAAAGAAATGAACAGGGTTTTAGGAGAGAAAAAAAAATCATTAATACCTGTACATTCTCATGAGGTGACAGTACATAGGCTACTGGTCTTCTAGAAAAATCCAATTCATTTTACTTGGAGCAGGTCACCCTTTCATGAAGGTCGCCATACTGACGTCACATGACCGGTTGTGTCAGTATTATGCAAGTATTAATTAATCTGATTGTAGCCTACTTTCCTAAAAGAGACAAACAAAAAAAATAAAATAAAAAAATGAAGATGTTTTTAGAGTATCACAGAAAATTTCCAGAATTGGGGGTTATCGTGTTTCTCTGTCATGTGATGGAGCATGTGTTTGACATGAGTTTCTAATATAGAGTTTAGATCCGCCTGTCATCCTCCAGAATAATGATGGGACGTTTGGCATTTAACCTTTCAGGAAATAGTTCACTTCCTGCTGTAGATGTTCTGCACATAGTTGACTTATCAAAGACACATCAAAGGCATTGACTATTATCTCGCAACAAAAACTATTCTTTGTCCAAGTTCTTGCGTTTTTTCCATATTTCTGTGTGGAACACACAACTAAGAAAAATATGAGATAGTGTTTTGTAGATGTAATGCATTAAAATATGTTCATTATGTCCTCAGCTCTGTGACAAAGCAAATATTAATTATTTGATGTATAGGCTACCACTGAGAAAAATGAGCATAAAAGCATATAAATAAATAAATAATGTAGTTAAATTATACATTAGTGTCCTGCAGTGTCATTCCTAAAATGTTCCATTAGATTTATCACTGTTACCATAGCACTGTAAAAAATTTCAGACCTTCCCAACTCAATTTTCCAGTGACTGATTACATCTAAATTTTTCCATTGGCCCAACTGAATTTCTACAAATTTAATTTTTTTCAATTGTGTCAACAGTCTGTTAACATTGGCTCTATGAGAAATATTATTTTTCCTCCCTTGCTTCTAGACTCTGGAATTCTCTTCCTTATAATATTAGAAATGCAGAATATTTTAATGTGTTTAAATCTTTTTTGAAAACTCACTTTTTTAGACTTGCTTATCTGTGAGTTGTTAGGTGCTGAGAGGAAGGGTATTAACTTTTAAAGGCGCTATATAAAAATAAATGTATTATTATCATTATTATTATTATTATTATTATTATTATTATTATGTTGAGCCAATTGGAAAAAAAAATTAAATCTACCAAACCATGTTATTGGCCCAATTAAATATTTTAAATAGTAGTAGCATACTTTTTTTTTTTTTTACCTAATCTAAAAATGCATATTTGCAAATTATATTGCTAAAGCAACCTTACTGAATTGTTTATTCCCTGTTGTCCCAAAAGAAAATTAAATGATGATACACTGAACACTGACACATTTTAATAAGTTTTTTAATCAAATCTACAACAATATTGTACTAATACCTTACAATGATAATCATTGAAATGTTCTACACAGTAAACCTTACAAAATCATGCATTCTCATAAGATACACAAAGCTGATTAATTGCACTTTAAACATTAATACATTCACAAACATGCAAAAATATAAAAAATGTTATAAATTATCTGAGGTTACTTTTTACATTTAGATTACCTTTGCCATCAACTTTACATGAAGATAATGGAGAAGCAGTTTTAACATTAAGTGACATTAAGCAGTTTTAACATTAAGTGACATTTTAACATTAAATGGCATATGCCAATGGCATATGCCATTGGCATATGCCGCTATGCTCAGTGACACTTCCGGTTTTCAGTGGCAAGTGTCACTAAAACCTGTGACACATGTCAATGGACTGCGTCTTCAGCTTATCAGTTTTAATTATAAAATAGAGACTATTCAGAGGCCATAGCTAAAAAAAAAAAAGAAAAGAAAAGAAAAATGAAACGTTTTAATCAAAAGTGCCACTAACTGACACTTGCCTATGCGAAATTACATAAAAATATAAACTGTCATGAAAAAACTCCACAAACCATTATAAAGTGATGTTTACTATTCTAACGTGCTTTATGAAACTTACACCAACCATTCAGAAGTGTGCTTGACCTTGACACAGGATTATAACATATAATATATAGTAAATAACAAGAAACACACATACATATATATGTATGTGTGTTTCTTATTACACAGTTACAATTATAAACTGAATTAAATTTAGTTTATATATGATTATTATATTACTATATAGAATATTAAATATTGTATTTTTTAAAGTCATGCCAGTAAAGCAATTTTGAATTTAATTGAATATTAAAGCCATGATAATCTGGTGCTGGCCAATGTAAAATTTATATGGACACCTACCGGTGTGCACGCATACAAAAATAAAGGTTTACAGTAAGGGATGCAGGTGTTAATGCGGTATTCGTAGTGATCCATGATAAATCCCCCCCCCCATCCTAGAATGGGTAGTCTGCGCGATCTCCCACATGCAATAGCACTGTAGGTTCTTACACAAAATTCAGTGTCATCTGCCACTCAAAAACAGATGTGCCATAAACTCACAACATTTGAGAAAGTATAACCGACTTAAAAACACTTTTAATTGACTTTTTTAAAATCACTAAATTAAGCCATTTGTTTAGGATATCGCATCACAATTGCATCCTCTATAGATATAGTTGCGACACGTACATGACAATGACCCAGTCCATTGGCACATGTCACAAGTTTTAGTGACACATGCCACTCTCCACTCACTGAAAATTGGCTGTCCAAATGACACAGCTGAACTGACCGGTTTTCATTGGCATGTGTCAGTGGAGAGTGGCATGTGTCATTGACATTGTCACGTAAGTGTCGCAACTATATCTATAAAAGATGCAATTGTGATGCTAATGGAAATAAACTTACAGTGAAAAATACACATTATGGGGCATTAGACACATTTTAATCTTAATAGAGAAATATTTGTTGTACAAATGAATTTCAGGATGCAAAAAATCGTATACTTGACCGCAACATACTGTTAATTAAATCAATATCGTTCTGCCGTTAAATGCGTGTGTCACGCAATCTACATTATGCAGCGGCACCCAGCAGCAGGTGTCAGTTACTACCGAAGCGAAGGTGCGACAATGTCAGTGATACAAGACACAGTCCATTGACATGAATGAATGAAGCATTTATATAGCTCTTTATTGTGTATTGCTATACACCCAAAGCACTTTACAATCATGGGGGGGTCTCTTCTCAACCACCACCAGTGTGCAGCATCCACTTGGATGATGCGACGGCAGCCACAGGACAACGGCGCCAGTGCGCTCACCACACACCAGCTACAGGTGGAGAGGAGAGACAGTCATAGAGCCAATTCAGTGGATAGGGATTATTAGGAGGCCATGATAGACAGGGGCCAGTGGAGGCAATTGGGCCAGGACACCGGGGTTACACCCCTACTCTTTTACGATGAGTGTACTGGGATTTTTAGTGACCACAGAGAGTCAGGACCTCGGTTTAACGTCTCATCCGAAAGACGGTGCTTTTTTTACAGTATAGTGTCCCCCGTCACTATACTGGGGCATTAGGACCCACACAGACCACAGGGTGAGCACCCCCTGCTGGCCTCACTAACACCTCTTCCAGCAGCAACCTAGTTTTCCAAGGAGGTCTCCCATCCAGGTACTGACCAGGCTCAGCCCTGCTTAGCTTCGTGGGCAACCGGTCTTGGGCTGCAGGGTGATATGGCTGTGGCATGTGTCACTGGAGACATGACATGTATCACTGGTTTTAGTGACACTTGCCACTGAAAACCGGAAGTGCCACCGGAAGTGTCACTGAGCATAACGGCATGTGCCAATGGCGTCTGTGCGTCAGATGTCATGTCACTTAATGTTAAAAATGCTGGTGGGATAATCTTTAAAAACACTAAGAATTTTATACACTAAAAAATTTTACATTTTTGAAATAAATAAATTTAAATAAAAGAGGTACTTTGAAACTGAAGGGTTAGTTCACCTAAAAATGAAAATTCTGTCATTACCCTCATGTCATTCCACATCTGTAAGACCTTTGCTCATCTTCAGAACACAAATTAAGATATTTTTGATGAGATCTGAGAGCTTTCCGTCCCTCCATAGGAATGCAGTTTACACAGTCAAGGCCCAGAACAGTAGGAAAGACATCATTACAGTAATCAACGTGGCTCCAGTGGTTTAAACCTCAATTTTAGGAAGCACATACAGCAGCTGTGTTCCATGCACAAATCACGGTTCAAAAGATGAAATGGATACATTTCAAAACCTCAGTTTTAAGGAAAAAAAAAAAAAAACGCTATTTAAACGTAATCAAGCTAACGACAAATTCATATTACACCATAACTTTACATACATCCTGATAAACATAGATTAATCATTGATGTCAATATGCCATCAATTGGACGTTTAAAATTGAACACTTATATTGAACGTCAAACCTCCTATTTTTACCCAATTAACCACCAGAAGAAATTGGCAATAAAGCTGAACTTGACACCATCTTGATCAAATCTTGACTAATATTCGACATCAAATTTTTCTTTTTTCTTTTTTTTTTCTTTTTTATGTCGAAATTACTGAGACCTGCACTCTGTTTAACGTAAACATGACTTAATAAATACAAAGTTCAGTACTCACCATAACTTTAATAATGTAAAATCCGTCTTTAAATGATGCTTTGTCGCTCCTCAGCATTGGCTCCGCCCTCCCGCTCTCCCGCTCACCCGCTCACAAGAATTTTGAATTCACTACACCAACGGTTTCTCTCAGGCGCATGCGTACGCGCGCAAAGCTTGTTGGGCAAACACAGATTTTTCACTTCTGCTTGATAGATTGGCTGAGCACAATTTAATGTTTCTGTGTATACATTTTTTAAATTTTAACTTCAGACCTTCAGCTAAATTTACTACAAATAATTTTTTTGTTTGGGGGTAATTATTGGGAAGTAATTTGTTGAGTCAATATTTGTTTGTCAGTTTCCACAATTTTTCGAAATGTAAATTTTTTACCGTGAGGGTAAGAGAATTTACAGTTAAAAGGTTTTTACTATAGCATTTTTACAGTCTCTTAATAACAATAATTCTTTACAGCGTATTGACATTAGCACAGCATCATTGTGTAAATTAATTAAAATCTTAAATGAAGCCAAAAACAAAGGTTTATGTCTCACACTCAAATTGTCCTTTGTAATACACAGAGAGGATTGGAAATGTAATGTCTGTCAGCAGTCCAGCCCATGTCTACTGAGGTCTGTTTTAAAGTTTGATTGCTAATTAAAACTGGATGATTTGTCAGACAATGGATAGTTCAGTGGCAGATACATGTGTGAATTGTATTGCATTATGCTTTGTAAAACCTCAGCTATTCTTAGAAACCTTATTCACTTATCACTGGCTTTATCACTGGAAAAATAAAGAGAATGATATCATTCCAAGAAAGGACATAGATTAAGAATAGAAAGACAGCCAACACTCTCAGAAACAAAGGTACAAAAGCTGTCACTGGGGTGGTACCTTTTCAAAAGCCACAGTTTTGTACCTATTAGGTTTGAATATGTACACTTTAAGTACTAATATGTACCTTTAAGGTACCAAAATGGACTATTTAGGTACAAACATGTTTTGAAAAGGTACCGCCCCAGTGACAGCTTTTGTACCTTTATTTCTGAGAGTGAACCCAACATAATAACATGCTCCTGTAGATCAAAGAGAACATGGTGCTAGCAATGCCAATGCCATGGATTAAATTTGCAGGGAATACATGTATTCAAAATATGTATACATTCATATATGCAACATATGTTTGGATAAAAGCATCTGCCAAATGCATAATGTTAATGTAAATATCATTAGATAATTGTGTAAAAACCCCTCAGTGGACTATGTTTTCATGTTATTGATCTTAAACAGAATTATTGACATTAAGTTTGACCAAGCATTCAAATGGAATTTGAACATACTGATTATTAAAGAAAAAATATATAAATGTTATATTCAGTATTCAGCGAATAAGCAGAAAGCTCAGTTTGGTGAGACTGTCAAAAGATAATTTGCAGAGAGAGACTGCTTGAGTGGAGGTAGGGACGGTGCTCTGCCTCTCTTATCAGCCTGCTAAGCAAGAGTAACCAAAACAAAGCAAATGATATTAAGTCCAAAACATTCCAGTGATTTTTCTCAAAATAACAATCCTTAACGAACAGGCAAACTATAGAGACTACAAACTGTAAAACTGATTCATGTGTCTGGTATATATGCGTGCGTGAGGATGATTACTCTATATTTTGGGGAACGATTCTGTTCCTGTTTTGTGTATATTGTGTAACTAACCTCTGGAATGAGTGTTTTATCATTACAGATGGGTTAAGTGAAATGACTTTACAGAAGTCGATAATTCTGAGTGAATCTAACGAAAAGAGCATACTGAACATACTGCTACGGGTAATAATGACTTCTTTTGGCCTTTATAATGCTGACTTGAATCACTCTCTGGATTAATATGTTTAATAGTGTTTATCTGATTTGGATTTGTGAAATTTAACCCGTCCATAAAGGGTTAGAAACCCATGTCTAAATTCAACTGAGGGTCTAAAATTAAACAATTTAATGCTTTGTTATTCGAATAGAAAAGGTAAATATTTTAGACTTGACGGCAGAGAAACTGTGACACATTGGCTGAGTCACTAACCAAATTATCCAGAGAGAACCCTCACACAAAGAAAGGATGGTGGGAAAACAAAGGAGTGAATACAGTTTATGGCTTAAAGGCAAAAGCTGCTATAAGGCTGTCTGTGTGTGCATGAGGACATGTCCTCAAGGTCTGAGTGGTGTAATAGTTTGGTTTATGTAGAACAGAGATAAGTTGAACAAAAACTTTTGGATCTGCTGGCTAACCAGTTGATGGAGAAATACAGTGACAAGTAGTTATAATGAAATTAAATATAGTAACTAAAATTAATGTTATGAACAACAAAATTGTAATAGGAGCTATGGAACTGTTTATGAACACCTGTCAAGTCAAATTAAATTAAGATAATTATTGTGAACACTGACAGGGCTTTTTGATAATGTACACTTACAGGAACTGAGTGAATAGTTGGCAGTTTAGATCTGAGCAATAGTATTGTTTGACAGGATTGTGAAATCTGTCTGTTTTTGTTCAGTTTATAACAAGTTTGATTAAATAAGTATCACTGCCAAATGACAAACATGAATGAAGGGTTTTTTAAGACATTGATCAGGTAGCTGACCTGTAAGCATTTCTAACTGACAAGACAGTGAGGACCAAACTGACTTTACACAAGGTCCTGAGGATTTGCTTCTGAATATGCTATTAATTTAGTCAGAGTACAGTAATATGGTAAGATAATTCAGAAGATGTGCATTAAAATAATAATTAGGCATTGAGTATGATTAATAGTAATGTAATGATATAAAGATACATGCATGACAATAAGTAAACAAGTAAGTTGTATTTTTGAAGTTATACATTTTTATACTTACAATGTCATTTCGACCAAATGTGACAAGTTTAGATTTATGTTCAGTTATTTTAAACAGTACTGTATGTGGGCAATGATGACTGCAAATGGATCTGTGGTGACGGTAAAACTTAATAAAAATTAGGAACTATTTTAGGTTTTAGTGGAAATATTGATTGTTTTCTTTTATTTCCATTTTCAAAGATGGCTTAATCTGGGTCTTATTTATGGGTTATTTTAAGTTAGACTACCATTTTGTTTTGAACCCCAACATGGTTTCTAATGGGGGAATGAACGAGTGGATTTACAATCCCTGTTCCTGCTCTATGCAATGGATTGGCAATAATAGTTTTTTATTTTTTGTAAAACCAGTCCTAGTATCTAGGTTATAGACAATGCCTGTATTTGGTATCTGTGAGGTGACTGAGGGTCTGACCCATCTCAGGAATCTAATAATGGTGTTTATTCATTTAGCCCGGCTTCCAGAGAATAATATGTAGTTTTCTTGTTATCAGCTCATGTTCTGATATGACCAAATTAACCAAAAGCCATTATAGCTGTATAAGACAGGTAAAGACATTCGTCTAAGGCCATGAAGGCCACCAATGCACTATATATGCTCTGTAGAATATTCAGTTCCAGTTTAGTCCTTAAAGGAAAAAGATATTTAATTATGCTTGCAGGGGTTGTGTGAGGCTGTAGACTGATGGAAGAATTGTTTCAGCCATTGAAGGAGTATAATCATAGGAGCTGAGAAATATGTACCATATGTATTTGGGCTAATTCTGTAGATGTTTTGTTACAAAATGACATTGCTATGCTACTAGCTAAGAAATCCATTATCCAATGGAATAACTACACGACCATCTCGAAAGTAAGTGTTATAGCCCCACCTCGATGGTCTAAAGTGTCACTGCGTGGATGCATTTGAATGTGTTTCACTTGTGTTTAGATATTATTGACAGTAGGAAAACTCTAATGCGAGAACTCCAGACGATTGATGATCTAGTGTGGAAAGATTTCCAGCCTCATCAAGTTTACATGTGGCCACAGGTATCTGATGTGGGAGACGAATGGTTTGAAAGGGAAAAACAATTTTGTCAGTTTTTAAGGCCCATTCATTCCTTCAGTTCAAGAATTAAGAGATTTGCATTTTAAATTGAGTTTAGGTCATTGTCTTTACTATAAGATAGTCCATGCTGTTGGCCCAGAGTGGTACCCCACTGATAAGTCTAAACAGGGTGATTGTTCTGACTTATAGTATTTTAACGCTAATATGACTGCTTCCACCGAGTATTACCATCAATTGAAATCCCAAATGGGGTAACGAGAAGTATATTACTGATTAATGACTGGATAAGACTACTGAGGTGTTCGCAGGATATGAATATTTGAATTCTGTATGGCTTCGATCGACAGGGTCACTGTTTTTGTCAGATCCTAAAGAACCCACTGCTTTAGCGTTAGCGTGGATGTTTGAATTTACGGTAGGAGATTGCGACAGATTCTGTAGAAGAATTTGTGGAAGAAGCCTGGAACGATATTGTTGCAGCGTCAGAGGATGTGATTATGGGAGTAATAAAATATGTGTTGTACGCTTTTGGAGGATTTGTAGGACTGGTTGCTATACGCTTATTTGTAGATGTTGGTTCGCTGTTGTCTGTCCTATGTTTTTAAATTTTACTTCAGGACTGTGAATCCGATGAAGGAGAAGATGCGACTACTGAAGCTGACAAACAGCTTGCAACAGCTGACGAAGGATGACGTCAATGCCCTGTTGTGAGTGGAAGGATTGGGAGAGCCCCTACCATGGGGACTGGATTAAATAGTATCCAGCATGTCCATGATGGGGTGAAGAGACAATTGTGAATCGTTAGGGGATCATGCCTCACCATTTCACCTTCCGTAGTGACTTCACTAATTATAATATTTCTTGAATAATTATTAATCAAAGTTACATTTATGCTCTCATTGTGTGTGTGACCATGCCCGAGAAGGTTTAGGGCTGAGGCAAACTTGAAGTAAGATAAGTGTTTCTCTGCGTATGTGTGTTAGTATCTGTCTGTACAGGGAGAAGCTCAGACAGTCCCAGGACAAACGTTCAACTGCCAATGTCCAGCGTATCAGATATACATCTTTGGAGAGACGTATTGCGTTTGACCTCTGACCACTTGTCACTAAAATAGTCATCAGAAGATATGCTTCAAGCTTGCATCCATATGTGGAAATTGTCTAAGTTTATCTAGGTTTTAGAACCAATCAGAATTTTGATGACTTATGTATTGATGCAATTAGCAACCTCTGTTAGGGTATAATTGCTGGTGTTTTTTAATTGTAAAGCAGAGCGGCCTACGAACTCCTTCGAGAGTGTTAAAGCTGACGTCTGCGGATGAAACTGCAAACTATGTTCTTCAGTACATTTTTCTTTAATTTATTGCATCTCTGACTCCTGGTCTTTGTTCATCATACCTGGTCCTTGGGTTTTAACTGTAATTCCCCAACAGTACAGTACTTCTTTCAGCATATTAAACAGCTCACTCATTACTCCAGTAGTGTGCTTCAGATATGTCTTGTGTGCGCAGTATAATATATGCTGAAAGCACTCAATCACTTGACCCTCTCCAAGCCATTTAGCTGCTTGTTATTTACTGCTCAAGGAGAGATTTTACAAAGAAAGTAAGAAGAAAACCTTTCAGGCTTGTCTGTAAATCATTATGTACAGCTGCTGCAAAAGCATTTCCTAGAAAATGCAAATCGGTTATGCTATATTTTACATATTTTGACCGCAGTAAACCCAATGAGTAAGATTCATCTTGAGAACAATTTACCATTATCATGTGGTGGGAGAGTAAGTTTTCCTTTCAGTTTTCTGTGTTGTGTTATTTTTTTACAGTATGTCACTGAATTTTTCCAGCAAGATTCAGAGGACAATCAAAGCAGCACACATGCATTCATATTTTATATCCTTATTTAAACTCTGTACCCTAAAGGGTTTGGCAGAAAGAATTGTATGTGATACAGTTTCTTTGTTTGTAATAAGGCTGAATCATCCCTCTCAGGTCAGTTATTAAATTTTATCCTTTCCCAATAATTGTAAAGCCAGCCTTGGGCTGCCATATCACAAGAAAAACTCTTCATGAACATCAGTCAACTCAACTGAGAGGCCTGAAATGCTTTCATGTCCATGCCATATTTGTTCTGGAGAGAAAAAATGTTTTCTCACTTGAGAAAATAACTTAATGACCGGAATATATTTTACATGAAGACGAAGTGCATGCACTGACATGTGTCTGCTTATATTTCTAAGTTTAAATTCTGCAATATATCTGCTCTCATAAAGAACAATTTCCTGTGATTTCATTCTGGATGTTATGACCTCTCCTGCGAGGCTGAAGAAAGAAAAACAGTTATAGGAAATTATATCCTGAAGCAGAATATCAGGAATTTTCCTGTAGTTCTACAACATAAATTAAAGAATAATTTGCACAATATTGATCCTTATGTAGCAACCTGTTAACAACATTTGTGAAGCACACAACAGGTTCCATTATTCCATTACAAAGATGTGTGTGTGTGTGTGTGTGTGTGTGTGTGTGTGTGTGTGTGTGTGTGTGTGTGTGTGTCCTTGTTTATGCTACATTGAGGGGACCAAATGTCCCCACAAGGATAGTAAAACCAGTAAACGTTGACCTTGTGGGGACATTTTTTAGGTCCCCATGAGGAAACAAGCTTAAAAGTCATACAGAGTGAGTTTTTTTGAGAAAGTAAAAATGCAGAAAGTGTCCTGTAAGGGGTAGGTTTAGGTGTAGGACAATAGCACATACAGTAAGTACAGTATAAAAACCATTACGCCTATTGAAAGTCCCCACAAGGATAGCAAACCAGACGTGTGTGTGTGTGTGTGTGTGTGTGTGTGTGTGTGTGTGTGTGTGTGTGTGTGTGTGTGTGTGTGTGTGTGTGTGTGTGTGTGTGTGTGTGTGTGTGTGTGTGTGTGTGTGTGAGAGAGGTATGTCTGTCCTTTATGTTGTAGAACAAAATGCAAATGTTTCTTCAAGTAATCTTAACCACAGACCTTATTCATCATTTCTGTCTTATACAAACTGAGCAGATTTATTTTAGATTAATCAGTCAGACACTCCTGTCACAGGTTTCAGAGATTGTCTTTGTCAGTTCAGCTCTTTATGTATAATTTAAAGCTGATCTCATGGGTAGCTGCAGGTATGTGTTAACATCTCCTTCACTGACCTTACGAACTTATGCACATGCTTATTCGGCACTTTATAAAGTCAGGTTTCACTCAGCACCTTACAAACTTCACCAAATAATGTAGTCAGCACATTTTAGGCTCATGCATATACTATTTTATTTCTTACTTTAAGTTCAGTTTACATGTAGAGATTCCTTGCATGCCAAATAACATTTTTTGTTGTACAACATAATTGACAAGACAGTCATACCTCTCTCTCTCTCTCTCTCTCTCTCACACACACACACACACACACACACTGTAATGGAAAAATGGAAACTGTTGTGTGCTTCACAAATGTTGCTACTGTAGCTGTAGATAAGGAGCATAAACTGCTCATGTGCTTGACAAATATTGTGCAAATTTATCACACTGTATACACATACTATATATGCAAGGTCAAAGTTATTTTAAAATGGAAACAAAAATTCCACTATCCACATCTGTGCTAATTAGTTTTAATGTACAAATGATTTATTCATGTTAATAACTTCTCCTGTCACTGCACAAGTTGTAATATAGTTGATCATAAACATCATGAGTGACAATCCAAATGTTACTCATCGTGTACTCAAAATGAACTTTAATAATAAAAATACAAGTATTTTAATTTTGATATATGATCCTTTCCTTATCCTTTTCTTGATGTCTACCTATGCCAAAGATGAGAACTGATTTTGAATTATTGAAAAGTGTGAAATTAGGTATTAGAGTGAAGCTGGCTTGTGTTTAGACATGTGGATTAATAAAATAACTTTTGATTAGATGAGCCATGTTGAGTAATAAAGTGACTAAAAGCACATCTATGATTGCAAATTTTTATTAGCACGGCAGAGCTATTAAAACAACCGTTACTGGAATATATTACATTTTTTGGATAATTGTTTATTCAGATAATTATAAAAAAATAAATTTAATGCTTTATCAAACATTACATTGAATTGTGAAAAACTCAATTCTGATTGGTCAATCACATTGCCCATTAATTAGAAAGCTGGATTCCAAATACACTAACCTAATATAGTAAGTGCAGTAAAGCAGTATACAACATGAGTAGTATGGCCAAATTTGCTCTATTCATAAAACAATAAGTCTAGAAAAATATCCGGATAATTTCACATTCACTTACATGAAATCATATTCTGTCCTGCGATTAAGGTGCAGTCACATTAGCTACATTTTCGCAAAGTTTTGCTGGCAAAAAATGGTCCACTATGAATTGTCAGTAATGTAGTGACCAAGCTTTTTGTTGGTCAATGTAGTGAAGCTGTGTGATCAACTTAAACCCTTTGCAAAATCTGAGTTTGGAAGTCATGCAAAATTCCCAATCGTACGGATTTCTGCTGAAATTGTTGAATTTCACCCATGAAAATTTGCCAAACAGTGGTAAATGTGGCCCCACCTTTAGGCCACAACGAACCCTGACCCATGGTAAAATCTGTATAGATACTGTATATATATATATATATATATATATATATATATATATATATATATATACAGGTGCATCTAAAAAAATTAGAATATCGTGAAAAAGTTCATTATTTTTTTGTAACATTTCACTGCATTCACTCCAAGGGGATTGTCAGACTGCGTCTAAGTCTTGTGTTTCCCCTCCTCTCGTGACCTTATTTGGAGTTCCTGTTCTTGTCCTAGTTTTTGTCATCATTAGTTAATTAGTCCCCAGCCCTGTGTTATTAATTATCTCGTTTCGCCAAGTGTTCTTAAGCCCTGAGTTTCCTCTCCTTGGTGTTCGGTCTTGTGTATGTCTATGTGGTTGTCAGTTCTGTAATTCCTGAGTTCATCATTAAAGATTGTGTTAGTTGCAATATTCCTCGTCTCCACGGCTCCTTGTTTTCAAGCTCCAACAACATGTGACAGAAGACTGAACCAAAGCAGAAATGGAAGTCGCTGCTCCCATTCTTGCCCTTGCCCATCAGGATCTCCCTTTTTTTGAGTTCACGGGGGAGTTTTGCAAATGGGCCGCTGGTTCGCGTTGGATGATGCAACCATCCTCCACCTGTTCCAGCTCGGGGCCACTTACCACCGCCCAGTGGTCCTTCCGAGTCCCCGGATCTGCCCTGGAGGCCGCTACCTCTTGTGTTTCCCCTCCTCTCGTGACCTTATTTGGAGTTCTTGTCCTAGTTTTTGTCATCATTAGTTAATTAGTCCCCAGCCCTGTGTTATTAATTCTCACTTCCCCAAGTGTTCTTAAGCCCTGAGTTTCCTCTCCTCTGTGTTCGGTCTTGTGTATATCTATGTGGTTGTCAGTTCTGTAATTCCTGAGTTCATCATTAAAGATTGTGTTAGTTGCAATATTCCTCGTCTCCTCGTTTCCAAGCTCCAACAACATGTGACAGGGATAGGGATGGTCACTTCCATTTGAAATTTGCAACCTGGTCTCATAAAAATACGTAGGCCTACTTTTGCGCACTTTTTGTGCGACAGCGTTTTACCTACCTTGCTGCACGTTTCGCTGTAGTTTCAAATAGAAATGTCCACTGAGTGGCGCTAAAACACAGGTTCAATATGTGAACCCTGGCGCGTTTTTATTAAGTAGATATTGGTACGTATTGCTGGGGTTTTTTATTACGTTGCTTCAGATACGTATTGCAGCGGTTCAGAATTCAAATATCCGGGGACTGTCGCTAAAGGTTTAATGCTCTATCCTGATGGAAATGCCCTACACCAAATCCAACCCTAAACCTACCCGATAGTGTTAACAATTGCAAAACTGATATAAAAATGTATTAGTTGATGCAACTGTGCCATTTGAGCTTCCTTTTAAGCAGATTTTAACTGCTTTGTCGAACCGTAATTACACGGGATTGAAACCAGTGCTTCTCGTCTCCTAAATCCGTCTCTGTACTCCGTGAGCTACTGAACAAACTTATCTATGAAAACCCATATATATGAAGCTGGATGTGTGCGATGTTAACGTTCAAAAGCATCAGTTTTCAAATCTCCCAGCATATTAATATTGTTTTGAAGTCATAGCATGATATTCTTAAAGTAATTGTGCGAAAATTAGGTTTTATTAATCGCAACTCTGTAAATTTGTGTGAAAGTGTTCATTTATTTTGGAAACTGCAGTGATATGTACTTATGGGTCACGCTAAAAAGTGCACCCAGGTAGGTAAATGCCATGAGACCAGGTAGGAAATTTGCCATGTGAACCGTATATATACAGTGTATATATATAGACACACACACACACACACACACACATAAAATATTTTTTGTTTAATTTCAGCTTGACTGAAAATGTAGATTTTATTGTCATGATGGGACTTCTTATTCTCAGTCGAGGACGCTTTGTTCCAGTCTCTGTCTTTCGAGTTTGGAGAGCATACGGTTGTTGTCTAGTTAGAATGAGATAGATATGCTCATATGGTAGGAATGTGGCAACTGGATGCATATAAAAGCCTCTAGAAATTATTAGCTTGGAGCACTACTTGACCCGAACATTACATCATCACTTAAAGATCATGTGTAGGCCTATTACGAATGATTCCTCACAGTCTACTCGTACACTATTAGAGAGAAAAATGACTGTGGAGTTCAGTAGATCATCAAGAGAAGAATGGACAACATACTCCTTGAACAATCCAAAATATGATGAAAAGAAAACAGTTTGAAGTTGCTCTCAATCTTTGAATTCCCTTGAGTGAAATCATCCAACAACTCACTTTTCACTTGCCTTTGGAACAGGCCGAGGCACTGGCACAAACAATCAGATGGAAAACAAAAAGCACACACAGCAGGAGGCTGCATTTTACACTGCCTGAACTCGACACAGAGCAAATAAACTTTTTTATAGCATTATCATATTATCCATTCATATTTTATAGTGTCATCTCATCATAAAAAAATGTAGAAGTTAAATTAACCCATGCTGTGCTGAAAATCATTTGCCTAATTTGGTGTTTCCAGTCAAAATTAACCCGCCTCTTAAAACTTGCTTGCAAGTCTCTCATTCCGCTATATTATCACCAAATCTGGGTTTCAATCTTATGTACCTCAGTGTGTGTGAACAAAGCATTATTTGTGGATAATTTAACATTAAATAGCATGAGGATTAAAAAATTTTTTTTTAAAAAGTGTGCATATTTTTGGAGACACACATGCACACAAACTACACTCAAATGTGTAGAATAAAAATAATGCAATAACAATGAATTACATTATGAGACAAGTATCTTTTTTCCAAGCAACACTGAGCAAAAATAGAACAGCGAGTCCTCCATTCAAGCAGTTTATAAAAAAAATTGCATTTTTTCATTGCTAAAATATTCAAGTGCTATACTTTATCAAGCGAACCGGTGTCAGAAATACTTTGTGTTTGAACAGGCTGTACAAGAGTCACTCTTTTAGCTATTCATTTGCATTAACACAGCAATGCCCTTTTGTTGTTGATATAAATGTTATGCATTTATTCCAATATCACCATTGATTTAAGCTTTGAAGAAACCATGCAGAAAAGCGTATATATCATACAGATATCTTCCCATTTGACATGAATATCACAATTTAGAATGTTATCTCCTAGACAGCAATAAAAATGAATGGAGAGCAAATTTTGCAACACATTTTTCTCTTGAGTAAAAGACTTTGTAAAAGCAGTCCACACAGCATCATGTTTATGTTCAGATTTGTCATGATATCAGTCAGTCTACAATCAAATGAAACTCATTTCCCATCCCCAAAATCATCTGGACTATAAACTTAATAAATAGCTCTATACTCCAGCTGCATGTTAATAAATGTCACAGGAACACTTTCTCAGTGGAAATGTTTTGCTGATATCTAACTGCTGTCATCTGATCCCTCTCAAGTCTAATAAAGAGTTCAGGGACAAACTAGGATTGACTGAATGTTATAAAGTGTTGTTTGGTATAGAAACCCTTTGTAACAGCTGGTTCCATTCACCATTTTCCTCATGGAAGAAGTGATTAGTAGTGAACAGATATTTGTTTAGGTTTTCCATCTCTTTCCATCTATTTAACCAAACTGGACATGTACGTCAATAATTGGTAATTAGTGGTTAGGGCCATGCTGTGCAGTGCAGTGACCCGTTAAAATGAGTTAAATGGGAAAAACATCAATTGAGCGATATCCAGCATGTTGCTTTATTATTGTGTACAACCAATTAATATGACGTATCTGTACCAATAAGACTCAACAGGAAGTTATCATAATGATACAAGCAAATTAGCTTCTCCCAGTAGTCCTGTGAGGTCTAATTGAAGACACAGTATTTAGTAACCTAGTAGTAACCTTGTGTGTATCAGAAATGAATTTAGTAAGATTACACATACATACATTGAGGTTCAGTAGGGTCACATTGGAAACCTGATATTTAAATTTAAACCTAATTCCATACAATAAGTTTTAAACTTTTTTATATGAAATATGTAATATTCTCTGCTATTTCTGTGTTACTAATAAAATAAGCAGGTTTGTGATTGATCTTATGCTGGGATATCATGGATCATGAGGTTTTCATTTTTCAGTAATGAAATTTGTACATTTTTCAATATAACTTTTGTGACATTTTAAAAAGGTTATATATGCAATTAAATGGCACTTTATGACCAAGAGGTTGCCGACCCCTGTATTAAAGTTTCCTAAATAGCACAAGCTGTAACTGAAGTATAAGTATCCATGTGTTGTTACACATTCCTACAGTTTAATTTTCTCATAAATTAAAAAGTATGGCAAATGAGCCTTCTGAGTTGGCCTATAAACTGACGTCATGACTGAACAGTTCATGTGCAAACTAAATTCATATGTGAACTGTTTTCAATAATACCAATCAGCAGAACACTGGCTTCTTCTTTGACAGTTTCACATATTATCAAGTAGTATTAACACAGTTAATTGATTCAGCATGCCTTGAAGTGTTTCAAACCTGAAAGTTATCAAACAGCCCCTTGAATCACCTCAGCAAAGACTTATGGAAAGAATTTGTTTCATATATAATAATTACAGTTGGTCCTGCAGTTTTATTTTATTTATCTATTTATTTTTTTACTTGTACGATATGGCTGCTCAGTATGTCCTGCCCTGTTTCAGTGTAAATTACGTCACCATTAAGGCACATCAGGGGACCTTTAAGTTCTTAGATGTCTGATGTTAATTTAAAATCATTTGTTTATTCCTTATTTCAAGGCTTTAGCCTCATGTCTAAGTATTCCAGATCAACTACAACAGAGGGTGCAGGTAAAGTTGATCTGGGAGGTGACGAAAGTGTACTTTTAACTGAAATGTTTTTTTTTAAGGGTTCCAGAATCCTGGCAGGGTGAATTAGTGAGATCTAGACTGAAACCCAATAGAACCTGCTTTGAGATGCACCGGCTAAATGAAAAGTAAAAACTTATCATAATCTGTTTATATTTGAAAATGGTCATGCAGTGAAATTGCATAAAATGAGAGCAACAAAAATATCCTTTTCCTGTGTTGAGTAACTAAAAGTCAACATTTCAGTTTTGTTTATTAGGTCAGTGCCAATAAAACACTTATACTAACATTACTTAATGGGCTTAAGTTCTAACAGTTCTGGGAGCCCAAACTTCCAGTTCATTTATAATTAGCTAAATATATAATTTATTATTATTATTATTATTTGTAAATGTCATTTTCAAACTGTGAGGGGACATGATTGTCCTTTGTTGAACTGAAAAAGCTGACATTTACTGTGGTAACATGAAATAATGAGGAATAACATTAAAAAGCCTAACAACATTCACAGTGAGGGATATTATCGCAAGTAATCTGAGTATTTTCAAATCTCCCACACAGGAAGATATATTCTCACTGCACATTATTGTGTATTTTTATTGGCAAAGTAAAATCTGGGGCAGTCGCAGAGAGAAAATAAAGTGAATTACACTTATCAACGTCACAGACCTAAAGCTAATAAGTCCACTGTACTCCAAGCTTGCCAATAACGTGCTGCTGCAAGTTTGGAGGATTTTTACAGGCTGTGTGGGACTTCTCAAGGAAGTAGTTGGGAAGAGAAACAGGTGTGTCTTGATATGTAATTAGGTGAATGCATTATTTCAACGGCCTGGAAAGAATACGCAATGGGTGTTAATGCTAGCAAGTGAGTTATTTGTGGGTCTCTGGTGTATCGTACACATTAAACAGGCTTTGTCTGGTATGTACAGATGACTTTGAATGTTGTATGACTTTCTCTTTTGACATGCTTCTTGCACAAGATCCTGGCATTCATACTGCAAGACATTTCGAACACAGCTTGGATGAGGTCTACAGCTTTAAACTGGTTCAGCTTTAGCCTGTCAACCTATATATTTTGAAATAAATGTAGAACAATAAAAATATTCAGTACGTTATAGAAATCAGACTATCCCTGAATCATTTCTTCCTCTATATCTTTATTGGTTCAAACTGAAACACTAAAAGCCGACAGGCACAAATATTAAATTATCAGATATAGCTAAAATTTTTCTTGTTAAAAGTGAATTGTGTAATTGTTCTAATTCAAATAGTTTAACCTATCTCAGCTTTCCCCCCAAACCATGAACAGTGTGGCTCTGGGGTGCTATTAAAATGTTGTTTTGTTTCTGTAAGCATTTTGTCAATCGTGCAATTATGTCAATTTGGGCAGTACAGGGTCATTAGAAAAAAACCTTCTCAACATTTGCCAAACATTAGAAAGGAACATACAGTTCACTGCACTTTCCAGCGAAATGACCAATAGTGACGGTAAAATACTAACAATATTTATTACTTTTCACACATATTATGATTACAGGAGAAGATTATACATAAATAATTATTTTTGCACAGTACTACAATAATAGTTAAAAATACTTTTAGCATATAATGCATGATTTGTAATTTAATACATTTTAAAATTTGCGTCACATAACCAGCTCTATATGTATACCCATAGGAAAGAAAAATCAAAAGTGAGATCTCTTTAACATCTCAAATACTTCTCCTAGACATGAACGAGGTTACTTTAAGATTGAATGGAGATTTTTGCTTTAGTCTCCTGCTTCTCAAACATGTCTCCTGAGACAAAAACACTCTCACAAAGGTCCCCTTTAAAGCTTTAAAAGAGATCTCAACAACATCATACACTGTGCTCAGATTTTTCTCCTTAGCTACACTGTAAAAAAAAAAAGTTGAGCCAACTTAAAATTTTAAGGCAACCAGCTTCAGCAGATTTTTGAGTTTTCTAAACTTGTCGTTTTAAGTTTATACAACAAAAATTTGAGAATCTCCCACAAAAATAAGTTGTGCAAACTCAAAAATCTGCTGAAGCTGGGAATTTTTTTTTTTAAGTTTGCTCAACTTTTTTTTTTTTTTTTTTTTTTTTTACAGTGTAGAGACACTGGATCTCTCACATTTGTCTATTTTAAAGCTTTAGAAGAGATCTCAACAACATCACACAGTGTGCTTATATTTTTCTCTTTAGGTAAATAATCTGGGGTCTCATATTTGTCTCCTGTAAAGAGATCTCAAATTTACAAAATCAGCATCAAGTCAAGTACTTGAAAGTCACTAAATAAGGGGGGGGGGGGGGGGGGGGGTCATAAATTTTGAGTTAAAGGCTATATTGAGAGAGGTATTATAGAGACATAAGGATGATGTTACTTTTTATAGGACAATGTTTGTACTTAGGCACATAATTTGTTGTTGGAAATAGTAATGTACCAGATGTCTTAATCAAAACTGACTTATAGAAAATGTAACCCTGGAGCTTTCTTTGCAGAAAGGCACATAAATGGCTTATGACTCGGTCTTGATTATTGAATAATTTGATTATTAATACATATTTTATGAAATTTTTGAAATGTAGAAATGTTTGAGCTCATATTGAGGCATTTGACTTGGTGCACACAAGTTATTGAGATCACTTCTGAAATTTAGAGATAAATGTTAGAGCTGTCGCATCTTTAGTGTAGGAGAAATATCTGAGCACAGTGTGTGATGTTGTTGAGAACTCTTTTAAAGCTTTAAAGGGGACCGTTGTGAGAGTGTTAGAGTTTTTGTCTCAGGAGACGAGTTTGAGAAGCAGGAGACTCAAGCAAAAGTTTCCATTCAATCTTAAGATAACCTCATTTCTGTCTTGGAGAAATATTTGAAATGTTAAAGAGATCTCTTTTATCTTATTTTTCTTCCCTCTGGTTAGCTTCAATGTCATTTATCCACACCATTTCAATCAAATACAATACATGCATTGTCCAGCCATTGTCATATTTTAGTGTTTTATTGCACAATGTTTTAACAGAGGAAACCATAACCTATATTTACATACATGCAAGAATGGGCTGTACAAAACAAAATTTTAATGCTAAACAAAGCAAAAAAAAAAAAAAAAAGGTATTGCGAATTGCTCATACTTTTACAAGTCCTTTTACAATGCTGGACATTGAAGATAAATTTAAACATTTAAACTAGCAACCCTTGATATTCTGAAATGTTTAATGCTATTTAAATGATAGTTTTAGAATTTACAATATTAGTAAAAGTTTAACGTTTCTCCTAAAATAAAACTGAAGACATCTTAAGACAAAGCTGATAGCTCAGTGAGACATAAGAGAATCGGCCCTTAGTATCCTGAGCGTAGAGTAATCTCTGTCAGAGCCATAGCCTTGTGGACAGCATTGATGTGAAGGCATAACCCAGCTAAAGGTACTTTCCTGCTCCTGTTTGATTCTCACTTGTCCAATAGTTTCCTGTCTCCCCTCCTACTGTCCTGACCATTAAATTTGAAAAAAAAAAAACATTGCAATAAAAAAACAACCTCTGAGCAGTAAAACATTTTTATAATGAAGTCTTGCAAGAAATTACAAGACAATAAAGAGATCTCCCATTTTTCCATCATCATTTTGGATTCCTTTCTTTCAGAACTTTCTGAAACATCTGCTGTTGATACTAAAATGAGAGAAATATGAGAATCTCATCTAAGTATCCTGAGCTTAGGAAAAGCAACCACTGAGCAATAAATTTTTCCTATGGGTTTACTTCTGACATAGTAAACTTGCTTGATAGCTCACCTGGTAGCGGCGTAATCTTCTACGACCTTAGTCACAATAAAAGAAAAAGGCTTGTAGAAGCAATTTAAAATTTGATTCAACAAATATGTTTTTATCTCACATTTGCTTTTGTTAACTCTTTCAGATAGGTTTAAGGTATTATTTAAAGGGATAGTTCACCCAAAAATGAAAATTTTGTCATCATTTACTCACCATAATGTTGTTCCTTGTATGAGTTTCTTTCTTATATCGAACATAAAATGTGATATGTTGAAGAATGCTGGTAATCAAACAATTGGTTCCCATTGACTTCCATAGTATTTCTTCTTTCCTTACAATGGAAGTCAATGGGGACCAACAACTGTTTGGTTGTACAAAGATCTTCAAAATATCTTCTTTTGTGCTCAACATAAGACAGAAACTTGTTTGGAACAACACATGGGTGAGTAAATGATGACAAAATTTTCATTCATCCTTTAATGTAGTATGTTATTTTCAAACATAATAGAGATTTAGCCTTTTAGTGCTTTCAGGCCATTTTATTTTCAAACTCTCGCAATAGATAAAACAGCCAGTCGTAAAACATTGCCAGTTTCACATTCATCCGTTTTGGATGAAACTAAATATGCTTTTAGCTCCACTCACATGACAGTACACTTTGAAAGTGTGGCAAAACATGCAAAAGGAAAGTAATATTATTTTGCCATAGGTACCTTTTTACAGTGGGCCTGTGTTGAATGTAAACAATCACATGACCAATGGCAGGAAACCTGTTTGATAATAGTCATTTTGCAATTCTGTTTGGTGATAATAGTGCTGCAGAAATTTCAAAGTTCATTTTAAGGAATAGTTTAGGAAACGTTTAAATTATGTCAATAATTACTTACCCTCATGTCATTTCAAACTAGCTGTTATAAGTCTTCTAAAGCCAAATCATAGATTAGTTTAACAAAAAAGGTTATAAAAGTATTCTGAAAACTTTGCGGTCATATTAGGTAAATAAAAAAGCAACACTGTTGTGTTCCACAATCCAACATCTCCATTCATACAATTCATTCATCACTTTTTTCCCTTGGTGCTTTGAAGCAATCACACAACAGTGGCTTTTCTTGGTTTCAGGTTTACGCAAAGAACTTAATCATGCATTATGGAAAGAGGGATTTTGAGGCACCATGGGATGCAGCACAGCTGGAATGTCCCTGCAGCTGACATAAATAACAGGAACTAGTGAAACCCCAGCCAGCATCTGGGAAAGAGAAAGAGAGAGAAAGGACAATTGAGAGAGACAAGGAGAAAAAGGTATTCCGTCACACCATGCTTCATTACTTGGCCCTGTCAAAACACACGATTTGCTGTCAGAACATTCAACTCATGACCCTTTTCAGAGTAAGTTCACCCACTCTGGCCCTGATGAGAGAGGACAGGTCCTCGGATTTCTCTTGGACTGGGTGAGCTCCCAGTAGCACCTGAGCAAACATAAAAAGTTACATTTTCTTTCTCCTCTTTTACTGATTTAATGCAGAAGTTTATCTAAGCCTAATAGCAATAAGGAAGTGCAATTATCAGACAATATTTGCAGCAAAATGCAGCAATTAGAGCTTCAACCTACATTTCATACTACTTTTAAGATGATAATATTTATAATGCACAATATAGACATTGTTTGGCTGAGAAATGATATATAGGCTGATATTAGATATCAATCAACATTTTGTGAAACTGATTACAAAAAAAACAATACAACAACAATACTCACCTTCCAGATTTCATTATTATTAAGAAGAAGAAATAAATATGTAATATAATTTTTTTTCTAATAATAGAAAAAGGTAAATATAACATAAAATATATAATATTTCTGCAATAAATAAATAAATAATATTTAATATAATATTATTCTAATAAAAGGAAATTGTAAACATTATTTAGGCATTTTATTTTATTTGTGTTAATTTAAAATTAACTTGCAGTCATATGATCAGTTGGCTTATAAAGTATTGGTCCATAACATATCTGCCTACTTCACAGTCAGACATTTTCTCAAGTTGAATGATAAATTATATACTGATACTGATAAAACTGATTACAAAAAAGAATGATCATCTTTCAATATTTAATAAATAAATGAATACAATTTTAATATAATATTTTTCTAATAATAGGAAAATGTAAATATTTAGGTATAACAAAATTAACTTGCAGTCATATGATCAATTGGCTTATAATTTAATGGTCCATAAAATATATCTACCTACATATTAGACCCTTTTTCAAGGTGCCTAATACCAAAAAATAAATAAAATTAAAAATAATAATAATACATGTTTCTGACACAAATAATAAACATCCCAGTAAAATAATTTGATCTTCATTCACCACAACTAGCCTTCTACAGTTTGTGTCTATCTGAGGTATATTACAGATATACAGGTCTCTTCAGCCCTAATCAGCTCTGATTAGCCCAGAAACTTAGGGGGGCCGGTCAGAGACCAGCCAGGCGGAAACACTAATTGGAAACCTAGGTCCACTAATTCCAAAGGCATGATCTTCCCCTAAGCAACCCTGATAAACATGAGCTTACGTACAAGATCAATACTGGTTGCCTAGAGATGCACTGGCTGGCTGTGGGCCTTGATCGTTGTATCTACCGATGCCATTTTTCCTTTTCATTAGCCCACATTAGCCTCCAGCCTGAGGCTTGATCTAACACAGGAGAAGGATAACAAAAGGAAAATGGTGCTAAACAGTTATCCAATTAAAAGGCTTTTACCCTAAAAGATTGGCCATATACTGATGAACTTAATGGGTCACTGCATTGTTGGAGTGCAGGCTCTGTACAGAGGAAACTTAAAGAGGTCATATGATGTTGCTAAAAAGAACATTATTTTGTGTATTTGGTGTAATGCAATGTGTTTATGCGGTTTAAGGTTAAAAAAACACATTATTTTCCACATACTGTATATTATTGTTGCTCCTCTATGCCCCGCCTTTCTGAAACGCGCCGATTTTTACAAAGATTATCGTTCTGAGAGGCGAGGTGTGCTGTGATTGGCCAGTTATCCAGTGCGTTGTGATTGGCCGAATACCTCAAGACGGAGACGGAAATGTTACGCCCATTACCGTATTGTGATGCCGTGTCCTGGCACGATGACAAAAAAACAATAAAAGCCACTATAAAAGAGGCATTTGTTGCATCCAGTTGGGACATAATTACTGATTATAATGACTTATACTGTCTTTTTATGTATCTCGTTGCATCGGGCCACGTAAACATTACCATGTCTGCATTTGTAATAGGAGAAAAAACAAACAACAAGATCTACTCTACACAACTCAAAATTCGCATTTGAATAGTCAGTGGCAAATTCTTTAAATATGAAAACATACTTACAGGCTGTGAGTCAGAAGTGCCAGACTGTCCTTGCAAAGTTGGGATTGCCCCACTTTATAGAAACAGTCTTTGAGCACAGCTGGCAGGTTACTCCCAGGTTCAGGAAATAGTCCTCCGTAAAATGTGCTGCACACACTCTAATATTTGGGTTGAACTGTTCTGGAACAGTGTTGTAAATACAACTTAACCACTGAGTTGTGTCCTCTTTTGGAAGCCCAAACAAAGTAGTTTCGCTTTCACAACGAAACAGCAATGCAGACGGCAGCAACAACACTACAGTGAGAATGAAAGTCCCGTCCTCTTTCTTTGCATAAACATTTGGGTGGTGTTTTGCAAATCTCCCCACACCTTGATGTAGACATGTGGGGGCGTGTTTGAATGGGCTGTTTTAGAGGGGCGTGGTCGAGAACTTTTATAAAGAATATCTCTTTGGTTTTGAGTCTTTAGTCTTTGCAACTTCAGGGATCTTATCTATGCACAAACAGCTTGTAACACTCCAAAGAGAAGGAAAACTTGAAATCGCATCATATGACCCCTTTAAATTATTAAATGGAAAACTCTGACCTTTGATGTGAGTGATTTAAATGTATCATTCTGGGCTTTTTTTTGGCATTTGGATGGTCACTTGAAGCAAACACTGAATCTCTGAGACACAAAACCAACTGTTGTTGTTTCTAATCGAGCCAAACAGATGGTATTACATTATTTTTACACCCTTTGCTCCCACATTAAAGAGCTAAAAGGGTTAATGGATTTCCAGGGTTCATGGATAAAACAGACAAAAAGAAAGTATGATTCCTCAAAGGTTTACAAAAAAAAGGTATTTTCTCAGAACAGCAGATATAAAGTGTAAGTGCTCTCAGCTGAGTTTCTCTCTTGTTTATATTCTCCTCGTGAACTACAACGAACTTTAATAAGCTGTTCACTTTGACATGAGATTAGTTTTACAAAAAGAAAATCCACTCCGCCCTATCATTTATCTGACACGGAAAGCCTTCCATCCTTCATCTTAATGTTCAGATGAGCAATTCCCAATGAATCAAGCATTTTACACAAGATATACAGAGATATACAGATGTACATATATAGTAAAATGTTCAAAATTACAATAAAAGCCTGGAGAGTAATGCGAATGAAGCACATTGAGAGATTTTAGACAATAAATTGTAGTTTCAGCTACAAAAAAAACAAAACAAACAAAAAAACCCATCCTGACGCTTGCAGATGTAGAAGTAGAGCCATTAACAAAATTTCCATTTGGAAGAGAGGTGCTGTGAAAGTAAATCTGAAAAATATTTGAAGAATTTATGTTGTTCAGGAGCACAGTAAAGGATTTCTTGATAGGTTAACAATGACAGGTTGATATTAAAAATGAACAAGCTCAACCTCAGCAAAAGAACCAGCCAGTTTGCATAAAGTCAATACTGAATGAGATGGTGGTGTCAAGTAAAACCTTCCATTTTTAGACTTTGGGGATCCACATGTGTATTATTAGGTCAGCATGAACTCCATTTTCCACAATTATAATCAGTGAAAGAATAAATGGCAGTCTTTCACACAACATGCTCATCTCTAGGTTTCTTTTGAGCTGAACCAAAGGCCCTGAGCTGTCTTTGTAGAACAGACTTAAAAAGCATCATACTCGTTAGCTACTTGATAAATAATGAAAAGACCACAAACTACAGAGGGAGAGAGAAGCTGTAGTACATTTGGATTTGAGCTCACTCCATGCCCTGGCAAGGTCTCTAGATCATTACTGATGATTCAGTACATCAGTGATGTTCAAACGGTATGGGTGTGTGTCATCTCGCATCAAGAGAACAAGCTGGTCGTCATTTAACAATTAATGCAAGATCTATTGATGAGGCCGGCGGCTCCATGCTGGGCTGCCGCTGACGTACGCTGGAAAGTTCACCTTATTGGTGGTGTTTTCAAATGTTAATGACGCACATAACTATGCATTTACAGGCCGCTTGGTGGTCAAGTGGATTAGTAACAGTATGGCTCACGTGGGAGGACAACCTAAATAAGTCAAATAGAGTTTAAAGGCAACACTGTGAACAGAAAATCTGCTGTTGAAGAAGTAGTTCACCCAATTTTTTTTTTTTCACTCACCCACATGTTCCAAATAATTTCTTCTGTGTAACACGAAAGGTGAATATTGAAAAATATCCTGACAGCTCAGTATAATAAAAGTAAAAAGGAGCTGGTGCTGTCAAGCGCTGAAAAAGCACCATAAAATACCATAAAAGTGGTCAATGTGCTATGCTCTTTTATGATCTTTTGAAGCATATGGTAGCTTTATGTGAGGAAAAAGGAAATTTAACACATCGTTTGCCAAATTTCTTCCACTGGGCATCAAAACCACACTTTTTGTAGGGCTTTTTTTAACATTGAAAGTCAGTGCTGTTTTAGACCCTATTTCCTTCAAAAGTAAAACATACTTCAAAATATCTTTTTTTTTTCTTTTTTTTTCCCCCAAAGAGGAAATAAATTGTGACCCTCTCTGTGAAAACCCAGCTAAAGTCCTTTTTTTGTGATTTACAGTTTTCTAAAAAAAAAAAAAAAAAAAAAAAAAATCATAAGGTAAAGAACATTCTGTGAAAGTTTAACCTTCATATATTTAATATTGACTGAGTAAGGCCATGTCAAAGATTGAAATTATAGTGAAATTAATGGTTGAAATCCAACTTTGATGCTTGTTATCTCATAATTAGATTTTGAGACTTTAGCCTGGATTTCACAGAGAGGGTCACAATTCTTAGAGGACTGAAATGACATGATGTTAATTTTTGGGTGAACTATCCCTTTAGGGGCCATTCACACTGAAAACGTTTTCATTTGAAAATGTGAATGAAAGAACAAGGTCTAGGGATGATATTTTTAAAAGATGAACTTTGTTTTACCTTGAGAGTTTTACTTACACATAAAAAAAAATGGAAGAGCAGCACATACACCATTAGGGGAAATCTATAAGAGACATTAGAGACATTAGTTTTTTTAAACTTCTTTTAACTATTTTTTTCCAAAGTCACATTGGAAAAAAGCACCTGCCTAATGCATAAATGTAAATGTATAGTGCCCTCCATTAATATTGGCACCCTTGGTAAATATGAAGGGAAGTGGCTATGAAAATAAATCTACATAATTTATCATTTTGATCTATCATTCAAAAAAAGAAATCACAAAATTCTAACCTATCATTGAAGAAGAACAATGGGAAGTAGGGGGGAAATCTCATTATGAAATAAATGTTTTTCTCTAGTTTGTGTTGGCCACAATTATTGGCACCCAATTATTACAATGTCCTTTTCCCAAGATAACAGCTCTGAGTTTTCATGTGAGAAGAGATCAGAGACCATTCCTTCATCCAGAATTACTCCAGACCCTTCAGATTTCCAAGTTTGCTTTCATTCATTGTCCTGATGAAAGATCATTATAAGATTTCTAACAGAGGCAGTCAGGTTTAGATTTTTCATCTGTTGGTATTTGATAGAATCCATGATACCATGTATCTGAACAAGACGTCCTGGACCTCCAGCAGAAAAACAGGCCCTCAACATTAAAGATCCAGTATTTAACTGTGGGCATCGCGTTTGCATCTGGTGGTTTTGCTGCCAAAAAGCTTTTTTTCAAGTTTCATCTGACCATAGTAGCCAGTCGCATTTGAAGTAACAGTCGTGTTTGACAACTGAATATGCTGGAGTTTATTTTTGGATGAGCTAGGAGGATTTTTCTTGAAACCCTCATTAAACAACGTGGTAATGTAGGGGCTTTTTGATCGTTTTTTTTTTGTTTGTTTGTTTGTTTTTGAGTCTTTCTGACACCAAGACTCAACTATTTTTTTTTACAGCCATTTACTATTTTGTGAAGCTTAACAATCCTCTTAATAATATATTCTTTGTGATCAATGATTAAGGGAATTTGGCCTTTGTGTTCCTCATTTTTATGATCCTGTGGAACAGGAAGTCTTGGCTGGAAAATTTCAAGCTCCTATTCATCCTGGTGTGCTAATAAACTTGAAATATGAATGGGAACACATTTCAGATATTTTACTCATAAGAATTTCAAAAAATTGAGGCCAGCATGCGTTGGAGAAAAACCTTTATTTCATAACGGGAGATTTGTTTTTCCTTTAATGAAAGGCTAGAATTTCGTGAATTTTTTTGAATGAAAGATCAAAAAATGATAAACAATGCAGATTTATTTTCACAGCCACCTTTGCTCATATTTACCAAGAGTGCCAATATTAATAGAGGGCACTGTAAACTTGAGCACCATGGTTTTAGAAAGCTGTCACACGCGTAATGCTGAAAGACTGAAAGTGTAACAGTCAAAGATGTCCATCTAGAGCATGTTTACGTAGAAAAACAATGCAGTAAAATGCAGAAACATGTTCTGTGTGAACAGCCCTTCACTTTTTTGAAGAGATCAAAGATTTAGCCATTTTAAAAAATACAGTAAAAATGGGCTGGCAAGTGTTTCAAAACAGTGTCAGTACAAATTAGCGTAACACAGACAGAGACCTTTGCATCCATTGGTTCTCTCTCCTCAGTGATGTTTAAGAGCAGTCAGTTCATGAATTGCTCCCAGCAGGCCTTTGCTTTAAGTCTCCCCTCTGAAATGTTACTTACCTGCTCTTACATAACATATGGCCTTTAGGAGGGCACTTTTAATCATGGGCGAAATGCAGTCTTGCATCAGCATTTGTGTGCCGTGGCAATACATCTGTGAGGCTGCTGTTATCCATATGAACTGCAGCACCAATGAATGTTTGCCAAAATATCTCAGTGCACCATACTGTGAGATTTATGGAAGCTAGAGTGAAATTGAGAGGAGGACGATAGGACGACTATGATTTTCACAGACATAATTCTCTTCTGACAGAGTGCATAAATCAATAAGTGAAGCAAAAAACAGAAACTCCCAATAACGGTTATCTAAAGCCCAGTCAATAGAGAGACACAAAGACAAACAACTCCGTATATTATGTGTTCACAAATGAGCAGACATGCCACAAATCAACAGCCATTCAAACAGAAGCTCTTCAAGTGATTGTGTACAGTATGTTGCACATTTGAGCTCTTTATAAGATAACAAATATTATTCTGTGGCAGCACTTAGTAAAACTGCAATATAGTGAGAAATTCTAGAAATATGAAGTAATAGTTGTATGGATAAACAATTTAGAAGACAATCTCTTCTTTTAGACCCCCAATAGTATAAAACCGCTTTTGACTGTGTACATTTGCAGAGAAAGAGCTGCACAATTTGGAGCATCTTTTTCCATTGATGGCCAACTGTGGAATTTTAAAAGCATTAACAAACTTCGATTTTTCCCTCTCTGCTCAGGATAGTCACTGGTGAAGGGTGTGGGACTGTGCACATTTTTGTGGTGGATGGGGAAGTCAAGAATTTTTCTTACATTTGTTAGCATGATTGCACGACGCTTCACATTAGTTTACAGGTTCTGGTAACATAAATCTCTGTCCGTCTGTTTTTCAGCTTCATTTGCTGGCAGGAGTGAACTTCTTCTCATTGCTGGAGACTTTTTCTTCTCTGCCCAAAAGAGTCAAGACATCTATCCTGAACAGGGATGTTGCTAAAATTCATGGGTCCTAGAGACAAACCTTTTTCGTAGAAAAAAACATTTTGTCAGTATTTTTATGTTGTTTTCAAGCAATATACAATATCGTTCAAAAAGGCTCAATGTAATTTTTTAATGTTTTTTTAGCGCTGTCAAATAATTAATCGTGATCAGTCGCATCCAATATAAATGTTTTTGTTTACATAAAACACTGTGTGTGTGTGTGTGTGTGTGTGTGTGTGTGTGTGTGTGTGTGTGTGTGTGTGTGTGTACTGTGTATATTTTTGAAAATATTTGCATTTATATATTTATATTTTATATATATATATACCCTTACAGAAAAAACACATGAATTTAACATGTTTTCCACATGTGATCACATGTTTTCCACATGTGATCACGTGTCCACATGTTTTCCACATGTGATCACATGTGTCCATATATTTCCCACGTTATCACATGTCCATACATTTTTTTTCACGTGTGATCACGTGTGTCCATATATTTTCCAGATGTGATCACTTGTGTACATATATTTTTCACATGTGATCACATGAAGACAACATGTCACCACATGTTGCAACATAAGAGCACATGTGGCACATGTGGATCACATGTGGAAAATGTTTCCATGTGTTAAAATAGGTTTTCACATGTGGATCATATGTTAGCTACATGTAACAAATACTGTGCATTTTCAGCTTCACACTGTATGTTGACTTTTAGTTTGTTCCTATTTCCTGCTTCCCATTGAAGTCCCTTGTAGCTTTCTTTATTTGTTGTAATGTAGGCTACTGTAGTTGCAAAGTTACTTTGGCTATATAAGCTAGTTAGTAAAATAAAAGTAAAATAAAATAAAGTTCATACTGATATATGATTTATCAATTATACATTTCATACCACTTATGATTAATAAGTGCTCATTTGATACACCTTGTTATTAGCTTGTACCTGTAATTGTTGATCATCAGGTAGCATAATAACTAATACACACACACACACACACACACACACACACACACACACACACACGCACACAATATATATATTATAATATGTATTATATATATTATAAGCTTCACCTAATTTTTTATTATTATTGAGGAACAACATTACAAAACAATTTTAATAAAATTAATATTATTAACATTACAATAATATTATTAATAAATTCTTCTTCTTCTTAATATTAATAATAATAATCACAAGACGCAAAATATAGATACATAATATTTTACAATAGATGTACCTTTAACATTTTTCACAACCCCTAAAAACATATATATATAAATATTTATAAATATAAATAAATAAATAAATAAAAAATAATTAAATAAAATTTAAAAAGCTCATTACAGAAAGGAGGATTTTGAATTTGCGAGCATGGTGATGACGTAATTTCCTCTCATCCAACGGCTGCTGCTGACAGCCACAATGATGCCGGGGAAGAAATGATCGGAAATAAAACATCCATTCGAGACTGTGTATTTAAAAATGGTAAATATTTGGTCGAAATCATATTCATAATGCCAAATAGTCTTTAATAACGCTTATTCCATTTTGAAATTTTGACTGAAGAAGTGGGAGTTCTGCGCGTGCTCATCATTCGAACTATAACGGTCATCTACCCCTATACTCTGAGGGAAAGGTAAGCTAAAATGTCTTTAATTAGTAGTGTTTACACATTTAATGTTGAATTTCAGTTTTTATAGCTGAAATGTGTTATATTTTAAAACATTTCATACTTTGCTGCATCAAACGTTTGAAACTTAGCGTCCTGTTTGCCAATTGTATGTGCGGTCATTTCGACCGGAAATAAGCTGGTTAAGCGCGGTCACAGTCACCGTTGGTCGGCCAATTTTCACGCGAATGTCCCACTTTGACCGTGGGAGAAATCAGTTTGGGACAGGTAGTAAAACCTTTGCACTGCAAGAGGCAGCTGCCACTCCATCAGCCACCACTGTCCGTTACCGTTGAATGAATGAATGAATCAGCTGTTTGATTACTCGCTCGCCACATGCTGGCCGTTTTATAAATTCATCAGGCCTCTGTAACTATTTTAACACTATATATATGACATTTAAAGTGTTAAAATAGTTACAGAGGCCTGATGAATTTATGCACGTGATCTATACTTGCTGAGTTTAATTGCATAATACTTAAACATTGTCTTAAATACAACGTTTTGAAAACAGCTACATAAAATCGTTGAAACAGGAAATTAAAGGCTAGATTTGACAAGTCAATGCAATAATGCTACATTAATTTACCAGATTATTCATTCATTTAACTTACAGTTTTTCTTTTAGGCTCTTGCTCGCTCAAGTCGTTGAGACATGGCTACATACATAATTAGCAACTAATTGTTTTGAAGCAATATTGACAAGATCGTTTAAAAGATGAAATGACCCACTTTGGAAATACAGTCAGTACTGTGTTCTTGATGTCTTTCTATTTACTTTTAGGGATAAGCATTTCAACAGAGCCACATCACCAAATGGTAAAGACTTTTTCAAAATTACACATTCTGTCACTGAAAGTAGTACACTTGGTTTTTGTTTTTGCTATTTGATATTTTGTCTTTTGCTATTTTTCTATTCTGGTTGCATTAAAGATGTGAACACATTATTTGTGATTGGAATATTTCTGATTGGAATATTTAAAATGTTTGTTGAGGTAACTTCACTGTCAACAGTATACTCTTCATTTTTTTTTGTTTTGTTTTATAGGCATTGCACACTGTCCTTCCTGTGTGTTTGGCTTTTTCAGAACCTGCACGGTGAGTCTCCTTGATTAACTGACAGGACAACTCTATGTATTTCATCAAAATACCAAAGTGTTTTTACTCATATTGCTGTTTAGTCAGTTCATCAACATTTGATTGGTTTTTCTACATCTGTGTTACTATATCTGTGTTGTTTTGTTCAAACTAATTTGCCATTTATTTGAAAGGGACCGCTCACCCAAAAACTTAAATTCAGTCACATGCGACTCATGGCTCCTAGAAGATTTTGCACATACTTTATGTTCTGAGGTGAATATATGTTGTTTTCTGCCCATCAGAACAACAAATCAAGTTCTTGCATTATTTTGGTCTGGAGATCTTCACCTCATAAAAGACAAAACAAGAGTAATACTTTTGAGTTTTCTGAGAGTCATGTTTTGCAGTGTTTTAAACCTTGAAATTTTTACAATGTTCATCTTTCCTTGGTGAGCTGAAGTGAAATGTTGAGCAAATGTATTCTCACAAACGCAGTCCTCCACACCAGACCAACAGAATTTTTCAAATAAAAATTTGTTTGATTTTTCACCATTTCTTAATTTCCCCTTTTGTGGTATCAAAAAGAAAGGCCATATGGCATAAGAGTAAATAATGACTGCATTTTCAATTTTGGGTGACCTTTAGCTTGGCATCAGTCTTTGTGAGATTATTTGTCAAAAACTATTTTAAATAAAAAAAAAATAATAAAATAAATTATGGTTTAAAAAATAATTAAATTGAACACTACTATTTTTGGACACCATGGATTTGTTTGTGATTTGTATCTCTCTTTCATTCATTCATTCATTTAGGACAAGTCTGATGAGTGGAGATGTTGCTGTGGCCCTCTTTACAGACGATACAAATTTCATTACCAACCTGTGAAAATCTCATGTCATTATGGAAATATGACTCAAGTTGTTATAGCTCTAAATACAACACAGTTACAAAAGAGATTAATAAATATTGTGTTAATTGTTCTTAATAGTGACTCTCGGTGTACTTTCAGGTTCTTTGAACTGTGATTGAGTAACTTTTTATTTATTTTAGTTATGAACAAATCTGAAATGGCACATTCCCAGTTATTATAGAGATAGTTCACTCAAAATGAAAATTCTGTAATTAATTAATCACCCTCATGTCGTTCAAAACCCATAAGATCTTCATTCATCTTTGGAACACAAAATAAGATATTTTTGATGAAATCCGAGAGCTTTCTGACCCTGCATAGACAGCAATGCAACTGAAATGTTTAAAAATATCTCAATTTGTGTTCCGAAGAAGAACGAAGATCTTACTAAGATCTATTTGGAGCAACATGAGGGTGAGTAATTAATGACAGAATTTTCATTTTTGGACAAACTATCCCTTTAAGATTTATATAAATGCTTTAGACTAGTTATTCTTTTTAAATTCTTCATAATATGAATAGTGTGTAAGGATTGCTTAATAAAACGTAATGGAATTTTACTATACAATTGAGGTTTTTAACAGAATTAAATATTTTTTGAGTGTACATTGTGCATGAGTTAAATATTGATTTCACAATGACATTGCAACACAAGCAGGTTTATAATATACATTTCACATGGAATTCACAAGTTGCACATGAGAATTTACATGTATTTCACATGTTATCTCATGGGTTTCACATAGGAAAGTACCATGGGTTTCACATGGGAAAATATATGTTTCACATGGGAATTTACATGTATTTTACATGTGATCTCATGGGTTTCACATGGGATTACATGTGATCCTATGGGTTTCACATAGGAAAGTACCATGGGTTTCACATGGGAATATATGTGTGTTTCACATGGAAATATACGTGTTTCACATGTGATCACATGGGTTTCACATGGGATTCACATGTGATCCCATGGGTTTCACATAGGAAAGTACCATGGGTTTCACATGGCAATATGCGTGTGTTCCACATGGGCATACACATGTGTTTCACATGTGATCACATGGGTTTCACATGGGTTTCACATGGGTTTCACATGGGATTCACATGGATATTCACATGAAACTGTTCCAAAAACACACATTCCCCATGTGCAAAGCACACACTTCACATGTGATTTTCACATGTTTTCACACGTGACATTTCACATGTGCAGAAAAACACACATTTCCCATGTACAAAACACATGTTTTCCATGTGCAAAGCACATGCTTCACATGTGATTTTCACGTGTTTTCACAAGTGAAATTTCACATGTGCAGAATCACATGTATATGTGGCCACATGTGACCACATGTGCTTTTGCACATGTGAAATTCATGTGGTTTTTCTGTAAGGGTATATATATATATATATATATATATATATATATATATATATATAAACGTAACATATTTTTCTTTAATATATACATGCATGTGTGTATATTTATATATACATAATAAATATACACAGTACATAACATATATTATGTAAACAAAACCTTTTATTTTGGATGCGATTAATCGTGATTAATCGTTTGACAGCACTAGTTTTTTTTCATGCTTAACAAAGCTATATTTATTTGATTAAAAAAAACATGAAATGGTAATAATCTGAAATTTTATTAACAATTTCATTTTTCTATTTTAATATGTTTTAAAATAAAATTTTAAGCACCCATTACTACAGAAACAGACATGCTGCAGGATTCTTTGATAAATACAAAGTTCAAAAGAACAACTTATTTTTTTAAATAGAAATGTTTTATAACATTGAAAATGTCTTTATTGTCACTTTTGATCAATCTAATGCATCCTTGTTGAATAAAAATATTAATTTCCTCAAAAAAAAATGTTATTTATTTATTTTTTTCTTATTTTGTGACTCCAAAAATAAAGAAAATTCTAAAATATTTGCTCATTTACAAACTTCTGATATTTTTACTATAAGCGAAACAGAAATGCAGACTAAAACAAATCTTTTCACCCTAATTCTGAATATTTTTGGAGACTTCATGACTTGTAATAGAAAAAGTTCCTTTTTGTCAGTTGTCATCTGTTTACACGTGCTTACACATGAGCAGTTCTGCTCTGACAGCTGAAGATTGGTTGAACAGGCAATTACAAAACCCGCACTGCGAGAACCTGCGAGCGTGTCCTATTCGCTTGTTTTCTGCCTGCGGTCAACATGCTTCCAGCTCAATATGGGTATTGTCAAGGGCTTGAGATGTTGCCAGGGCACCATGTTCTGTGTCTAATATAATCAGTCTCACTGAATTACTATCCCAGCTAATAACATTATGACCTGGTGACACCAATTTAGCTCCTTTAGGCTGGGGCTCCGACTCCTTTATATTACACGGTCTGTTTTTCCTCAGCTGCTATGTGTAGAGATTTGTAAGGTGTCTCTACAGGCCCTGAAAAAAGGGCACTATGCTGAATATTGAGTGATTAGTCTCCAAAGCCCAAAAAATGGATTGGATTTGGACTTTTTAGACAGAATTTTCAGCCAATAAATAAATGTAGTCTGAAGAATGAAGCAGAAAATTTGTTACACAGAAGGTCATCCAAGTGACAACTACGAACAGGAGAAAAGCTGTCATAAAAAGATTGAGTGGGGAAACTGTAAGCTTGTATAAATATACACTAAGGGATTGCTGTTTACAGATGCCTACGGGCACAACCTGAATATCATTCACTGCTATTAATACTGCACATCTGGACTCTGTTACCACTACACAGAAATCATGTTTTTTTACATCTGATATTTCAGCTGCAAGCACATACACACACACACACACACACACACACACACACACAAAATCCATAAAGTGTAATCAAAGGCACACAGAAAGGTCCTCTGTGTCTGCATTCACGCATATGAGAAGGAATAAGTAATTAGATTAACTATCAAGTAGCAGAAAAATACCAAAAAATCTTAAAAATAAAAAAGGCTGTGTCCTTGAAGGTTATTTTTGTTTCATATCCGGTCAAAAATAATTATACTATGAATATCCACAGGTATATATTGAGACACAGCCATCCATTTGAGCTAATTTAGTTTTTACGTCAAAATGATATAAAATCGAAGTAGGGAAAGTAATTCTGTGCTTTCACAAATGATTGACTAAGCCAAACAACGTTTTGATGGATTGAGAATTTTTAACTGCGTATAAATACTGCCATCATTGTTTCCCTTGTCGTCTTGTTCTGTTTATTTATTGTTAACACGTTTCTGCAACTCTTGGCAATATACTAGAAATTCATGTTTTTAATTTGCTGCTGTTACTTTTGCAAACAGATGGCAATGGAAAAATGTGCTACCTTCTCTTGCAATATCACTGGAAAGACATACAATAGCTACAAAATGTCCATGAATGACTAGAACAACTCGCACAAGCTTCTTAAAAAAACAAATACAAAACATGTTTCTGTGTAAAGATGCTAAAAGTGTCAGTGGTTCATTGGTTAGAGCTACTCAGACTTTAATGCTTTGAAATCAAATGTCACAAAATACAACGCAGTATAAACAAGACTAATAGATCATCACTTGCATGTGTCATACATGCCCTGAAGACACACGCAGATGTCATACAACACTGCAAGGTGTGATCAGCATGATTTTATACATCTGTAATGTAAAACCGTGAGAAACAGCAGAGCTAACAGACTATTTAGACCTGTGCATCTCACAGCCTCCATAACTGCACATCTATATCTGTCTGAGAAAGCGTGCATCTGTGTTTAAATGGACTAGCCTACACATTAGTGCATAAAATCATTTTCAATTTTGATAAAAATCAAGGAAAACCAAAAATGTCTCTGACATTTTGCTTATTGCACAAACAAGCAAATAGAGTCAGATTTCCATCAGCAATTTGTAGTTGCATCAAGTTTGAAACGACACAAATGAGTCTGGACAAAAACAAATTTGGATAAATAGGATCTCACGGTGGGAGATACACTTGAGATGTTGTGTTGTCTACAGGAGCCGTAGTGAAACTCAGTGCCCCCTGCCTGTGATATAATGCAGACCAGATGTCAGCTGAACCGTGTGACTAGCATTAGCAGCGCTCACAGGAGGCTTCATTGTCTTTCACTGGCAAGCAAAAAGTCAGCATTCCTGAGGGAGCAAACAAGAGCCTAACCGGCAACTGCCGCCTTTTCCCGTTCTTCCGCATTTTGCTTTAGTTTTATTGAATTCCTTAATGACATTTAAACACTAAGATGAGGATGAAGCTGCAAGAGCAAAAACAAAAGTGCTCTGTTCGTACACAAAACACCTGGACACAAGTCTCTGTGACACTGTGGTGCTGACTTATTTTTTGAGGAAGGAATTTAACAGTTTCTGTTCCTTAATGATTCTTTTAAATAAACTTTTGGAAAACAGACATTAAATTCTGTTTTCAAATGCTTAGGATAATTTCAAAGATAAATGTAAAACAACAGAAATTAGGTACAACATTTAACTACATATTGTAATATGAACAATAAATCAGTAACTACTTTTTATGTCAAAATCCTTTTGATCTGCCCGCTTCGTGTCGGGAAATCCAGTTGTGTGTTAAAAAAATTACTTCAGAAACAGCGATTTTATCACCTCCTTGCTGGGGAATATAATGTAGCGATCTAGTAGCCTATCTATCTTTTATTTTATTAATAAAAATCGCGGGGAAGCGTTGGAAGTTTGTGTGTGTGTGTGTGTGTGTGTGTGTGTGTGTGTGCAGCACAATCTGCGATTTTGTGATCTCTCTCTCTCCCTCTCCATGTGTGTGTGTGTGTGTGTGTGTGTGTGCAAGCGAGTGATGTGTGTTAGTTAGTGTGCATCAATTAAAACAGCGCATTAATATAGAACAGTGATTAAATTGACTTGAAACTACCTGTGCATTAAACGGTTATACTGCATACCTGCCAGCCAATCAGAATCCAGTATTCAGACAGACCATGGAATACATTGATTTAGGTCTCACAAGCCCTACAATGTAATATAGTAGGCTATCATTTCTTGGTTCATGGAGTTGAATATGATGAAATTAATGACTTGTGGTTGCGGTTCAGTAAGTGAGTCAGATTAACTGCAAAATTACTCCAAATGATTCCTAAATGTGTGTGATTCACAAAAACAAACCAGCTCACAAGAATCATTAGTTTGGGATTGTGACTTCCCTGGTTGTGCTTTTTTAAAACCATTAAAACGGACTTCACTGATCACGCTAAAGATTGCTTAGATTAGTTGCTTAGGAAAGATATAGCACACATCTCAATAAGTCACATGATTCAATATGGGCAAAATATCTGTGAAAAATCAATACAAAAACATGTAAAAGTACATTGGGTCTTGTTTTAATGGACTTTTCTTTGAGTGTCATGAAATTTAATACTTAAGTCCCCAATAAAATTTAACCAAAATTAACAGGTGTAACATCTTTTTGAACCAAATTCTGCCAAACCGAAGGTGTTTGGTTGTTCGAAACAGCTCACCAGTGTGAACTTTCCAGAAAACTTGGAAAGAACAAAAACTTTGAAACTTCTATCACACTGGCTATTAAATACCTTCAAACTGCCATTGGTCCATGATGATTGCATAATAGGTGTGTGTTCTGGGAATCTACCTTCTTTTATATGGAAGTCTTTTCAGGTTCATTTCTTTACTCATTCTGTTGAAGTCAGACACAAGGCAAAAATACCCTGAAGGGGAATATCTAAGATCTACAAACTCTAAAAGGAGAATGTAGCTTTAAGACCCAACATAGCTTTCTATCATATTTTCATAGACATTAAGGTCAAGTCAGATTTGATGAAAGAATAAATATTCTGTTGTCTTTTTGTCCAAAGTAATTTTCCAAAGTTGATTTAGAAGTCATTTTTGCAGTACTTTAATTTCAGTATATTGAAGAGTCTGTGGTGTTTGTTTCCCATTATGCAATATTTTGAACTGTACTGACATAAGTGGAGCATGTTGCTCATGCCTCTCTGACTCATCTCAGTATGAGATGAAAGAAAAATAAACAACCTTTAAAAATATCTTTGTGATTCCCCAAAACTATCAATGCAATTAAAAGAGGCTCAAAGCTAATATTCATGTCAAGGAATTTGCTCATTTTTTCATCAGTTGTCATCATACACTATTTAGACAGCAAAGGTTCGTCAAAGCGATGTCTGTGAAACAAAACTGATTAGTGATAAAACATATTGGAATAACAACATATGTAATTCATGGAGTATGAGCGAGTTCTGTCATCCTACAAAGCTGGTCACATTGCATGCTGCGTTGCATGCGAGTATGATCATATAGCCATAATATGTGAAATATTTTATTTTTTTTAATAATAAAAAAAAATGCCATTGCCAGAAGGTTTGCTGTGCCTCCCAGCACAGTCTCAAAGAGCATGGAGGAGATTCCAGGAGACAGGCTGTTACTCTAGGAGAGCTGGACAGGGCCGTAGAAGGTCCTTAGCAGGACCGGTATCTGCTCCTTTGTGCAAGGAGGAACAGCATGAGCACTGCCAGAGCCCTAAAAAAATGATCTCCAGCAGGCCACTGGTGTGAATGTCTCTGACCAAGTGGGCCCTGTGCTCACTGCCCAGCACCGTGGAGCTTGATTGGCATTTGCCACCGAACAACAGAGTTGGCAGGTCCACCACTGGCACCCTGTGCTTTTCACAGATGAGAGCAGGTTGAGCCCATGTGACAGACGTGAAAGGGTCTGGAGAAGCCGTGGAGAATGTTATGCTGCCTGTAACTTTGTTCAGCGTAATGGGTCAGTGATGGTCTGGGGAGGCATATCCATGGAGGGACGTACAGACCTCTACAGGCTACACAATGGCACCCTGACTGCCATTAGGTATCGGGATGAAATCCTTGGACCCATTGTCAGACCCTATGCTGGTGTAGTGGGTCCTGGGTTGCTCCTGGAGCACGACAATGCCCGTCCTCATGTGGCGAGAGTATGCAGGCAGTTCCTGGAGGATGAAGGAATTGATACCACTGAATGGTCCCCACGCTCACCTGACCTAAATCCAATAGAACACCTCTGGGACATTATGTTTCGGTCCATCTGACACTGCCAGGTTGCACCTCAAACTGTCTAGGAGCTCAGTGATGCCCTGGTCCAGATCTGGGAGGAAATACCCCAGGAAACCATCCGTCGTCTCATTAGGAGCATGCCCCGACGTTGTCAGGCATGCATACAAGCACGTGGGGGCCATACAAACTACTGAGTACAATTTTGAGTTGCTGCAATGAAATTTCAGCAAAATGGACTACCCTGCTGTATCATTTTTTCACTTTGATTTTTGGGGTGTCTTTGAATTCAGCCCTCTGTAGGTTGACAGTTTTCATTTAAATCTAACTATGTGGCATCCTTTCGTTCCTAACACCTTACCATATCAGTATAGATATTCAGAATGATATTTTTCCCAATTGAGATTTAATGTGTTTTCAAAGTGTTCCTTTCATTTTTTTGGAGCAGTGTATTTCAGTATATTTATTTTTCACTAGGATATATATATTTACCCCAAGTAAATACAAAATGCAGTTTTGAAATGATTTCATTTATTAAGGGGAAAAAAGCTGTCCAAACCTGCCTGGCACAACATGAAAAAGTAATTGCAGCAACAACTGCAATCAAGCATTTGCGATAACATGGCAATGAGTCTTTCACATGGCTGTGGAGGAATTTTGGCCCACTCTTCTTTGCAGAATTGTTTTAATTCAGCCACACTGGAGGGTTTTTGAGCATTAATGGACTGTTTAAGGTCATGCCACAGCATCTCAATCGGATTTAAGTCTGGACTTTGATTTGGCCACTCTAAAACCTTATTTTTTTTCCTTGAGCCATTCAGAGGTGGAATTGCTGGTGTGTTTTGGATCAAAGTCCTGCTGTATAACCCAAGTGCGCTTGAGCTTGAAGTCACAAACTGATTACTGGACATTCTCCTTCAGAATTTTTTGATAGAGTGTAGAATTCATGGTTCCATCAATTATGGCAAGTCATCCAGGTCCTGAAGCTGCAAAGCAGCCCCAGACCATCACACTACCACCATCACGTTTGACTGCTGGCATGATATTCTTTTTACGAAATGCTTTGTTGGTTTAGCCTGATGTAACGGGAAACACACCTTCCAAAAAGTTCAACTTTTGTTGCATCAGTCCACAGAATATTTGCCCAAAAGTCTTGGGGATAATCAAGATATTTTTTGGCAAATGTGAGACGATCCTCTGTTCTTTTTGGTCAGCAGTGGAACTCTCCCATGGATGCCATTTTTGCCCAGTCTCATTCTTATTGTTAAATCATGAGAACTGACCTTAACTGATGCCTGCAGTTCTCTAGATGTTGTTCTGGGTTCTTTTATGACCTCCTGGATGAGTCGTCATTGCACTCTTGGAGTAGTTTTGGTAGGCCAGCCACTCCTGGGAAGGTTCACCACTGTTCCAAGTTTTCTGGATAAATGGCTCTGACCATGGTTCGCTGGAGTCCCAAAGCCTTAGAAATGGCTTTATAACGCTTTCCAGACTGATACATGTCAACTATTTTGTTTCTCATCCGTTCCTGAATTTCTTTAAAAAAGCTTTTTTCCCCTTAATAAATGAAATCATCATTTAAAAACTGCATTTTGTATTTACTTGCATTATCTTTGTTTTTGTTTGATGATCTGAATCTTTTAAGTGTGACAAACATGTAAAAAAATTTAAAAACCAGGAAGAGGGCAAAAACCTTTTCATGGCACTGTATGTGCCATGTATACACACACACACACACAGTTTTATATATACAACAAATGTTATTACACACTCTTGCTGCCTTATGGCCCATTTCAATAGTGAACACCCCATTTTTGGCTCTGCTTTATTATCTTAAGGGCTTCCACTAAATGTGGTACGGAGGCAGCTCAACTATTAATGTGAAGAATTTCAAACATTTCTGTGATAAAAGCTGCCATTGTAACAAAAATACACAGTGCATACAGCACCGTACAGCACTTAGCAGTGGTCAAAAAGATTCCCAAAACGACTGTTGGATTAATTCCTGCTTTTAAACTTAGGATTTAAATTACCACACGACCCTGCTGTTTGTCCAAAAACAGTATAATTTGGCTGGGAGTTTTGTGGATAGAGGGAGAAAAAACCCTGACATTTCAGATTCGGGTGGAAATAAAAATAACTGACTAACCCCTATAATTTATGGATTTATCTAAAATCCCCATGTTAAATAACTACCATCCAGATAGGAATAGAAATTTAAAGAAAAGAGAGAAAGAAATAAAGAAAGAAAGCTGTATGGACACAAGTAACCACACCATATCCACAAGAAACTAAATCTTTATTTTAAAAGTCTATGCCACTTGTTCCTAACAGGCGAAAAACCACAAATATGAGGATGGTAGTTTACAAATCACATACAAAACTGTGAGACAGTTTTTTTTTCCTTTTTCACCTTTCTCCGCCCTTTACTTCTGTTCCCACAATGCTTTCCAGCCTGTGGGCACGAATGGGGGGCAGCTGTTCATAGGTGCTGAAGCCTAGCTCTGAATTCTGCTGGGGCAGCTGAAAAAGAAGCAGGTAGTTCTTCAACACCTGGAGAAACAAAGAAACCAGACATGTCACTGAAAGATACACAAAACCGGGAAAGGTGAGAACATCGAGAGAGATGTATAGTGGAGATAAAAGCAGATCCAGGAAATGGAATGTCTTTTTAAGGTAAAGGCGAATGCCTGACGGTACCTCATCTGTCAGGTAGTAGGTCTTTCTCAGCAGGCTCCGACGTGCCGCCTCCACCTCCTACAGAGAGTGTAAGTCAAGTCAGTCATAACTCACAATGACAGAGTAAGACAACTAAGAGACCATCGATCACACTTGCTTCATTCATCAGACATATTTCAAACCCAACCACTCCATTTGGGATTGTGTGGCAGAGCGCTTGCATATATAAATTATAGTTTCCTCTGGAGGAAAAAAAAAAACATGCCTCAAATGTCACCTAGACTATAGTATCGTATTCTGTATCAGGAGACCAATCACACCAGTCTGTGAATTTGCATAAAGTGCATTTGCTCTGTTGCCTTAAATTGCACAACCTAAATCTGAGCATTTTCCTCACATTAGGCAATTATATTGCTTCAGCAGACTTGGAATATAATGCACAAGTCACACGGACTACTTTTATTTCTGGAGCTTGACAGCCTCTGGTTCCCATTCACTTTTATTATATGGAAAGAGCAGCTTGAACATTCTGCTAAATGTGTTCTTTTGAGCTACATGTCAGAAAGTAAGTCATACATTTAACAACATGAGGGTGACTAAATGACTGCATTTTCATTTAAGCTTTCATTTGATGTCCTGCTCCTCATCATTAAAGAATTTTATGCTTTTTTGTTACACTGGTCTTTTTCGGTGCTGTTACTGTTAAATAAAACTATTTTTTGTTACTGTTACTATAACAAAAACTATTTAAAAAAAGCTAAATAGAAATAAAAAAACTAAAAATGACAAAAGCACATAAAATTACTAAAACTTAAACTAGAGTAAAGAAAATTGGATGTGCTCAAAAAACCTTAAAAATAAAACGAAAACCAAAAAAATTTAATGAATAGAAAATTCATAATTAATAATAATACTAGAAAAACAGGTCATTTACCTCTGCCACTGCATCCTGGGAGAAGATAAACGCATTCAGGTGGGCAACAGCCACCACATAAAGTATAGGACACCAGTTCCTCTTCAGAGCTCCTGTCACTAGTGCTCGAAAATACAGCCGCAACAGAGGAAGGGAGTCCTCCATGGGGGACGTGAACTTCTCCAGTGGAATAGGCAGCTGTAAAGGACAAACAAATCAAATTTCAGATGTAGACTGCTTTAATTGGTTTGCAATAATAATGTAGCAGCAAAATAACTTTCCCTCTGCCTCGTAACTACTGTTACGATGACATTTGTAATAATCCCTCCAACTCCAGCAACCTGTGCATGAGATCCAAATCAGGAGATGAGATTACTTTTATGATCTCTTTATGAACTTGAAGATTTAATGTTTTGGTGCACAGTAAATTCTCCAGTGTTAAATCAACACTATTTGGTGTACATATGGGAACCAGTTCCCATATGTACACCAAGTGGTGTTGATTTAACACCGGGAAATTTACTGTGTGGAATGTCCTATCAATGGAGAGATAGGAAACAGGTTTCATTAAAAATAAGCATTCCAAAGATGAAAATGTGAGTAAAGGTTTGAAACGAGTGTGTAAATAATGACAGATTTTTCAATTTTGGGTGAACTATTCCCTTTAAACTCTCTATTTTAGGAATTTTAAAGAGGTCCACTTATAATGTTATCAAGATTTTTACATCAAAAACATAATTTAGAAGTAACAGGCTATTTAAATCAAAAAAGCATAAATAACTCAATACATATCAAACGATCTGGAAATAAAATAGTAACCACGTAATGAAAACAGTTACTCACACTCAGGGGAGCCGTGGGGGGTGGGGGGGGAGTTAGGACGATTCTAAGGGCCCGACGATGGGAGGGGGGCCCCCGAGGGGGAAACATGATTTCAGCCTGGGCCTGATGGCCCCGTCTTTTTTACGCCCCTAGGGCCGGGCTTCGATCGGGCCAATTTTCATGTCATAGTTCAGACGTGGGCCGGGCCTCGGGCCTGTTTTAGGCTTCTCATTATTTTTTATATTTTAGACATCCATCAATTAGTGATGAAAAAAATTGCTGCGGTGGTGGAAACAACACGAGACAGTGCCGCGACTGTGAAGAGCGGCTCGACGGTGTTTAGAGTCCCGCAGCAGCAGAGAGCGCACCGTCAGCGCATCTCATTAGATGCGCCTTTAGAGAGAAGTGCATCTTCACAGATTATAATGAAAGAGTTTTTGTTATCGATTTGAGGGGAGCAAGATCAGCAAAGGACCACGAGCCGGGATTCGAACTCGGGTCGCTGTGAGCACAGCTGCGCTGTATGTCGGCACACTAACCACAAGGCTTAGCAATAATTTTATATTGGCAACAAAACAAGTAAATAAATTCTGACTATTCACCACACTAATTTCATGCATCCCTGCTATTAAGATAATTTGGTAGATTTGGTAGACAAACCATATTTTTTAAACTAAATTAGACTTTCCCAACTCAAATCATCTGATGTTGTGAACTGCACTTTACAACTGAAATCTCAATCTGAATTGGATCACAGCTCCAGATGCCCAGAATTGCAAAGTCAAAAGTACAGTCATGTTTCCATCACGCCTAATCTGTGCGTAGGTCACCTGACAAAAAGACACCCCTTACCTGCTGTAGCGAGACCCCCAGCGATCGCAACATTCCCACATGTTCTCCAAACACAGCCAGCCTCATGGTGACACTGTAGCGCCGCTGTAGAGGCAAAAGCATGAAGCAGCCAAAGAGCGGGTCACAGAATGACACAGCCTCGTACTGTGCCAGCAGAGCCGAGTATAGGTCATGAAAGGAAGCCAGGCCTGGTGGACGTGAGCCCAGATCCAGGGCCTCAAGCTGGGCTGGCTGTGTTAGCATGCGAAACAGTGCCCAAGTAAGCTCTTGCACAGGCCGCTCCAGGAAGAGGTCACTGGAGCACAGAAAGACACAGGCTAGCCGGGCTAACTTAGCCACCGGTGGCACTGCCGTGAGCGCTTGCTCCCTCCAGCTCTCCAGTACAAGCAGCCATTGAAGGCAGTGAGTGACTGACTGCACTGACCCCGCTGAAAGAGACTCAACCTGATGCCCACCACCAGCTGACAGCCCCATTCGCTCATAGAGACTTATGAGCGGTAAGAAGGGCCAATCAGAAGGCAGGGAGGGGCCGGTAAGTTCAGGTAGGAGATGAGAGCTGACAAAGGGCGTATGGCCGAGGTACCGGTCACGGGATGAAAGGACAGAGGATTCCATGTGTGCAAGGTGGGTGAGATAACAGCCACGGATGGAGGGCAAATGATGGAGAGCGTCACGCAGCAGAGCACCAACGACAGGTGAAGTCCTGTCTTTAAGCTGCAACTCAGCCAATGCAGCCACCTCTGGTTCACCACAGACACCCTCCCTAACAATAAGAAAAAAAAAACACGTCATAATACAGCAGTTAATTTCCAAAACAACAATATATTTCTCATAAACAAAGTTATATCCTTGTAGTGCTTAAACTGTAACATATACTACTAAGTTTGGGATCGGTAAGATTTTCTTCCTTCAGAATTAATTTTAATATACTAATTTGATGCTTAAGAAACATTTCTTATTATTATTTTTGAAAATAGTTCTGCTGAATATTTTTTGATCAATAGAAAGTTCTAAAGAGCAGTATTTATTTGAAATGGAAATCCGTCGTAACCATTAGAGTTGTCTTTACTGACCCCAACTTCTGAACGATAGTGTGTTTAAAAAAAACAGACAGACAGAATAAAATACCATAGATACGTTTAAAAAAAAAATTACAAACATATACCAATAAATATATTTAAAAAAAAAAAAGAAACATAAACCAGAATCAACTGTCCATGCAAAGACCTGCTACATTCTGTCTGAAATGTGCAGTTTGCTGCTCTCTTGTGAGTATGATGTGAAACTACAGCTTGATAAAGCTGGGATTTCAGAGTTCACTTTTTTTTCTTTTTTTTTTTCTTTTTTTACATGTAATCAATTAACAATTAACCATAAATGCATTTAAAGCATGTTTGAAACTCTTATTTAAAATCAGAAACACATCTAGAGGTCAACATCTGAACTAAAAGAGTATACAATCAGAATATGATGAACACAATAATATGAGATCAAATTTAAATACCCAGGCAGATTTTAGGCGGGAGACATTTAGTGTAATTAATCTCTCCCAATGAGTTTCAGCTTTTATCCCTGTGCTCATAGCACATGTCTGAAGAGGTCCAAGAATATTCATACTTTTACATCAAAGCAACATAAAAGACATGAACAATCATATTAAAATGAGATCTATTAAATAAAATAGATCCTAGAGACCCTCTGATCTAAATGCACTTAAACTCTTACAATTAGTTAAGGTTCAACAAAATTAAATTTGCCCTTTTTTCTTACAACAAAGAATTCAAAATCAAAGAATAGTGACATGACAATAAACAGTTATTAAATTATGATAAAATATGAAAGTGGCTAAAAAAAGATTTGAAAAAAAGAAAGCATCTACTAACAAATTATGCCCTTTCCAAAATACTTTTTTTTTTCCCATTTATGTTTAAACGACTGATGTCGAGTTGATGTATAACGTATATGTGTCTGGGGCCACTATATAACAAAATGTGAATATTTTGTGTGACTGAAGTCATTGTAATCATACAATGTATGAGACAAACGGCAAATATCAGAGGCTTACGGAAAGAGGCTGTGACTGAAGGTCATGACAGACATCAGTTCATGTGCCAGATATTCACTGCCAGGCAGCAACCAGGACACTAGAGCCAGCGATACTTGGTGGAACAAGGTGGCGTGTTTGGCCACCTCTGGGTCAACTGGAACCTAAAAAGAATTTAGTCACAACAAAAGTAAGGCATTACAATTCATTTCATTAACTTACCAAATGCTTTTCAACTAAAACCAGCATATTTGAGACTTAGTTAATGCTAATTAAACTCAATGCACTGCATTTATTAAGCAAAGAAATTAAAACAATATTTTATTTTCTAATTAAAGTATATTCAATATATTATTCATATATGTATTATACTGTATATATATATATATATATATATATATATATATATATATATATATATATATATATATATATATATATATATATAATTATTTAAAATAATTACAATTTTAAATTTAAATTATATATATAAATATGTATGTGTGTGTGTGTGTGTGTGTGTGTGTGTGTGTGTGTGTGTGTGTATAAAATGTATGCAAATTTGTTAAATGCAGAGGTTGCAGTTACCAGCTTGTGAACCAGTCTGAGCAGCAGATACAGCAGGTGGTGCTCATGGCGTAAAATCCAGGCACTCATGTGAGAAACAGAGGGCATGGCTCCGATACAAGACCGCAGATAACTCAGTACAGAGTCCGAGAGGATGAGAGGACTGAACTGATGAGAGGCAAGAGAAGGAAATTTACTCAGCAGAAGTTTATCTCAGCTCTTTTTTTCGGGATTTACCATCAAAATGAATTTACCTTCTTTATTAAGCCTTTGTGGATGGAGGTGATGGTGTTCAGCAGGTATAGGAGGGCAGTAGGGAGAGACAGAGGGGAGTTGGACCCTGCTATTGTGCTGGAGGTCTTCATCCTCAAGCAGCCCAGGCCGGGCAGACTGGGGACGACCTCCCCACCAGCCGCACTCAGCCCGGGGTTACAAATCACAGAGCTGGACCTGCAGCAGAAGAAGAGAACATAATCACTATTATGTTCCAATTATACAGTTTCTGTTCTTTTTGTATGGCTCAAAATGATCACTATAGACTTTAAATTACAATTTAAAAAATCCAATTCTTAGATCTAACATACAATATAAGCATAGTATTATCCTATATTTATTTATTTAGTTAGTTATTTCCCATATGAGCATCAATGGCTATATTAATGGCAAAAATAATACAACATACAATTAAACTTCTAAAAAAAAATGACAGTCACCTCCAACAGAATTCAGGAAATATATTTTACTTGATTATTTAAGCAAACAAGTAAATTGTAAAGAAAAACTAACAGTCATATATTAGTAATTTTATTGTGCACAGTACACACAAATATATTATGTAAACAAAATATTTTATTTTGGATGCAATTAATCGTTTATTGTTCTGGATATGTTTCATTCTCTTAATGCAGAAACTATCGGTCAATAGGTTTCTAAAAGTTGATAACTTGTTTGTTTAGAAAAAACATGAATTCATAGGATATATATAGTAACAGATGTAGTTAATCTCAGGAAATCTTAGTAAGAGTTCACTGTACCTTAAGCTGCTGGTTATATTTTGCATGGCCTGATGGGATATCAATGGCAGAAGCACGTCTGAAGTTAGTGACTCGAGTTCCTGTAGACACTGTACCGGCTGGAAAGAGCTCTGACAAAGGAATCAGATCAGATCATTCACATTACATATGCTAAGGATGGTAATCATTTAAAATATCTGTAATTTTAGGCCCATTTGCGCTAAGAGTTTAAGTTACCACAACTAAATTTTGATATAATCCAAAGGGATAAATATATGAAAGAAAAACGTTTGCAAGGCTGTGAATGGCACTCAATTTCTACTTGCAGTGTACAAAAAACAAAACAAAAAAAACCATAAAAATGCTTTTTTGTGAAAATACATTATCAGCAGCTATTTTGTGCAGACAGCATTATCTTGCCTTGAGGGATCGGACTGAATGCGCTGAATAATGTGGAATAATCTTTCATATATTGGTGTTTATCACACTAGAAGCTTTGATGAAGGGCAGTTTGGATCTAAAAGAAGCCACTGATATCCACTTTGATTCTGAGAGTTGAGCTCCTCATATCCTAACATATCTATGCATTTATTGATCAACTTTTCAAGGCATTTATAATGTAAATTGTGTATTTAAGAGTGCCTAAATATAAGCTATAGGTAGATTTTACATGCCTCCAGAAAAAAAAGGCTGTTTTTAAAATAACCTTGTTTAGGGAGCTGGTGTGACACTGGCTTTGATGCTTATATCTTTCTTATTAATACCTACTTGTACACAGAGCTGTGAATAATACGCCTCCAAGTAGAGCAGGTAGGATGGAAGCAGAATCAGAGCACTAGACATTTGAGCCGGGCCATCGAGTGCTCTCACATAGCCCTTGAGAGAGCTAATGACAGTGGGCTGGAGACCCATCACATGACTCCATACAACCGGAGGAGGTGGAGGACAGTCTGTACCCCGAGCACTGTCAATACACACAGAGAATCAACTCAAGGCCATATCCAAAATATATAGCACACAAATGAAATTGCAATATTAATATTAATAAAGCAAGACATAAATTATGGTGGTACATATTTCTCTTGTATTATTAGTATTAGCATGATGTATTTTGAAACATGACAGTCAACGAGTATTCCACCAAAACTGATTTAATAATATTTATTAATATTTATAAACATAAATATTAATAATACAACAGTAAAGACATTTATCATTTGTATAGATATCAGATTTATATTTCAAATACATGCTGTTCTTTTAAACTTTCTATTAATTGAATTAATCATTGAATTAATTTGTAATTAATAAAATATTAAGATGCAGATCTATTTTCAACATGGATTATAATAAGAAATGTTTCTTGAGCAGCAAATCAGCATATTAGAATGATTTCTGAAGGATCATGTGACACTGAAGACTGGAGCAATGACTGCTGAAAACGCAACTTTCCAATCACAGGAATAAATTAAATTTAAAAATAAAAAATTACATTTAAATTTAAATAATATTTCACAACAGTACAGAATTTTTAATCAAATAAATCCAGTGAAAATAAGAGAATACTTTCAAAAACAAACAAAAAAAATCTGAACGGTAGTGTATATTAATAGTTTTGAAACATTTCTTAAATTATCAAAAGCAGCAATCAAATACATACACTCTATTAACATTTAATAATAATTTTTATTTATACAATGTGCAATTGTTGATACATTTGGACACTGTTCGCTACAATGGTTACATCATAAAAGCATAGTCTCACCTGACTAGGTCTCTCTGCAGTTCTTCATAGCATCCAGCTGTTTGTGTGACCTGAGTCAGCAGCACGAGCAGAGCCCTGATTCGGTCCAGCTCCAGAAGCAGCACAGCCTCAGATGAAGCACACGGCCGGTTCCCAGCCTGCAACCTCTTCACCAGCACGGGATACAGGTCCCTGGAATGAAGCACACACTCACCGTCCGTCACTACAATCACATGCTTTGAATACATTGTATACTCATATTTTAAAGTTTAAAGTGTCTGGTCCTCCTCACGTGTACAGATTGCAAGCCTGTCCGTAGCTGGCAGCCACTGCAAACAGCCTCAGCGCCTCTGTACTGCAGCGAAGTGCTTCACCTGCTTCCAGCAACATCTCTGATGGTTCCACAACCACGAAACGTGACAAAACCTCCTTCCCTCCTAGAGAGTTCAGCTAAGACACACAGACTAATTACGGCCAAGCTTGGCTTTCAGATAGTGTAAACTAAAATTTAAAATTTTAGAGTATAAGAACACCTTTAAGGAAGTTTTAGTTTAGAAAAAAACACATTTTTAGTTTAAATTAACCAAATTATTAATATTTGACATCAATAAAGCATAGTAGCCCACTGCAAGACTATATATAGACTATATATTTCAGCACAACAACATAGTTTGACATCTGAGTAGGAGACCTGTCACTTGTTTTAATAAGCATCATACTCATTTACTAAAGTGGGTGGGAGACCTGTCAATTTTGCAATAAGTATTATAATTATTTACAATTAGTGGGTGCTTGACACTGTTAACCTACAAAGTTTAGTGGATACTTACTATTCTCGCACAAGCATGCCTCCCAGCACTTGCTAAAACACGAAGCAGCTTCATCGCCAAGGCAACAGGGAGCCCATACAAAGAGGACGGAGCCTGTGAGGTGGCAGGAGCCCAGGAGCAGGGAAGAAACTCAGAAATCACAGTGTTCATGAGCCGCGGACAGTCCAGGATCTGACAAAGAAAAAGGTTTGAATTTGAATGAAAAACAACAGAAATATTTGTGCAAACAATGTGTAAATTGTATCATAAGTCCAAATCTAAAGTAAAAACACAATGTAGCACTGAAGTTCAGATCATAAGGTAATAGCAAAGTTCAGAGGATTCAGAACAGTGTTATTATTGTTAACTAAAACTAAAACTATTAATAATCATTTTCAGTAATTTCCACATTTATTTACTTAATAAAAATACCCTGCAATTGCAACTAATTTTGTGCTTAATGCACTTTAATTCTGCTAAAGTCCAACTAAAGATATACTGAAGTATATTTGACTGAGCTAAAGTGGAACTATTGCAAGCATACTTCAGGTACACTTTAAATATCCTGCATTTAAATGATATTATACAGAGATCATACAATCCTTATTAATACTGACATTAAAACACATTTTAAGCATATTATTAAGAAATGTGCATTGTGTACTAGTAGTCCTCCAAATAAAGTTAAATTATAATTTTTATATCAGTAATTTTCAAGCAATATATGTCAGAAAATATGTTAAAAGACTTGAAATATACTTAGTATGAAATAAATATATTTTAAATATATTACTTTTTTACTAGGGTGTTAAATAACGCTGGTTCAGAATTAATCTACCTGTGTTGCTGCAGCAGTCGAGTGGCGAGCGATTCGGATCAGAACCTCCAGAATATCAAGAACAACCCGCGGTGAGGGCCGCACCACCTCCAGGATGTACCGCAGCCGAGAAAGACCCTGCATCTTCAGAAAGCCCTGGTTGCAACACAGAAATGTCAGTAATTCTGCATAAGCAGCAACTAACTTTGCAGAAAGAGAGCAATCTTAGACCCCAGTTACCTTGACAACATCCTGCCTAGCAACATCATGATCTGTTTTTTTTTCTTCTTTCTCCTTAGCAGTTTCTTTCATGCTCTCATCCAAGCCTTCATCATCCTCGTCCTCATCCTCCTGAGCTGTGGGCAGTAAAGGAAAGGTTGCCATCCCGAGCAGCCATGAGAAGGCATTATCCAAGCACTCCTAGGATGAGACAAATCGGAAATGTTGTGGTTACTTGTAACTACTTGTGGCAAAAGTGCATAAACGATATGCAAGATGATTGTCGCTTACCTCATCGTCAGATGAAACCAGCAGAGCTCGCAAGGCATGCACCGCTGCTGACATCACAACCTCCACACTGTCATCCAGGGAGAACCGCAGAAGAAAGAGGACTCCAGCATCCATTAAAGAAGACAAGACGCTGCCCTTCAGAGAGGAAATGTACTCACCAGCCCGGGCCTGATGGAAAACACATGTACAGTGTTTATAAGAGACAAATCTACAGAAATAGAAAGAAACGGCCACAAACCCTCTTTTGGCATTAAAAATCGAATCATGATTTACTAAACACAATCGGTAAATAATTATATACATGTCTTAACCCAGACAGACAGATGTGCATCTTTAAGAGGATCCAGCATTTACTCTCTCATAATACCATCTTTGTGGACTCAAATCTACAGCTTTTCACAGCAACTCAATGATCTTTTGTTTTAATTTCGAAATGTTTGTTTACTTTGGCCAGGACATTAGCGAGAGTGCTGACGGCCAGATTGCGCTGTTGGTTCAGCTGACTGCGAGAGAGAAGGAAAAGCTCTTGCAGTGAGTAGCCAGCCAGCTGGAAAAGTGGAGAGAGAGAAAATTATAGTTAGTATTACACATATACAACAACTACACACGTCTGCATTTAAATTTGACTAATACAAACACCTTTTAAAAGAAGTACTGGCATCAGTTCTAGTTTGCCGCCAGTCTAAAAACAATCCAGCAGATGAATTTAGCTGAACCCACTCACCTCTGGCTCCTCTCCATGGTGATGCAGGCCTAAATGGGTGGGCAAGTCTTTGGTAGGTGGGATGAGAGTGCCAGTAAAATCAAAACGTCCTTGCATAGCCTTTAATAAAGCATTCATACAAACAAAAACATAGAATAACATTTTTAAAGTCAGTATAAAAGGAAATGTCACCCTAGTTTCTAAATGAATGTTATAAATCTCACTTCATGCATGTTTCACTTTTTAAATTTAGTTTTGACCTTGCAATTAGTTCAAAGTGTTATAACAAGATGCAAGTTACGCAAGACTTCTCCAATCATTTTGCATGCGTGCAGGAATGTGAGTTGTAAGGGTGTGCAATATAGACACGATTAACTTGTAGAAATTTGTCAACCGGTAGAGATTTTGGACTATCGTTTCTATCATGGTTTTATTGGTTTGTACGTGCTCATAGAGCGTGGAAGTATTGGACTGCTTTATAGGCCTTGTTATATTTATAGGAATCTATATTTGCTGCTTTATAGGCCTTGAACAGTTAAACACACACACTTGTCAAAATGCCAGTCTTTGCAAGTATCCTTGTAAACAAACACAGAAGGTCTTAAGTGAAAGCAAACAGCTGAGAAAGAAACTGTGTAACAGTATATTGGATCCGGGCAGCTCTTAAAGTGACAGCAGTCTAATATCCATGCTGTCTGTCATTCATGTTAATCAAACAACAAAAGAGAGAAAATCTCTCACTGCTTTTGACTAAATATATATGTAATTGACAGTGAAGAATATGCAGAGTTTTTATAAATTTGATTATTTCATACAATGTATAAATGTTTCTTATTTGTTTGTTCTACTGTAGTTTTTTGTGATTTTGCGTGTAGTTAGTTTTTTTAATAATTATTTAATTCAGTGAGCTTGAGTTTTTTTTGTTTTGTTAATCTAGGCTAGTACTAGTTTTTGTGATATTGACACTGGTGACAAGAATTATGAAATTTCTATGGCATCACAACTTTTGATATTATAAAGACCTTATTTAAAGCAAAAATAACTATATTGTGATATATCGTTACCGTGAAATAAAATGACTCATACCGTGATATATGATTTTGGTCATTTCCCCCACCCTAATTAAGTTGTATGTATTATTTTTACAGAATTTTGAGAAGCCGAATAATTTGAAGTATAATTCATGTCTGTATCACAAACAATGCAGTATTTTTGGGGTTTAAAAAAAAGTAAGTTCTACTGATGCTCACCTTAAATGAGCACAACTAAAAGCACCTCCTAAGATTTAGTGGTTTGTACCTTTTTGGTGCTCTGCTTCCTGGGTGCAGGAAGGTCTCTTGTCCATTCCAGTTTTTCTTGCTCCACCTTGTCCATGTGAAGCCATTCCTTTTGAGGTTTGATTGGCAGCTCCTCCTCTGTAAATAATAAATAACACCAATATTATAAATGATTAATAGTAACAGAGAACAACAAAAAAAACACTAGACTTTCAGTTAGTTTAACAGCCTATTCTAGTTCCCATGTATACTGACATACACAGTACCACATGCTGACAGCAGTGCAACTACGGAAGGACTGTTCTCGGAACAGTAACCCCTGATGTGCCTCATCCATAAATGCCAATGAGTTCCTCTTATCTCTATTACCTTAAAACAAATTGGTGCTTGCTCTAGCTAACTCTGCTCTAATCAGACTAATTGAAATTGATGCATCTGCCTTGGCATGCAGGGCTCACAGCTTAGCTGGACAGATCTGCAAAGTGAACAGTCCTGAATATGTGTGAGTTCCAAGCCGAGGGTGAATATCGAAATGGAAACCATCCAGCTTTTGCTGACAAGATCGCATCCGGTACATTAGCTTTACTTTCTAATGCTGCATGCATGCAGACCACTCCAAAGTCCCCATTCAGTTTTCTTCATAAAACTAAAGCAATGCTGTAACAATGCTGTAGTAGCATGTCAAAAAAAAATCAAATATGTAGGTTTACTGTGTAATAACATTTTTACAACATTTATTCACCATGCAATGGTACATGATGTGATCTGTCTCTGCCAAACAAGTTCTGAAATCACTTACTTGTAATTGGAGATTGAACTACAAGCTGATTCTCACCTTCCTCATCATCCTCCATGGTATCCCTCAGAGATTCCTGAGCTTTTATTGTGTGGTCTAACTGTGGAGATGTGCTATTAGGCAGAGGTTCATTCGGGAAGTCTTCTCTTTGCACAGGACCAGATGCTGACTCAGATCCTGGGGTTCTCTGTGCCTTTCGAGATCTCAAGAAGTCTACTAATCTAGGGTCTGACATAATATAACAACATGTGAGCAAAGTGAACAAAATGTCACGATTACTAATGGCATGTTCCACAAATTAGGTCTAAAAATGAAGATGTAAATAAAACAAATAAAAGTAACAAAACAAAATGTTAACAAAACGGTCAGTGAAGGCTGCTTAAACTTCAGAAAACGCCAATCAAGCTCAGGAGGTCAAATCATGGACACTTTTAATTAAATATTTATTTTATATGAGGTTTGCAACCATGCTAAAATATGGGATATTTCCTAGCAACAAATATTAAATATATCTACCGACCACAATTTTGGTGTAAGAAGGATTTTTTTAAATGTTTTTTAAAAGGATAGTTCACCCAAAAATGAAAATTATATCATTAATTACTCACCCCCATGTCGTTCCAAACCCATAAGACCTTCGTTCATCTTCGGAACACAAATTAACGTATTTTTGGTCTTGCGGGTTTGGAACGACATGAGGGTGAGTAATTAATGACAGAATTTTCATTTTTGGGTGAACTATCCCTTTAAAGTCTTATGTTCACCAATACTGCATTTATTTGATCAAAAATACAATAAAACTGTAATGATGTAAAATTTTATTACAATTTCAATTTTCTGAATTTTCAAAAGCCATTACAGTCTCTGGTGACACATGAGCCTTTAGAATTCTTTATAATATGCTCAAATATTTCTTATTATTATCAATGTTGAAAACAGATGTGCTGCTTAATATTTTTGTGGAAACTGAAATATTTTTTCAGGATTCTTTTGACAAATAGAAAGTTCAAAAACATTATTTTATTTGAAATAAAAATCTATTTTAGCATTATAAATGTCTTTACTATAACTTTAGATCAATTTAATGCATACATTGCTGAATAAAAGTATTAATTTATTTAAAGAAAAGCATCTTTAAAGCGAGCATCAAAATTAAATACAATTTATACAAATTACTATGCTAGAATGGGTTTGCAAATACAAAGGTTGCACATTATAATAATTCAGAAGACTAGCTTGTTAGGGACCAAATAATACATGTATATATTATAAACATATTTCCCACAAACTAACAAATAAATATTTGTATACAGTATTTTTTTTTCTTACAATAACCTGAATAGATCACGTTTGAAGATGTTTCATGTTTGGCATTAGAAGTGTCAGTGAAAGAAATCGAGCTTACCGAGCTGTGCCATCAGCTTCCTCTGCTCCTCCAGGATCTCACTCTGGGACATCGCCTGCAACTTTGCCTGATTCTCCTCATGGATTTTCATTGTCTCCATGGTACTATTTGCAATCCCAAGTCCTTGACCCGTAAGTAGCACAGGGCCACCAACACGGTCTGTAACAGAAGCCCAATCAGAAAATATGTCATGATGCTTTAGTTAACCATTAAAAACATTGTTGAATGTGACAGCACTTACCCATTACATTAGACTCAGGTCGCTCAGTCTCCATATTCTCTAATAGTGAGAAGCTCACATGTCTAGATGCAGAAGACTGACCTCTAGTCTCTGAACCATTTAAAAACTGAACATCTTCCTTCTTGGCCCTTTGTGCTGCAATCTGACGTGCAAAAATACTTTTTCTTCCTTTAGGAGCCCTTTCCTGCCCCTGAGCGCAGTGAGAAATACAGAAACGTCAGATAATCTAATAAGCTGGGAGGGATTTTGTGCATGTATAATATTTTCTCACCTCACTTTCCATAACTGATCTATGTAAGACTTTAGGGAAAGCAGCACCTGTGATACACGGGAGCGACACAGGTACTGCACTCGTGTCCCTCTCCTATAGACAGACAAACAACAAGCATTGCATTATGCTGTCAATCGATAAAACAACAGGTACACTGTTTAAAAAAAATGAAAAAAAGAAGTGACTCACAATGATTCTAGATAGGACAGCACTGATATGGGTATCATGTCTGTCCAGTTGCTCTTCTGGGTCCTCATCTTCAAAACGCACCCGCTCCTGTTTGAAGCGTGACTTCTTTGGTGGTGCAGGGGTCAAGGTAGGAAGCTCATCTGGAAGATCTGAAGGTGCAGGTGAAATAATTTCAGTACAAGGTTAATATGAGTTTGTTTTATATCAGCCTGATCTTATTTAAGCAGGTCTAATGAAACCCATCATTAAATTTGTTCAAGAAAGAAATGTTGAAAGATAACTGACAAAAAGCTCTGTCTAAAAAATTTCTGACCTACCTTCTATAGTCACAACATCTCTCTGGTTTCCCTGCTCCTGTGCATCAGCTGCAGCAGCGTCTCCTCTGCGTTTATCAGGGCGCTTCACTACAGCGACAGTGGACTGACCGCCCGCCGCCAGAAGCTCCTGCTGCTCCCGGAGCAGATCCGCCTCGCTGTCTGTGGGCTTGGGACGCCGCAACATCCCAAACTCCCGAACTAACACAAGGGCGTCTAATGGTTCGGAGGAGACTGTCAGAAATAATAACGATTCAAGATTTTGCTCTCTTTTCAGACTGACAGTCTGAAAGTTTTCTTGTTGGCTTGCAGAGGTTAATCAGCACATTTCCAGCAATTTTCTAATATAATTACTAATCAGTCCGTGATCAACACAGTAATGATGGAAATATTAATTTATTGTAAATCCAGGAAAGTCGTTTATGCCACGGTCATCTATCAGCTATTTGACTAAATATGTACACTAAACGCATAGCCACAACCAACACATGTAGGTTTACAGACGTGACTCCATTTCCGGGTTATGTGTAGCCATTACAAAATAAAAGCCCTTTCGGTTTAAAAGCTTTTTTTTTCTTCTTCTTTTTTTACATAAAAGATTTCATCGTTATTAAATTATATAAATACATAACACAAAATAGCGCACTTAGTTTTATTATATATTCTTAATTTTCTTTTTATTTGCATTACCAGAACCTTATTTTATTTCCCTTTTCTATCGTTGAAATTATATTAAATTGAATTATATTATAATATTAATTTATTTTATATTAAAAATCTTAAATATATCAACGACGAAGAGGCTTGATATAGCTAGAGGATAACAGAAATCACATTTGAACAAGAATATCCTTAATGAAGCTTATTATAGAGATGCATGTCTGAGTATCTCTGGCTTTCCTCTGATCACTTTGGCAGTTTATACATGTACATCTGTTTATCATCACATAGGCTTATAGTTATCATTATTCTATCTAATAAGTTCATGAACTAGCCTATATATGAATATTTTAACAGGGAATTAACTTTTAAAACATTTCTACCCTATAAAATGCTTAAAATTGAATAAGTTAGATATTAGTTAAAAGCTAGTTAAATTTATGTTGAATATCTTCACAGACCCTATTTATGACAAACATGGCAAAACAAGCAACATCTTTATCTAATTATGCTGCTCACATCTCGCGCAGTTCAGTGAGTTCAGTATAAACACAAATCAAAGAATCAGCTTCGGTCTCCATGAGACTTTGGAGAGCGGTTGTCGGTTTTTTTTCTTCTCCGTCCTCCGCAGTCTCCCCGCGGTCTCCGCCCCCCAGTCTGCCTGAATGGGAACACCCAGAGCGGGATCCCCGGCGTTCCTGGCATCCATCCCAAACACAGCACCGCCGGACAAAACAACGTCCTGCTGAAGCGTGTTTCATTGAGAAAAGCGGCGTATTGCAGATAACATATTTGACTGCAATGTTACACCTGCCGCAGGATGTTGTCTCTAGATCTGGAAACTGATACTACTGCGGAGGACACAGCGCCAAGCACCCCAGATGGTGGCGCGGAGACACCGGCCAGTCTCGATGTGCTGGAAGAGGTATGAGATGAGTCTTATGAGTACTAGATGTACCATAGTCACCATGGAGGAGATGGGATTTCTGCATTATAACCCCTTGTAGACTCCCTTGTAGTGTGCTTTGACTTGTTCCAGTAAATGGCTGGTCACAGTAAAGGTATGTCTGAGATTGAGAAAATGTTATTGTAAATTCACTTGTTTAAAAGAAACTGTTAAATGTAATAACGTTTTTCAAGCAATTCCTCTGCTTCCAGTTGATGCATAAACTTTATGGTGCACAAGTTAGGCTATTGATAATCATCCAGTAGTCAAAGATCACTGACTGCACATCCAGAGTAATAAACCCACTAGGATGCAATGCTTTAATCTAATTTAGGCTATGATTTACACTTAATTTTTGTGGTGGTATTAAAATCATGCTACTGCTGCTTGATGCACAAATTCCATAATGTCAATAAATTTGACAAGACTCCAAGAAGGACAAACAGGTTTAAATTGCATTTTACATCAGGTATAGCTCTAAATCTGTTGTTATATTCACTGCACTCAGCCGATTTGTGCATTGATCAACACCTCTACACTGCTGTAATTATGGAATTGCCACTGTGGAAAAGATTATATGCCTGTTAGCTTGAGAATCACCCTCACCACAGGGAGTTAGAGCAGATATGTTTAACTCAGTATTTTGGATAAAACCTTTCATCTGTCACGCTAAATAGCCTGCCACTGTTGCTGATTCCAACCTGCATCTCTGATATTAATTTTATTGGTGCATATTGCCTTGTGAAGCTTTCTGGAATGGCCTGCCAGTTCTGTGAATGTCCCTTAGCTCATCTTTCACACAAATCCTGTTTGCTGGAACTCAGGACTGTGATTTGATCTTCTCTAAAAATGACATTTAATGTCGATTTCAGTTGGTATTTTTTAGATGTTATTCTTTATCTACAGCAGTAAACTACTATATAAAAATGTACTGCTGTAGGCCAAGTGAAATCAACATTATTATATAACACTGTTAAATATATTAATTATGCTGCACAAAATTTGATTTAATAAAACATTTAATTTCTTTAACTAAAAAATTTTTATTGAAGAGGATTCAAGGCTGGGGAAGGAATGTTTGTTTGTATTTTAATTTTGAGCAGGTGCTTCAAATTAAACTTCATTTTTGAGATGGTACCACAGTAAACTGACAAACAAAATCAGTGCACCACATTCGGTATTCCTTAAGTCATCATCAAGTTTCATGTAATCTGCTTAGGCATCTTAGATCACAACCATATTATGTTCAAAGTTTCACTTATCCAAGAGCAGTGAGGGTAAGAGCCGTTTTTCTACAGTATGTTTTTGAATGGCTGACTGTTAGCTCTGTCACAGTATTCTCTTTCATGTGGGATTTCCATTATTGATGTTGCACCTCACTCTCCCCTCTTTAAAAGCCTTTCAACCCTTATAAATATCAGAAGCTGTGGTATTGGCTGCTGAAATGTACAGACACTTATGGGAGAACAGCGTACTTTCTCAGCTCATACAGATACCATCTCAGATACTGAGTCAGTTTTATACTCAAAACACAAACTTCTCAGATTTTTGATCAGTTAATTTAAATCAAATTAGCCTCTTAGTATGTTTTATTTAGTGAACTTACAGTAATAACTGACATTTTCTTCATAATTTGTATTCAGCTCAGCACCCTTGAGTGAGATTCAAACCCACAAACTCAAAGGTCCTTTTCCACTTACAAACAACTTCTGTGCATTGGCAAAGAGTTGTACCAAGTCCAAAGTTAGCACACAAAAGCATTGCAGAGCTACTCTCCTGCAGGTTTTGAATATATATATAAAAAAGCAATTTGATAGATTTTGTCTGGCATTGATTGAAGACTCAAGACAAAGTTGCAGTGACATCCACCATGTTTTGCTTCACCCATATCAATGCCTGGATACACAGTGCTCTATGATTTTCACGATTGTGGAATACATAGCATCATAAAAATGGAATTACCTGTAAAATGTTCAAATGGTTAACCAGTTTAATACAGGTCAATTATCTGAAGGTAGTGAGTGCTTGTCTTATGTTTAATAGGCATAACCTGAAGACTTTGTGCCAGGATGTACTGTAAGTAATTAAGTTTGAACTGAGGGATTGCAACAAATCCTTAGTCTTGTCAGGCCCCACTTTCTCACATAGATCTATATCCCTCTAGTCATCATGTTAAGGGTTTACTGTCAGAGCGTTGTCTGCACTTTATTTGAATTAGACTCAAATGAATGTCCATCAAATGTATTTTATTTATTTTAAGGGTTAGTTCACCCTAAAATGAAAATTCTGCCAATATTTCTCACCCTCATGTTGTTCCAAACCCGTAAGACCTTCGTTCATCTTCAGAACACAAATGAATATATTTTTTATGAAATCCAAGAGCTTTCTGAACCTGCATAGAGAGCAACGCAACTACCAAGTTCAAGGCCCAGAACGGTAGTAAGGACATCGTTAAAATAGTCCATGTGACATTAGTGGTTCAACCGTAATTTTTTGAAGCTACAAGAATACTTTTTGTATGCAAAAAAGAAAAAGAAAAGTGACTTTATTTAACAATTTCTTATCAAAGCCTATTTACAATGTCTACCATAGCATGTTTACATCTGCCAATGTCTGTATACAGTGTGTGCACATAGTGTATCTTGTAATATATATATATATATACATAAACATACATATATTTCTTTTACTCTCTGCACAACTCTGTATACAGTGGATTGATTTTAATAACTTTAATGCACTTTAAGTGTGTATCAAACATACATTAACGTAATATACAAATATCAGATCGGGACTTGGTATCGACAGATACTTGTTTTTCAATGACTCAGATCGGGGGCACAAAAAACCTGATCGGGACATCCCTAGTAATTTTGTTTGTTTTTATTATTCGGTTACACTTTATTTCGATAGTCCACTTTAGACATTCTACTAACTATAAGTAACTTTGTAACTACATGTCAACTACATGTCAACTAATTCTCATTAATTTGTAACTACATGTCTACTAACTCTCAGTAGGGTAGGTTTAGGGTTAGTAGAACAAGTTGACATGTATTTGCAAAGTTTCTGATAGTCAGTATGTTGTATGTTGTGGACCCATAAAAATAAAATGTTAGAAGATATTAAGCAGACAGTCTACTAATATTCTATTGACTGCTAGTTGACGTGTAGTTGCAAAGTTACTTACTGTTAGTAGAATGTCTAAAGTGGACTATCGAAATAAAGTGTTACCTATTATTCTATTTAGCTTTAATTCTTTTTTAAGTTTTAGTCATTTTAGTACTTCAACTTCAACTTATTTTAGTTAGTTTTTCATATAATATTTTTTTTTTTTCATTGTTATTTTTCAGCTTTATTTCAATTACCAAAAACGTTGTTTAATAGTTGTTTAATTTTAGTTAAAAGAACTGATCTAAAAATATTTTATCCTTTTGTCCAATATCATTTCCTCATATAAGTGACATTAAATCTCTGATGGTTTGTATTGTATTCATTACCTCTTGTTTTCTTGTTTTCTTATTCACAGTATACACAGCAAGACCTGTGTGCCTTACGATATGCTTATTACTATTTCTCTTTCTCATTATTCCTTGTAGCAATGGCCAATAAAGCAGTCCCTAAGTGCCTCTATGTGCCGCGAGACGCATTGGCGATGCCTCCTCCTTTCGCTGCTCATGTACAGCTGCCTGGGTGCCGTGACCTGGTGTCAGCTCACCCAGGTCACCAAACTGAGCTTCGATTCTTCCAGTACTTCCCTCACAGCCTCAATGAACTCTCTCAGAGGAGGAGGTCGCGCCATGATATACCACGACAGCCCTTGCTCTGACGGTTACGTATACATCCCCTTGGCCTTCCTGCTCATGCTCTACGCCGTTTACCTCATGGAGTGCTGGCACTGTCGCGCCCGCAGCGAGTTACAGTGCAAGGCCAATGTAGAGAGTGTGTATGACAGGGTTCTGCGCATGCGTCAAGCCCGACCGTGCGTATGGTGGAAAGCCATCAGTTACCATTTCGTACGCAGGACTCGACAAGTAACGCGTTACCGGAATGGAGACGCCTACACGACCACGCAGGTTTATCACGAGCGTGTTAACACACATGTGGCCGAGGGCGAGTTTGACTACAGTCGCTGCGGAATGAGAGACGTCTCACGCAACTTGCGCGGACTGGAGGGTCATGCGGCGACACGGTTGCATTTCTCCAAGTGCTTCAGCTTCACAGGAGCAGGACCTGAAAATGCTTACCTCAATCAACGAGCCAGGTTCTTCTCGGAAATCGAGGGACTGGATGACTACATGGAAGCCCGCGAAGGCATGCTGCTGAAGAACGTCGACTTTAAGGAGCACCTCATCGCTTATGTGGATCCCGACCAAATGCCATGGTACACCTCACGGGTCACCTTCTGGTTGGCGGCTCTCCTCATGCTCTCCTGGCCACTGCGAGTGCTGATCGAGTACCGCACGGCATTTGTGCACTACCAAGTCGAGAAACTCTTCGGACTGGAGTATAGCAACAACAGCCCATCTCCAGATGCCGACGCCACCTCAAGAAACACTCGCTACGGCCTTCCGAGAGCAGAAACCGTTGACAGTACGGAGCTGGAATGGCACATTCGCTCAAACCGCCAGCTTATACCAAGCTACTCAGAGGCCATGCTGATGAACCTGGGGACTTCTGGGTCAAACCACAGAGACAGCATTTCCTCCAACCACTTGCTGTTGGACAGCTGCTCGGCGCAGAGCTACGGGACACTGGTGCAGAACTGTGAGCACTGTTGCCAACATGAAGGCGGGCGAAGACGGCCGACTATCAGCTCTAGCTGTTCTTCCATCTTCTCCCGCCACACCTTCCACTCCCGTTTGTCCCTGGACACCTCACACTTCTCACTGTGCCGTATGTATGGCTCCAGGCGCACCGTGGGACTGTGGAGGAGCCGCAGTAGTACACTTACAGAGCGCTGCTGCCCCGATGAACAGTGCTGCAGGTCTTACACCAGTCAGCTTGCTCTTAATGACAGCCCACCGAACTACCAAGACGCCCGCTTTTTCCCAGTCCTCATTGTACATCGGCCTGAGGGCTGTGGGGACTCCTCTGAGGTGAGGAGATATTATGTTCGGAGAGGCTCCTGTTGTGTGGAGACTTCGGTTTAAAGTGGCTTGACGTGGTCAAGCTGACTAATTCAGCGATAGAACATTATTATTTGCACTATGCAGAAAGTGGACTTGATGGCTGTTGCTTGATGCCGAACTGATGAAGTGTATTCTCATGAACTTTGTCTTGCTCTAACAGCTAACGTGTGCAAAATTAGAAATGTGGCTTATTCAGTGCAGCACTGAAGACTTTTATGTTTACATTTTGATTTCAATTAAAGGGCTGGATTGGAATTATCAATAAATAGAACCAGCTTTTCATACTATTTATGAACAGCTGGCTGACAGATATGCCAGCTTTAATAAATTCATATAAAAAAGAAAATCTTTCAACACATTACACATATATTTTACGTCAAAAACATGCATTGCTTGTAATAAATGTTTGTGGTCACTGAAGGAAAGGGTCATGACTGCTGACTTGCTCTAAGAGAGAAGAGAGAAAGAGAGAAAATAAAAAATAATAATAGCTGCCATTTTGCCTTTGTTACTAATCTGAAAAGTTTTTTAAAGAAAAATAATTATATAAGTTATATATAAATATAACAAGTTTTATTTATGAACACACACACACACATTATATATATATATATATATATATATACACACACACACACACATACATACATATATATATATTATAATATATATAATTAAAGACAAAAATTATTATTATTATCATAGCTGTCATTTTCATTATTATTTTATTTTGTTAATGCTAATGAATATAAACACCGAATGAGTATGCTGGCATCAAGAATTGTCTTTGATGTCTGGTTTATATAAGCAAAGGTTGCATGGCAATTTGCTCACGTTGTTTCAAGAAAGCAAGTGATTATGTATGCAGCTTTTTGGAAACTCTCCTTCTAAAAAGGTTCCCAGAAACAGCAATATGGTCATTCTCACCTTGGTATATCATTAGTGGATGTCTCTGTAACAGAAGACACCACATTTGAATAACACTGGCTCATCAAATGAGAGAGACCATCATATAACAATCCCCCTTATGGCCTGACCTGTATGTTTGAAGTATGGATGTGAGAAAGTCAAGAAATACTGTTGAAATGGCAGTGACTGTTAAAAAAATAGTGCAGAATAAAATTGCTCCAATGTTAAAACATGAAAATGTCTTCCAACTGTTTAATTCATCTGATTTTATCTCTCTACCAAACTTTATCAGTGTGTAAGTACTGTGAATCCTACACCAGAAAGCGACTATTTTACTTGCTATCAAATGAATATTTTTCGTGAACAACTTTCTCTTGTTAACTTTATGCACTGACCCATAGCCTATATTTAGTGCTGAATGAAGCATGTAAGTGATTGTTTTGCTACCTCCAAAGAATAGAGCTTGGAATGTCACTGCGCATTGCATTCTGGGTAGTCGCGGCCATGTTTGGGGATATGCTCCTCAGCTGTCAGGATATTAGTACACAGCGATAATAAACAGAAATAACAATGGATCGAACCACGATGATCAAGTGTAAGATTACATGTAAAAAAAAAACTCAACAAGGAAGCAAAATGCTTAGAAAAAAATCAAGACAATCAACGAACTCGTTCCATACGAACACAAAGAGTCCAGTGATCTTAACGAGCTACCGCACGTAACCTTCCCTGATGTATTTTCTCACCTTGTTTGTGGCGTACACATTTGAGCAATTCGAGGCCCACCTGCAATTTACAAATGGATGGGTTTAACACTGATAATGCAGGATATGCTGTTTGTGCATAGGTAGGGATGTAACGATTCACTCAACTCACGATTCGATTTTAAATAACACAACTTTTTTAAGAAAATTAGATTTAAGACAAATTTTAAATTAAATGTGTCCTTTTATTATTGCTTGGACAAAATGCTGCACGTTTCTTTGTGAAATTGAAATATAACACTGTAATAATATGAGTCATTCTATGAAACGGGTGCCATTTCCACTTTGCAATTTTCAAAATTTTCACTAAAGATAAACCTTTTTTTCAAAAGCCTACAACTTGAAACATATGTTAAACCTTCAGAATACACATTTTCCCACCTCAGGCACAAAATCCTTAATATTATTGCCCTGTTTATTCAGGAAAGGGTGCCTTTATTGTACCACCCTGTAACGGACAATATGTACACCATTAGAGTAGTAAAACAAGAAATAGATTTTTAAAATATGATGTTTTCCTAATAGTAAAATGTCCCTTTTTTAGAATCTATCAATAGAAAGTATGTAATTTAGTGCATTTTTTTTATTCTTAGATTTTTTATCTTGAAAAATGAATTCAACATTTCAATCGCCTCGTTGTTTGTACTGAAAAAACAAATTCAGTTAAAATATACAAATAAATGTAAATTTATTGGATTAGTCCACACAACAAGAACATCATTCAGCATTAATTTATGTAACATTTAATTTCTTTTCTATACATTTTTAACAAAATGACCCTGTGACGGGGTGGTAACTGATGTGACGGGGTGGTTTACTGTGACAGGGTGGTATGGACAAGTCATGTACACCATCTGTAAAAACAGTTACTCATCATTGATAGGCCTGCTTCTTTTTCTCTACAAATGTCCATTTATTTATAATCCTAACTCAGAATCAGAAAGAGCTTTATTGCCAAGTGTGTTTACACACACAAGGAATTTGTCTTGGTGTCAGGAGCTTCCAGTACAGAAGTACAAACATAGTGCAGACATACATATAATTTAAGGTAATAAAAAACACTAATAATAAAGAGAATAGGTAATAAATTATAAATAACAAAAGTAATAAAAATATAGAGAAAAATAAATGTCCATAGACAGAATTGTGAATGTGCATCAGCATAGCTGTTGTCTCTCAGCAGTGCTTAATGTAGCCATGATGGAGACAGATCAAAATGTAATTTATTAAAAATGGATAAAATGTAATTCATTAAACACAGATAGTGAGTGATATAGTAAGTGAGTGAATGAACCAAACAGGGTTAAATTAACAGAAAAATAAATTAATTAGCCTATTAGAATCCTCGATTTCACACATCCTCACATTCAAACAGGAAGCAGAACCCCTCAATTACATCCATTACCACTGTGTCACAATAAAACATGTTACGGGGTGGTATGTGACGGGGTGGTAAATTTCATCCCAAAATGGCCACAGATCTCCCATGTAGTCACGTTCCACACCCAGCATACATGCATTCAATCTGAAATATAATTTTATTTGCATTAATAATGCAAAAAATGCAATAAAAAACTGTTTTCCCTATCTATTTTGCGTGACGGGGTGGTTGGTTTAAGCTTGACGAACCCTACCTAACATGTAAAAGCAACACATAAACAATGTAAAAGAATGTCAGGACTAGCCTACTTTTGTTCTTGGTGGCTACAAGGCTTAAATGATGTCATTTCTGCTAAATGTGAAGTCATTTATAGCAACAGTACATTATTTACAGCTAAAACAAGTTAAAACTGAGGGACACACACAAATCATAAAATATTTACAAAAAAAAAAGGGTTTTTTTGTAATAAATGTGTCTTGTGTAAACAGGGACACATAATTGTACAAAAAAAAAAAATAATAATAATAATTAGTCCTATTTGGTGATATTTTAGATGCAAATATCATATTGGTCAACATTGACATGTGTAATTGGCTATGTACTAATGAAAAATGATTAAAAAAAATAGAAAAGGTAATTTAAAAAAAAGTATTTTATCATATATCATGTTAGCAAGAACACTTGAATTAATTACTTTAAGCTTTGGAAACTCACTTTGGGACATTTTTTGTGCCTTATGCATCATCTCATTGAATGTTCCGGACCAAAATGGCACCCGTTTCGTAGAATGACTCATATACTAATATAGCACTTGCATATTATTGCTCTTTTTTTGGTTTTGATTGCTTCTATTGTCCTCATTTGTAAGTCGCTTTGGATAAAAGCGTCTGCTAAATAACAAAATGTAAATATAATGTAAATGTAAATAACAAAACTAAATTGAAATTTTAAAACAAGCCCCAAATCAAATAAATAAGCATCATAAATAAAAGAAATCTCTTCATAAAAACAAAATAAGGCTTTGTCTATGCTCTTTCCATTTAAAATTAGAGACAACCACTGCATTTTAATCATGATCCAAACAAGTGTGAAACTATATACAGAAACAGCAGACGAGCTGAATAAGACACAGATTCACTCTCTGCCAGCAGGTGGCGCTTTAAGCGTTTCCATGGTTTCCGCTGTAAACAAAGCAGCGCTGCACTTATGAACCTCTGTTGCAAGATGAAAAGAAAAAATATCATCTAAACTTTTCTAAAGACAGTAAGTTCCCCTCAGACATACATTCATATAAACTCTTACTCCTAATTGAATCTCGATTTGCTAAGCATCTCTCAACCGATTTGAATCGTCGCATATTTGAATCAATTTTCAACTGGCTCGCGGTTAATCGTTACATCCCTCGATTAATCGCATCCAAAATAAAAGTCGTTTATATAATGTACATTTGTGTATATTTATATGTATACATATACATTATGTGTACACATGTAAATATTTCTCATGTACACACACATGCATGTGTATTTATATATACATTTAAATACACACAGTACACAAACATCGATCAACACAAACTTTTATTTTGCTTGCGATTAATCAAGATCAATTGATTTAACATCCCTAGTTTAATACCATAGTTTATGGTTTCATAACAACACTGGGGCACATATTAGTCAAGGCACAGCATACAGTCACAGTCTTGTCCAGAAACGTCATGTCTTCACCTTGACGTGGGAGTACCATGCTGACTGGTACAATTCTGTTTAGTATGGTGTACGTTGTGCGTACACATCCAATCACCTTCTCCACATGAACCCTGAGGTGAGCTATCCGGCGTGTTTCCTCCAAATCTTTTGCATCCAGCTGGCTGCGTATTTTCACTTCTTCACACATGAGTCCAACACGGTCTCTGATGTCAAATCCGCGACCTCCCAACACCAAGTCCCCAGGCAATAGTTTATTAAGAAGACCACTATTCTCGGTCACATGCTTGTCACTGACACAACCTCCCCACTCTTGGGAAACGAAAGAGATAGATCCTCGTGGTGTAATGCCAATGGGATACTTTAGGGTGTGCTGGTGTTTGTAGTGGGAAAATGTCTGCGCTCTAGCTTTGAGATTTGATGCTCTTTCAATGCGAATTTCAAAGCAGTCCACTATAACTGCTACTCGATTGCTAAAAGCCTCTACAAACTGATGTGGTAGCCTGCAAGCAATGTCTCTCTGGCCAGTGCACCAAGGGTTTGAGATGTTTAAACATTGTACCTATGGTATCTCTGAATGTGGTGGACACAGTCTTTCGATCCACAGAGAAGAGGTATGCAATGTGCTGTATTGGGAGATTTTTCGGCCAGTCTGTGACAGGTAGGGAAGAAGCTGTGTCAACACACCCATCAGAAGTGCAAGACATGGAAGCCCAGTGTAATACTTCACCTTTGCATCATCATCTTTAAAAAAAAAATCCTCATCCATCTTCTTTTGAGCAAGCTCTTCCTTCAGTCTCCTGTTCTCCTCCAACAAGCGGTTAATTTCAGCACGCCTGCAACTACAAAGATGGCATTCCTGCTGTTCTGCAGTGTTGTAATTTGACTCTGCGTCATCCATTTATGAAGCATCATCTGCTGTTGCAGCTTCATCCTTCAGTCTCTGGCCAGCTACATCTAGTGGTGCAGGTGCAGCATGATCCCCTGTGACAGCTTGCAGTCTCCTTGTACTCCGGTTAAACCACCCAGGGAGCGTTGCTTTAACTTCTGTTTGCTCGAGATGCAATGATGGTACCCAGTCAGGATCGCACTCTAGCATTTCATATGCTGGTGGTTTGCCTAAAATTAAAAGATCAAATTATTTCATTAGTTATGTAGTTATTCAACCAGTTACCAGTGTTTGTCAGGATTGCGGGTAAAGATAAGGCAAGGACTCAACTGCAGAAAGCAAAGGGCTTTATTGAATAATAAAGCAAAACAAAACAGAAACAAACAAACCAACCCCATGGGGGAAAACTGAGACGAGAAAACAACCAATGAAGACACGAGAGAAGAGTGCATGGTGAGGAAATGAAGAGAGCGTGTGTGGCCCAAGCGAACTGGAATCGCACACTCACACAAAAGCAAGATACACGAGTGTCAAGGTTCTGTCACATAACCAAGAACAAACCAGACCAAAGTGACAGATCCCTGACAGTCAGCTGCTGAAGTTAGCGGTGTAACAACAACTCCATGTTTGCACTGCTAGTGGTAAAATCAACAAAAAAGTTAGACCTGTTTGTTTATAACTTACCTCTGTAAAAATGCCGTGAACAAACAAGCGTATTTCGGGAAATGTTGTTGAAGGTAATGGTTTTCCTTCTTACTGCTGCTACCCAAGCCATGCAACGCCGCTTTGTTAACTCGGAGACCTGAGATCCAAGGTACTGTTTCCAGGCAGGAAAGCTGAAAAATCTCAATCCATTTGAGATTCGGTTTCCATGCTGGTCGTGAGTGCGATTATGGCAGTTAATTACACAACAAGCTTTCACCATTGTAATGTATTTTTAGCTGTACAAAGTAGTGCTGTCAAACGATTAATCGCATCCAAAATAAAAGTTTTTTTTAACGTAAAGTATGTATGTGTGCTGTGTATATTTATTATGTATATATAAATATACATACATGCATTGATATATTTCAGGAAAATATGTTATGTTTCTATATTAAATATATTTATTTATAATATAAATTAGGCTATATGAATATAAATATAGACATGTAAATATTTTCAAAATATATGCATGCATGTGTGTGTATTTTTATAAACATAATAAATATACACAGAACACACACATATATTATGCAAACAAAAACTTTTATTTTGGATGCGATTAATCGCGATTATTTGACAGCACTATTACAAGGCAAACAAAAGCAATCACCAGCAGCGTCCGTGTCCCTAAGTCCCAAAATGCATTGCGTTCCTGACGTCCCGTTCCCACCAGATGACACATCTGGTTCCTGAGTGAATAATGAATATTGGTGTAGGCTATGTGGTAATTTTTAAGTCAATCTCGTGAGGGCGGTGAGGGGGGTTATGCATGTAAGTAAATGATGACACAATTACAATGATGTAAGAACATTACTGAAAGTTTTACCATTTATTAAGTTGTTGTTTACAACAAAGCGAATGCATCATGTAGCAATGATGACGCATTCATATGACTAAAACATGTCGCGAACTACTGGCCCCTAAAGACATCTTTATGGTGAACTGGTTCAACATGTTTGACTCACTTGGAAGAATCAAATCTCCACAACGGTCGCTCTGCAGCCAAAACAAGCGAGTCTTGTTGCTATGCCAACATTTGAGAGCTGCGTGCCAGAGCTGTAACAAACTTTCCCTTTGTCTGGGAACTGCTTTTCTTTTCTTCTTTGATATAAACTGCTTTGAAAGATAAAAACTTTTCAGCGTGAGCTCTGACGTGATTGTGCAGTGTGTCGGTAGGTGAATTCTCATAATAGCCAAGGTTGCACTTTTTTATTTAAATTTTTGTATTTATTTGTTTATTTATTTATTTTGTGCCTTTATCATTTTCAATTGGTTCTTTTTATGTAGTGGTTTAAAACGGAGGCCAGCTTTCTTTTGTTTTTAAGCCAGCAGGCTTTAAGAATCAAATAATCAATTTCTATTTGATCATCGTTTCCTTTTATAGACTATTTCCCATAAGGCCTCACTGAGAATCATGAATTTACAGCATGTAAAACGGAGACCAGAGCACCACAGCAAGCGCAGAGAGGACCGTCTGTACAAACAGCTTCTGAATAATGCAAGCCAGATGCTTTCTTTCTCCAAAGAAGTTATGGACGAGATGGGGGCCATTTCATACAGAAAAGCTGACTTTAGCTGGCTTTTTCATGCCACAGGCCCTTTAGCACCAGTTACCAGATTAAAGAAAATAAAGAGGCATGAGAACAATGAAATAGCCTGCAACATCAATCGGTTAACCCAAAAAGAAGGTAGAATTTCAGTACAGACTCCTGTAGTGAACACTAAGGTACCTTTCTTAAGTCTTAGTGATCAAAGCAAGATGTATGATGTGTTTAGAATAACAAATGCGTTCAGGGTGTTGAATGTGCACACCTGTCTGAAGGAATCCTCAACCGAGGATTGTGAAGCCCAGAGCAGCAGGTGGCAGGAGTTTGCACAAAATAAGACGGGGCAACTATTACAGCTGAGGAAACAACAAAGGTAGGACGATTACTTCATCATTTCTAAATACATCACCCTTAAAGGGATACTCCACCAAAAAATGTTGTTACAATCTTGCACGACTTTCTTCTGTGGAACATAGAAAATGTTTTGAAGAATGTAGGTAACCAAACAGTCTCCGTTCGTTTTCCCTTCCATTGTATGAACAAAAATAGTGAAAGTCAATGGGAACCGAAACAGTTTGGTCTTTATTTGTGTTCCGCAGGAGAATAAAATGCATACAGGTTTGTAATGACATGCGGGTGAGTAAGTGATGAGAGAATTTTCATTTTTGCGTGGACTATCCTTTAATGCATACACCTAATTAGTCCAAGGGCTAAGCCACACTTATAGATTTTTGTGGTGTCTGTCCTTATTCAACAGAATACCAGGTTATGTGCTCTCTCCAGTAAGCACAGATGTGCAGAACCGCTTAAATAAGACAGCAACCACTGTGACCACCAAGCACATTGAGATCCCACAGGCCCCTCGGCTACAGGACATCTTGAATCCACGTGCTGTCTCAAAGAACATCTCTGAACAAGAGATCTTCTCAGGTAGACTTTCACATGTATCTTGAATGTGACTGTTTACTTACAGTTGAAGTACAGTATTAGAGTTAAAAATGTCATTGTGACATGGAAAGCCTCAAATATTTACATTTCTGTCTTCCATTAGCTTTAGCAGGAACTGGTAGAGCTGTAAGAGCAGAACATCGATGGATGGATCAGCCCACCAAAACTGACTATGTCCTCAAGCAGGGTCTCAGACCTCCTGATTTCAGCGGACAGGACCCTGAGATGCCCAAACAGTCTGTGGGTGAACTTTCCACACTTCGCTATGCAGTTGATCAATGGAGGAATGCCTGCAACATCAGTAGGTGTTTCTTTTCACAGCTCTGTGTGCTATACCTGTACATATCTTACTATCAATGGTTATATTTATAGTCTATTAATAAATTCCACTTTTGTTAAGTTTATTAAGTAATACACTTATGAAAAAAACATTGTTAGCTGTAGATAGATATACAGTGTGTTATTTGCAGGAAAGTACCTTGGATACCTGCATACATTTTATTGTTTTTGCATCGATTGCTCACATGGAAACCCCTTTTGGAAAATCATTATTTGTTTCATCTAGAGTTGCCCTTGCAGAGAGTGACCATCAAGGACCTAAAAAGGGCTCTTAGTGACCCTAATTACCCAGCGCGGCTTGAGGCCATCTTAACTTGTGCATTGGGAGCAATTAATGGACCAAAAGAAGAGCTTGACCCAGGCAAATCAGGTTAATCTGTTAGCTAAAAACACATTTTTCAATGCATACAAAATATATTGTTACATGATACAATATACCATTCAAAAGTTCAGGTTCAGTAAGAATTCATACTTTTATTAATGCACACACACACACACACACACACACAGATGTATATGTATATACTGTATATAATATGCAAACTCTTTTAAAACATTAATTAAATAGGGTAGAAAATAAATAAATAATAGTATGTAATATTACTGAAAAAGTCATAGCTTATTTCTTCTTTGCTCAGGTCAACATAGTAAGGGATGCAAATTGAAGGCAGATCCTCGGGAGCTGCAGGCTCTCATTGTCTCGGCGCTTGATGACCCAGTGAAGAGAGTTCAGATGGCTGCTGCAGTGTGCCAGTATTCTATGAGGACACCTAACGCTCGCGCTAGAGACATACTACGAAGCACTTTGAAGCAAGGTCTGTGGAAGGATACCAATGCCTGAAACCTAAAAATGTCAATTAAAATATCTTAAATTACTAACAAACATTAATGTCACAGGTAAAGCTGTCTGTTCTACTCAGATGTTGACTCTAAATGATCATCGTATGTTATGACTCAGACCCTTCTGGCACAGGTGCAGACAGCTGGGTGGCAGCACAGTGCTTGGCGGCAGACGGTGATGCGAGTCAAGCTGTCATACAGAGACTCCTGTCACAGCACTTTCTCAAAGACGCTCCTTCAGATCACGAGCAATCTATGATGCTTCTCTCCAACATTAGCAGCAAGACTGTGAGTGACTCTCAGTGGTTTTTGAGTAAAATATTATATCATTTATGCATGTTCATCTTATTCACATAAAATCATTTTTCAGACACCACTGTTTAAAAGTTGGGTTTATAAGATTTTGTTTTTGTAAGAAGTCTCTTATGCTGACCAAGGCCGCATTTATTTGATCAAAAATATAGTAAAAACTACAATATTGAAATATTATGACACTTTAAACTTACTTTTTAATATATTTTAATGAAATGTAATTCATTCCTGTGATAGCAAGGCTGAATTTTCAGCATCATTACTCCAGTCTTCAGTGTCTCGTGATCCTTCAGATATCATTCTAATATGCTGATTTAGTGCTCAATAAATGTTTTTTATTATCAATGTTGTCAATTAATATTTTTGTGGAAACCATGATTTTTTGAGAATTCTTGGATGAATACGAAGTTCAAAAGAACAGCATTTATTTGAAAAAAATGGTGACATTATAAATGTCCTAACTGTTTGATCAATTTAATGCGTCCTTGCTGAATAAAATTTTTAAATTCTTTTAAAAAAAAATCTTTCTACTCAAACTTTTGCATGTCGTTTCCCATCCAGACACTAGTGCGCTCTCTTCTGGCAGAAGAGTTAAACAGTGCTAACTGGAGAACACGAGTTCAGGCTTGTACTACCATTGCACAACTCAGAAGTCCGATAAACAAGGTATCATGTAATTCCAAATTTCAGACATCTACACATCTAAACATAAACAACATATGGTTGTAGAAAATACTTTTGCTTTTCATGCAGGATCTTTGCAACAAACTGATATACATGATGTGGAACGACTGGAGCTGTGCCGTTCGTCACGCTGCAGCACTGGCACTGAGTAAAATGGATGTGGCCAGAGAGATGCACAGTGAGCTGAGGTGACTATCTCTACCCAACAGACATATCAGAGGGTTTGGATTCAGTTTATTCTTAACACGCGATATCTCCACAGTGCAAAGCTGGAGGAGGGTCCAACTGCTTGGCAGGTAGAAGCGCTGATTTTCATTGGTCAGCTCAATATAATGTCACCCAAGCTACTGCCTACTTTTCTGCAGTGCTTTAATGATGACTTTGTGGCTGTGCGCAAACAAGCTTGCTTGACTGCAGCATCTCTAATGATGGATGACCAGTTGGTGAGGAAGTAAAGCACAATAGATCTTTGATGGCATACGGACAATAAAAGCCTGTGAAAAAGAAATTGAGGGTTCAAATGACCACATAAAACATGTTCACAGGTCCTGGATCAGCTAATTAACCTGATGCAGAATGATCCATTGTGGGAGGTGAAAGTGGAAGCTATTAATGGTAAGTGTGAAAATAAATAAAGAGTTCACCAAAAAAATTGCTGAAAATTGATTTACTCTCAGGCCATCTATAATGTAGATGAGTTTGTTTCTTCATTGTGACAGAGACATTTAGCATTTCATCACTTGCTCACCAGTGGATCTGAATGCAGTGAATGGGTGCCGTCAGAATGAGAGTCCAAACTGCTGATAAAAACATCACAATAATCCACAAGTTATCCCCATGGTTCCAGTCAAACCATTGCTTCCAGCGAAATTACGAGTCCTCTATCTATAATATTGCTTTCTCCAGTGAAAACATCATCTCAGCTGAATCAGGAGGGAAATATGCACAGATCAAGCCCTGTTTACAAGCAAAAACAGTCCAAAGCAGTTCTAAACAAATGTCAATGGATTTTGATGTGAGAAGACAACAGGGGACTTTTTCATTGGAGGAGATGTTATTATGCACTCCCAGAAATAAAGGTACAAAAGCTGTCACTGGGGCGGTACCTTTTCAAAAGGCACATGTTTGTACCTAAAGGGTCCATTTTGGTACCTTAAAGGTACATATTAGTACTTAAAGTGTACATATTTGAACCTAATAGGTACAAAATTGTACCTTTTCGAAAAGGTGCTGCCCCAATGACAGCTTTTGTACCTTTATTTCTGAGAGTGTGGATTATGAACAAGTATTTTCACCAGAAGTTTTGTTTTTAAGGGATAGTTCACCCAGAAATGAAATTTCTGTCATTAATTCCCCTCCCTCATATCATTCCAAACCCATAAGACTTTGTTCATCTTCGGAACACAAATTAAGATATTTTTGATGAATTGAGAGCTTTCTGACCCTCCAGACAGCAGGGGTACTACCATGATAAAGGCACAGAAACATAGTAAGGACATCATTAAAATAAAAGGTGGGAAGTGAAGTAGTCCATGTGACATCAGTGGTTCAACCGTAATTTTATAAAGCTACGAGAATACTTTTTGTGTGTAAAGAAAACAAAAATAATTTTATTCAACAATTCTTTGCGGTTGAACCACTGATGTCACAAGGTCTATTTTAATGATGTCCTTACTACGTTTCTGTGCCTTGATTGTGGTAGTTCTCTTGCTGTCTACGGAGGGTCAGAGAGCTCTCGGATTTCATCAAAATTTGTGTTCCGAAGATAAATGAAGGTCTTACGGGTTTGGAACGACATGAGGGTGAGTAATTAAAGACAGAATTTTTGGGTGAACTATCCCTTTAAATTTAAAACATGTTAATGATGGATTTGTTTACTACAAACACGCAGCTTTTCAATTTACAAGAAAGTCATTGGTGGACTGTAGTCGTGTGGATTACTTCAGCTGTTTGGACTCTTGTTCTGATGCCACTCATTCACTGCAGAGGATCCATTGGTGAACAAGTAAATCTGTTCTGATGGAGAAACAAACTCATATATGTACAACATGGATGAGTAAATTTCAACAAACATTAATTTTTGGATGAGCAATTTCTTTAATCAGGTAGCGTCCTGCCATTTTGTGTCTAATAATGAATGTTGCCGTTTTTATTATTGCATTAAAAAATTATTATTATATAAATTAAGCTTTAGGGAAAATAGGTTGGATGAACCCAGCTCTCCAGGAGTTGCTGATGTGGGCTGTACACCATGAGGAGGAGCCCAGTGTGCGCATTGCTGCCTGTAAAGCCCTGAGTACTTTAGGTGCAAAGGGTCCAGAGTTACAGCATTTCCTACAGGAGCGTTATGCACTGGAACCCAACACTGAGGTGCAGAGGTGTGTACTTGGATTAGGACACAATCATTATAAGTAAAACATGAAAATCATGAAAGTAAAATAGTTTTTTGAATGTTACTTTAACCATATTTCTTACTAAGGCACATTGAAAGTCTTCTGAAAAAGCACGGATACAGTCTGAAGGGAAGCAAAAGCAAGATTCATGAGATAAAGCTCCAGGTTATTTCCCCTTTATTTTATGGGTAATAATTTATTCATTTAAATACTTTTAAGTCATCCTGTGGCCCCCTGGTTGAAAACCACTGCTCTAGAAATCAATGTCTGAACATCACACTAACTGCAAGTTACTTTCTCTCTTGTTCTGTAGGTGGAGCTGTTGTGTACAAAACACATCATTACACAGAAAGTTATCTTAATGGAAGAGAGGGGAAAGCAGCAAGAGCAAAAATTATTGTGCTGAATTTATGGTTTCATTTGTCATACTATACCAAAAAATATAAAGCCAGAATCAAATCTTTTAAGTTGTTTCACCTAAAAATCATCAACTGCAGTTGCTGACGATCAAGCAATCAGGCTAATAATGTTTAAAATTGTTTTGATGAATCGGGTATGTTGCTGTTCACTACTTTTTTTTTACATTAAGGTATATTAAGGTATCAGCAAAAGGAAAGTATACACAGTGCACAAATCATAAAATACATAATGCTAGTTACCAGCAATGAAACCAGATTTTGGTTTCAAATGTTGAACATTTATTTATTATTATTTAACATAAACATACAAAAGAAATTATAAAAACTCACATAAAATGAATCACATGTCTCAATATTTACATGTTGCTGCAGTATATATGTATGTAATCCATGAATTAAAACAAATCAAATCGGTTTCCTCTAATGTGCCAGTGTCAGCAACCAGTAGGTATACAAAATAGATAATATGAAACAAAGCATGAATGTTATATAGTTTGAAGACACAGATACAGAATACAAAACTGTAAAAATGTATACTAAATCTAGTCATTGATCTTTAGTTATTTTTTATTAATTTAATATTCACTAGTATCCTGAACAAATGGTAGGTGTCATTATATTTGAACATTCTGAAATTCTTTATCAACTGGGCATATCTTTAATGTTGGGGTCCAGATGGCCTCGTCGCTTAAGAACTTGCTTGTACAGGTTTTCGACTTCAGTGCCATGAGCCAGCAGTTGAGTTATGGCACTGTTCTGATGGGGAGGAGTAACAGAAATAACAGTTAGAATATGCATTTACATTATAAACATGACAGGTTTGCTAGAATAAAAGGTAAATCACATATAGACACTGATTTCAAAGCAAAACACATACTTATATGAACATTTAACCACCACAGGTCTATATATTTTTAGTTCTAACAAGCATATTCTTATTGTTTAATCAAAACACATATATACTGTATATATATACACACACTTACCAAATTACTCAGATAACTGTCAGTTTTTGGAATTGCTTGAACCACCTTAATTTTCACTTCCAAGTTCTGAATGAACTCCACCACCATCTCCATAAGCTCTACCACATATCTGTACACAGTCATAAACGGTAATCAATACTGTTAGCAATTCAATACAATTTAAAACAAAAAACGAAAACCACCTTCTTCAAGTGGCACATTAAATGCATCTGACCTGTGAAGATCAGCATGAACGGGCAGGTTCTGCTGACAAAGTGGCTTTGTGAGTCTCTCTCGCAGGACCGTCTGTTCTCGCAACACATCCTGAAGGTGGGATGTGAACTGTTGCAAGGAAGCAAACCTTTGACCTTACAACAAAACAGTCATTAGAGTCTTCTAGTACATCAATTTTGTGAACCAAATGTGCATGATTCCATTTACAGCACTTACTGAGGTAATAAGTGTGAGTGACGTCTGCACTGTCTCTTTCCAGCTTCAGCAGCTCTAAATCTAAATTAGCCTTGAGCAAAGAAAAACATGTCAAGGGATAGTTCACTCAAAAATGAAAATTCTTTCATTATTTACTCACCCCCAAGTTGATGGTAGCCATTGACTTTCATAGTATTTTTTCCCCCCCCATACAATAGATGTCTATGGCTACCGTCAACTGTTTGGTTACCAACATACTTCAAAGTATTTTCTTTTGTGTTCAACAGAAGAAAGAATCCCATACATGTTTGGAATAACTTGAGTGTGATTAGGCTAAATAATGACAGAACTTTCATTTTTGCATGAACAATCCCTTTGAGGTTAGTAAATCAGAAAAATATTAAGTGATGACAAAAAATATTAAGTTTGTTTTCAACCTGATCAAGATCACGTCTAATTCTGTTCAGCTGCTCAGCTTCAAGTAAAGATGTGGAAAAGACTTCTGAATCCTGTGGGCGGGCATCGAGCTCCTCCTAGAAGAACCATAATACAAATGCTTGAAATTATCCACCATAACAGTTTAAAATCTCAACCATATAGTGACCATGGACCACAAAATCAGTCTTAAGTGACAATTTTTCGAAATTGAGGTTTATATGTCATCTGAAAGCTGAATAAATAAGCTTTCCATTGATGTATGGTTTGTTAGGATCGGACGATATTTGGCTGAGATACAACTATTTGAATATCTGGAATCTGAGGGTGCAAAAAAATCAAAATATTAAGAAAATCGCCTTTAAAGTTGTCCAAATGAAGTTCTGAGCAATGCATATTACTTATCAAAAATTAAGTTTTTATACATTTATGGTAAGAAATTTACAAACTATCTTCATGGAACATGATCTTTACTTAATATCCTAATGATTTTTGGCATAAAAGAAAAATGTATAATTTTGAGCCATACAATGTATTTTTGGCTATTGCTACAAATATACCCCAGCGACTTAAGACTGGTTTTGTGGTCACTTAGTTTACCTGCGTCATGGTGCCTGATGTTACACATCTGGCTAGAATCTTAGCAGCAGGTGTCACTGTATAGGTAATGGGGTCCCAGGGATTCATAACAGGCGTGTTTCCAGATCTGATGGCAGTTAAACAAACAATGAAGCCTAAAAAATAGTGTTTCTTCAGCATTTTCACGTCTAAGGTTTTTTTTTTGTTTGTTTGTTTGTTTTTTTCAATTAAAGCTAACAGATTACAACTTTTTTTATATATATTTATATATTACAACAGATTACAACTTATTATTATACATACGTCCTAAGAGCCCTTAAGGGCAAATGATCATATTATAGTTTTAAAAAAAATGGAAGGGGAATACAAATATTATTTTTCAATGGTGTAACTTGGCGTTAGCCCACAAGTTTGTATTTCCCCGAGAAACCTTGCGAACTCTCTGTAATTTACTTTGCTTCTTAGTTGCTATGTAAAAACTGACCGTTGCTGCGTGAGTTATGTTTTTCAAGGCGTCCAGTATTACTTACCGTTATTGAATGAGATGTCCTCGATCCGTCTGATTTTGATAAATAAACCGTCTGTTGTGTTTCAATTTCAATCTACCGCCTCTTCCTCTCTTGAACATTAGCACAGCGGCGCGAACGTATCAGAAGCGTAGATATCGTAAACACATGCCTATATTCTCACAGTTCTCATCGTTATCCTGAATAATACGCGTATGATATACAGATCATAGAAGTGTAGCGTGACGCGCAACGCAACTTCCGACGTTACGCTACATTCTCAGATCCGCAGATTCACAAATAACCACAAAGATCAATTCTGCACTATAAATCAGTTATAACCAAACAACAAAGTGTATATCAATTGTTTATGACGGTCTTATATACATGATTCAAATAATTTCTGAATGTAGAGTTTGTCGAATCAGCAGGCGCAAAACCGTAGATCATCTACTTCAACAGCTTGCGCGCCATAGCTGTTTACAAAGGTCTGCGCAGCGAATCTCTTATTAAATAACGGAATAAATGCATTAAACAAAAAGAAACGAACGTTTCAGCAAAGTTAGGTAAAGTAATTTTAGCGAATCGGTCGAAATTACATTATATTTGCAAATTGTTTGATGAATCGTGATGCGTATATATTTGACAGGCTGCGGTAAGAAGCGGGTCACACAATGACAACAGTCCTCCAGCGTAACAAACCCCTGATGTCAGTGTGCTAGATTCATACTAGGTCCGTCTGAAACGATTTCTCCAGTGCAGCTCGAGTTTACATTAAGATACAGCCAGAGAAATGTCTGCTGCGGCGCGTGTAGCGGCGCCAGTGATGCTGTCCCGGTTCCGCGGGGCTCTGGTCGGCTCGGTGTTGGGCGACTGTATAGGCGGCGAGTTTGAAGGCGCTGTGGATGTGCCTTTAGATCGAGTCCTTCAGCATCTCAGTGCTCTGGAGGATGAAACACGGGGCGATGGTGAGTATTTCCGTATTTTACGATTATACAATGAACGCATTTACTTAGTTTGTATGTAATCTTTGAGATCACTATGGTATTAGGCCATATCAGTCTTACTGAAATGAAATATCACTGTTTTGCTTGCCCTAAAGTCTTTGTGAACCCTCTGGCATTCCTCATTTAGGGGTTCACGTCGCAGTAACATTTGTTGTGACATTCTGTTTCAGTAATATTTATACTGTAGTATTTTGAGGGGATTTCATGATACCAGGCAACATTCACCTCTAAATTATGCTATATAAAAATAATGCATTTTTGTACAAACAATTTTGACTGTGAATCTAACTGTTTCTTAATTACACATCTTACATTTTCCCAGGAATTCTTCAGTACAGTGATGACACAGCCATGATGCGATGCGTTGCAGATTCACTCCTCACCAGGATGGCGTTTGATGAACGAGACATGGCTCGAAGGTTTGCTATCATTGGAAATGGCTAAAAGAGTTCATTTAACCAAGTATTGGATTTTCCTGATCATCTTACTTGATTCCAGATTTGCAAAGGAGTATAACCTTGCTCCGGGGCGAGGTTACGGCTCAGGTGTCATACAGGTCCTGCGGAAGCTTGCGTCGCCCCATCTGAAGGACGTCTTCCAGCCGGCACAGGCTCAGTTTGGCGGCCGCGGTTCTTTCGGGAATGGAGGTGCCATGAGAGCGGCACCCTTTGCCCTGGCCTTCAAAAGTCGTGCTGATGTCTGCAGGGTAAATAGTCATCTGATTGTCGAATCTAAGCTAGTAGCATTCTGGACTTCAAACATTTTTGACATTTTGAATTGGTCATAAAAAGACTGAAGTGCAGCCAGCAATAGCTTTAGACTTTATATAATGAGATGGCTGAAGCATCTTTAAATTAATCAATAATTATTAATATATTAAATCAAGAATGAACTCAGATCTATATAAAAATGCTAAAAACACATAAATCAACATGTAAAGTGAATCAGCATTTTTTCTTAATCGTTTTTACTGAAGAACATACAGTTCTCGAATTTTTTAGTTTTGTTATGCTGGTTGAAAGTCTCTTCACATCCCGAGAGCAATCAATATGTTTAGTGGTCTATATGTATTTATGCTATCCTTGGAAGGCGTAGGACCACAAAACGTTCGACCAATCAGATTATGCGATCCAAACATTATGATAACTGTTAACGTATGTATTTGCACCCTGTTCACGCAGACATGATATGTCATCAGCACATTCAATTACGCTGTTGCAGATCAAGCAAGAATGTAAGGTGTTATTATTGTAATATTATGTGCTTTGTCTCACCGGTGAATGACACATGAGGTAATCTGACAGCGTTGCATTCAGTTCTCCACCAACGCAGTCTCTCATTGTGTCGCTGGTGAACCTTTGGTCTACCTGTGCACGTTCATGTGTTTTGGTGGAGGCATGATTATGCAGGGAAGGTGGGATCTTGTTTTCAAAGCTAGATTGCTATTGCTAGCCTTTTCGAAATCGCCTACCCTACCTTTAATTTGAAAGGCTAATTTGGACTGTTCCAGGCTAACATTCTGTCCTTCCATTTGCTTTTGGCAGTACTCTCGGCTTGGCGCAATGTTAACACACTCATGCTCTTTGGGCTACAATGGGGCAGCGTTGCAGGCCCTTGCTGTCCATCTGTCTCTCCAAGGCGCTTTGGCTCTGCCAAAAGAATTCATCAACAAACTGATATCAGAAATGGAGGAGATGGAAAAAGATGAAACAGCCCAGCTTGATGCTAAAGCGTAAGTGAACCCATGGAAAGAACAAATTTCTTAAAGGGATAGTTTACTCAAAAATGAAAAGTATGTCATCATTTACTCACTCTTATGTTGTTCCAAACCTGAATGAATTTCTTTCTTCAGTAGAACGTAAAAGAAGATATTTTGTTCGATGTTTAAACCGTTTTTTTGTCCAGGCTGTGTTGTTATCATTAACGAAAACTATTAAAACTAATAAAAGTTATTTTCAGTTTTTAAAATAAAGCTACTTGAAAATAGTATGAAAAATTAAGAACTACGAACTAAGAATTAGCAATTACTACTTTTAGTACTAAAATGACTAAAACTGAAATGAAAAATAAAATAAAGCTAAATAATAAAAAGGCCCACAACAAAATTTCCAAAAACATAAAATAAAATAAAAACTGAAAATATAAACATTTATTAAATATATTAATAAATACTATAATGGTATATAAATAAAACTTAAATAACACTGTCAAAATGACATTGAACCCCACTGACTTTCATTTTATGGACAAAAAAATTTTTTTTACAAAATGTCTTCTATTGAGTTCCACAGAAGATAAAACAGGTTTGAAGCAACAGTAAATTCTGAAAGAATTGTTATTATCTGTTCTGCTGTCTACGGATTCTAAGCCACTATGTTTTATTTCACAGACTCAATTTGTCAGATTTCCCATATTGCTCACGATTGCACAGAGTGAAAGAACTTATGGACAGAAACAGTGTGAGCATTGAGGAGGTCATATCTGAACTGGGTTAGTGTTGATTTCTGTTGATTAGCTTTGATCGGATCATTCATAAAGGCGTTCTGCTGTTTTTCTTGAAGTTGACACTCTTTCTTTGTATTAGGGAATGGCATCGCTGCCTTACAGTCTGTGCCCACCGCTATCTTCTGCGTGCTGCATTGTTTGGAGCCCCGTGATGGGCTGCCAGAGCGATTCGGAGGACTGGAGAGGACAATAGCCTACAGCTTGGCTCTGGGTGGTGACACTGACACCATTGCTTGCATGGCAGGGGCAATCGCGGGGGCACATTATGGCATTGACTCCATTCCCCAGAGCTGGCAGAAGAGCTGCGAAGGGGTGGAGGAGGCAGATGATTTAGCGAGACGTTTGTATGATCTTTACTGCCTTCCACAGTTTGAAGAGGAAAGGGGGACATCAAGCTGCGAGAACAATCAACCGCACACTGCAAAAACTGACTGACCCACTACATGGCCATATGCAACATGCAGCCACACATAAGTGAAACTTTACCTGGCACACAGTGTCAAATGCACTTGCTAATATACCATCATCTATGTTTATAAAAATGTGAAACTTCTTGTGCAAAATGTTTACAATAAAAAGAACAAAATGGTACAATTTTATTGGTAATTATCTTGTGTTTTGTCCTTTCTTTACTTCACGTTTAACACTGTTCTGCAAACTATATACAGTGGGGTTTTGAAGTTCACTAGTGAACATGTCTCTTTTATTTTTAATTTTTTTAATTACAATAAAAAATATTTCACGTTTCAAACCATAGAAACATTAATGAATACAACAGGTAAAAATAAAAGAAATATGTTGCAAACGTTTATTTTTAATACATGGGTACATTCTTTGATTATTCATCATTAGATACTTTTCTTATTATTGTAGCTTAATCTATGTTAGAAACTCAGTTTGACATCATAAATAAAGGCGAGAATTTCACCTGCTCACTTTGTGGAGAGTTGAGCAGTAGTTATCATCAGCGGTGTTTACAGTTGTTGAGAGCGGTTTTATCGTGTGGTGAATATGAGACGGCGACTTTCTCGGAGAGAAGAGGTGGAGGAAGGAGGTGCTGAGTGTGTGCACGAGGTCAGTCCCCGTACACCAGTTTCACCCACCGACAACAAGCTGGAGGTCCATCCTCTCCTAAATAGACGCCTGTGGGTATCTGATCTCCAGTAGCTGTGAGGGAGGAGGCGGGAGACAAAGAAAAAGAGGAGGTTCCGGAGGCTTGCCTCCTTTTTCGGTTGTTTGTCTCGCCCCAAATCCACCAGAGCTGAGGTGGACCAGGACGCTGACCATCCTGAAGGTGTTTTGATGGTAAATGACATGTTTTCATCACCAAAGCTCTTTACAAAAGTCTCTTAATCATCTGTACACAATAAAAACAAACACAAAACCCATTACTCAGCAAAAATGCCTTTCTTATACTTTATTTGTCGTAATATATATAGTTAGATGAAATAGTATAATTCATTTTATATAACAGTAGTATAGTATAATATTAACTTTTCAAACTAGTCAGAAGTACCCCTAAATGAAGAATTAATATGAGTATGTAATATTTATTTGATATTATTCTGGATGATCTTTCTCTCTTCAGATTAGATTCTCTGCAGGACATTGTCTGTACTGTGGAGGACTGATCACCAGGAGTCTCCTTCCAGTAGTGAAGTCCACACCAGTGCCGAGGACAACGAGCCTCAAGATCAGGACAGTCCAGTTAGTCCGTTAGCAGGTGCGAGTGCATCACATCTGCTGAGACAGCTGGACTGTAAGGAGATCACGATGATCGAGGGTGAGTTTACTGTCGAAACCCAAAGTATAATAATTATATGATAATTAGAAGCCATGTTAAAATAGTTTTAGAACAACTATAGCATGTCACACTGCTTTATTAAATTATAAAAAATTAAATTATGTTTTAATAGACCACATTTGCTGGAAATATGCCATCGGCAAAAAGATAGGGGAAGGAGGATTCGGCTCCGTCTTTGAAGGGACCCGGTGCACGGACGGCCTTCACGGTGGCTGTGAAATTTGTATCTAAGATGGAGAATGTGCGGTACATCAGCCTTGTAAGTAGACTGTGCTCCCTGTGTCATCTCATCTCAGTCACTGTTTGAATTCATGACATTTTTAAATATTTCAGTAGACTAATTCCTTGTTTGAGAATCCACTTCCATCTAACCACCATAAAAACTGTTCTTCTTCTAGCCTGACTATCCCAGACCAGTACCCCTAGAGGTGGCCCTAACAGTCAAGGCCAATCAAGGCCCTAACTCTTGCCACATCATAAGAGTTGCTGGACTGGCAGGACCATCTATATCATGGTCCAAGAGCGGCCCTCACTCTGCGTCAACATGCACCTCTTTTGGCAGTATCACAGCGACCTCTTTAGTGAGGGGTTAGCGCGTCATTTCATGTGGCAGGTGATTGTACCATTAATGTTTATATAAATATATATTATATATATTATATATATTGTTTTTATTCTGCTATGTGCAATGCTTTGGCAATATGTATCCAAGTGTGTCATGCCAATAAAGCAATATGAACTGATTGATGCTGCTGCCGTTTGCGGTGTTCCACCAGGACATCAAAAATGCCAAATCTCCTCATCAACACGAAGACCCTGGAGGTTAAATTGATTGATTTCGGGTGTGGGGACCCCCTGAAAAACTCTTCTTACAACACCTACTCTGGTATGTGACACATCATGATATTAACATTGACTACAATTAAATGGCTTTTAAAGTCAAGAGTATCATGTGGCAAACTCTTGCCGTCAGGGACAGTGATGTACTGCCCTCCCAAATACTTCGAAAGGGCGAGTACCACGGGAAGGAGGCAACGGTGTGATCACTGGGCGTGCTGCTGTTCTCTATGATCATCAGCCTTTTCCCGGACAGCAGCGATATCAGCTTGATGGACACTGATGTCTGGTTCCAGCCGGGCGTCTCAGATGGTGAGAAAATCATTACAGCAGAGAAGGAAAGATAGTGGCTTTTATAAAAGATGGCCTAATGGATATTGCAGGAATCTTTCCAAGTTTGCAAAGCAGGTGTGAAGTTGTAGATAATAATCAGACATTTTTCTCAACTTTCTGAACAGAATGTTGCCATTTCATTCGAGGTCGCCTGAAGAGCAACACAGAACAGAGGCTTCATTTGGAGGAGATGCTGTTCCATGACTGGTTCAAGGTACTAAGTCTAAGATGAGCTAAAATGTATATATTAACATTAGGTCGTTTGTTATTTTTTTGCCTTTTTGTTGGTTTGGTTTGATTCTTTCAATATGGATGTCAGCCTCCTTTTGTTACTATTCAATACCTGCTGCAACAATATACTTAATGCTCACACGTTTTGTTTCAGGTCCTCCTATAAGTCATAGAAAAGAGGGTCAGCCCTGCGTCTGGCAGGTTGACACGAGTAGCCCCTCCATCCCTCCAGCCTTAGCGTCTTGCGGGGCTGGCAAGCTTCTGGCGCCTTGGCTTGTGGAACTACTCGCCTGGGGATGTGTACATATTGTAAATAGTTAGTTTAGTTGTAGTTAGTTAAGTTAGACCTTCCATCCCTCCAGCCTTTGCGTCTTGCGGGGCTGGCAAGTCTTGGTTGCGTCTGGCACCTTGGCATGAGCTGGTAGTTTTAGCATCTTGCGGAACTACTCACCTAGGGATGTATACTGTAAATAGTTTGTTTAGATTTAGTTAGTTAAGTACTACACCATCCAATCATATTTTTAATAACGGGGTCACTCAGAGCTGCCACTGGCCTCCAGGTCCCAGAGATCAGTGTCACCGATACATCAGAGTTTGCAATCATGGCCTCAGCCACAGAACTCGCTTTCTCAGCCGCCTTTGGCCCAGAGATCCTGCCGGGACGGCTTCAGAAATCCCTGTGAAGGTCACCAATAAAGGTTCTTGTCACTGCTGCTCCAGAACCTGCTGAGGCTCCATAGAGGTTGAAAGTCCCAGGATGCCCTTTTCATAGCTTCACTGGTCTCAGAGGTCCTTCACACTGATGCTCCTTCCTCCTACGAGCAACCAGGTCTCCAGAAGTCATAGCGAAGGCCATCCTAAGGGTTCCTGAACCAGCTGTGGTTAAAGATGTCATGTAACTGTCATGTAACAGGTCCCCGTCCCAGCCTGCTACAGCTCTGTGTCATAGCAGCACCAGTTGCACCTGACATAACCAACCAGGTCACATTGAAGCATGTCATGTCTGCCACAAAGGTTCCTCTCATGATGGTGCAGAGATTCATGCCACACCTGCCAAAGAAATTGCAGCAAAGGCTGACCCAGTGTTTCCTGTCTTAGCCTCAGTCAGAGCTTGTGTCCAAGGCTGCTGCAGTCCCAGAGCTCCTCTCTCAACCTCACTGGTCCCAGAGGTTCCCGCTAATGCTAGGGGTTCTGTCACCTGTGTGCCACATTAAAAACACAATATGAAAATAAACACAAAATGTGGAAGGGGTTTATTTATTTCTCACTTTGTATGTTCATTTGAATAATAATCTCACCAGGTAAATCAAACCAGGTAAGTAACTCAAAGGAGAGTTATACTTTGTGGCCCTTCGTGTACTGTTTGAAAACCAAGGTGTAATTAAACAATAAAAATGGCCTTTGGACAGTCCAACAGAATGAATTCAGAACACATTGTTCACTTTTCAACCAGTCTTCCTACTATTCTGCAATAATGCTGCTAATTATTCCACTCATTTAGGTTAATGTCTCAACTGTATGTAAATTCAAATAAAGCTGAGTCTGAATTTATTACAAATACAAAATCTCTAAATGACAAAAATAGTCTGTCCAACCTTCAAGCTACCATTTTTACAAAACTTAAATGAACACTCACTTTACAATACAGTATAACAAAGTGCCTTAAGAATAACATTTTTGTTCTTTATGTATATCGTAATACAGTGCATTAACAAATGTATACACATTTTAATTTTAGAGAAATGTAAATAAAAGAGAGAGAGACTGCAAGAAAACAACAGGCATCTTAAGGCTTATGTTGAACACAGGCAACATCAACAAGGCTGTGAATGACCTGAGAGACAAAGCATAACAAGCTTTTTAGTCTTATGCGAGGTCAAGGTTTTAATTTGAGACCAAACCAAAACACAAAAGGGACTATACCACGAGTACAACTTAGAAACAACGAAAATTAGGGCTGTACCCACTAGTAACTGAAAAAATAAAATAAAGTAGTACAGTTACCAAGAGCCGACCGCTGACAGAAGCCCCCTCAGACAACTATGTAATGATATAAATGTTCCAGTAGGTGGCCCTAAAAAGCTTTGCAATTGTCATAGCACAAAACAGCAGAAGTAGAGAGAGAGAGTAGAAGGAACACGTGAGTTTGTGATGAACTAAAATACTTTGAGAAGGAATGGAATAAATGACAACTATACACCTTTTTAGAAGAAACATGATTAATTGCAAACAGGTCATTTGTTCATATTTAAGTTACGGGATGAGAAAAGGCGCGACAACCTAACAGTTACTTCAGCTAATGTTATTGCATTGTACACATTAACATTAAGCACTATTAAATACATCATGTCAGAGTCCACGACCCCAGGAAAAAAGGGCAATTTGACCGGAAGTGCCAGAAAATTAAAGGACGACGCCGCAGATTGGCATAATCTCATCCTGAAATGGGAGCGATTAAATGAAGAGGGATCCACGACTGCGACTAAAATTGTTAATCTGGGATTGAGCAAAACGTAAGTTTTCAAATTCTATAAATTTCTAAAGCGTGTGTAAGCAATCTGTCTGCTCTTTTATACCTGTAACGTGTTTTCTCCGTCCATCATGTCTGTTGACAGATCAGGTATTGAGCCTGATGTTGTGATGGAAGGAGGCCGTTTGGCAGCTGGAGACTTCTCACAGAATCTGAAACGGAGCAATCAAGAGCTGGAGGAAGAATGTGTCAAGTTACAAGACGTTGTGGATAAAATGGTACCTTTTTGCAGAACGAGCATTGGCAGTACTTAATGTTTGTACATTTTTATACAGTCTGAATTGTTTCGCCAAAGGCAAACATACTGTTAAAGATGGAGAAGATGGTCCATGCCGAGCGCGGGATCTGTGAATTAGAAGCGTTCCAGTGCGGAGAGAGAGGAAGAGCAGCGCCGCTGTTTCACACGTGGTCCACTCAACAGTTTGGTAAGAGGAAGAAATGCTCAATCACACACCAAACCATCCCATTTTCTGTTCATGTTCATTTTTGATCTGTATGTCCAGCGTTTACTTTCATAAAATTGGTTTAAATTCATATAGAATATGAATACTAATTTAGTGTGAAGCAATCATCTGCTTTCCTTTCCAATGTGACTCCAAAGGAACAGTTCACTCAAAAATGAAAATCTTCATGAATTTACTCACAGTAATCTATATGTGATATAAATTAGTTTCTCCATCACATCACTTGCTGGCAAATAGATCCTCTGAATGGGTGCCGTCAAAACAGCTGATAAAGACACTTTTCTCTATTCACTTCACAAGATGTTAATTGATGGACTGGAGTCTTGTGGATTATTCTGACGGCACCCATTCACTGTTCACACAGGATCCATTGGTGAGCAAGTGATGTAATGCTACATTTCTCCACGTCTTGAAGAAACAAAATCATTTGACATTTGTCCTCTTCGTGACAGTTGAAGCTTCTTCCAAGCTTTACGAGTCATACAAGCAGGAGTTGGCGCTGAAGAAGACTATCCTACAAGAATTGGCCCACACTGCTAATGCTGATCTTTCCATGGTCTACCTGTCATCATGGCTGTATCAACCCTACATTGAGGACAGTGGAAAACTGCTACTAGAGAGTTTGCTGTTGGAAACAGGTCACAGACCTTTGTGATGCAGTCTGTGCAAGAGGACTATGTAAACCAATTAAAAGCATATAATGACATGTATACAGCTTTGATTTAATCGGTTTAACCTTCAAATTTATTTCTCAAAAATAACCTCTTTTTATACTGTATTACTTCCCTGTAAGCAGTCTGTACCATACAAAGTCTTAACTCCATAAACTCACTCACAAAAGTTTTAATGTCATATTTGAACATGTCCCTTTGTATTAAAAATGCTGAGATGTTTCAAAAACACAGTAAATCAGATATTATATAAAAAGTAATAAAATAGTGCAACAACTTTTCAAATGACTTTTGCACTAGACAAACTTCTAAAGAACAGAAACAATGGAACATCTGAGGCTGCAGTTTAAGATTATAAGCACCTCAAGTCTTCTCCTTTTGTTTTACAAATCTAGAGCATTTCTTACTGCTTGGAGTGGCCAGTTATCAAAACCGAAACATCCCATCTCAAAATACCATGTTTGTAGGTCAGACCTCTAGGGGTCAACTATTTTCAGCCTTAAGATAAGGGTTAATTTTCAAACAAACGAACGTTCAAAAGTGTTTGAATAAATAAAATGTGATGGGGTACCAATTTAAACTGTATTGTAACTACAGCCTGGTTTTCTAACATAAAGGAACGGTTATGTACAGATTTCACTGGATGCCCAACTAAGTGGACACAGTATCACAAAAATCATACCACAGCTTTTACTGAACCTCACTGGAGTCCATAACTTAGTTTTGGCAGATAGTATTTTCTTTTCTCCCATCTATGCATGTTGTGAAAGATTCCATTTCCAGAATGAAAAGCACTGGATTCCCTCCACGATTTAGTGTGTTGTTACAAGTATTTCCCACCATGTCATCCCTTTCCCTGTGAGATGTGTAACACGCAGCTACATAGTCATGGACTCCGAAACCAATAGTTAAGATATGCTAACATAAGTGAACATTCTCTAAAATTGGAAATGAACAATGACTTCTTTGTATAAACAGAAAAAACACTAATATATAATAATACTGTTTTTATACAAATTTACAAAGAATGCAATAAAAGTTCATTGAAAAAACACCATATCGCAGACAGAACGTATGTATGGTGTGAATAATGGACAAAAACAGAAAGTGAAGATGTGACTCCATTAAGTCTTTCTCTCGGTTTCAATGCCCAGCAGGGCATGAACGGTCTCTAAAGGAACACCTTCAGGTGCCTCGATGTGCATCATGGTGCCATCGGGCCCGTTGACAATGACGATGCCTTTGGCGGCTAACTCCTCGGCGCTCTGCATCACAAGCCCCTCTGCTGTCTGGATAATAACTGGAGATTCTTGCTGCACCACCTGACTGGCCTCGGGATCTTCGAGAGCATCGGTCTGGCAATCTTGAACCTCTTGTTGAGCGAGTTCTTCTGAGTTCTTAATCTCCGAGTCTGTGTTCAGAGCTTGTTCCAGCTGTTTCATCTGATCCACGATATCGACGATGACGCTACTGTTCAGAACCTTGGAGATCTCGGGATCTTCTGTGGTTTTTGTGGCATCAGAATCCGAAGAAGGCACTTCCATCTCCATGGGCTCTTCCTCTGTCCGCTCCAGGATGGCGTTTTCCGCGCTCTGTGTAGCGTCATCGGTGGTTAGATCTACAGAAGTCAAGTTCTCCAGTCTGGTTAGTACCACCTGAGGCTTGCGCAGCATAGAGCCATCAATACTCTCGTCCTTCTGGATGCCATTCTGATTAACTTGATAGCCGTTGGTTTCTTCATTGCAGTTTTCTATTTTGAACCTTTTTGCAGGAGGCAGCATTTTGGCATTCTAAGAAAAACATGAAGAAAACAATATTACCACCATACAACTGTAAAATGTATTTTGTTTACATAAAATTATGATAAGTAGCCCATAACATCTCTAAGTGGAGTGGTGATAATATGGATGTAGATAAATGAAAGGTTGCAGGTTCAAAACCCAAAAGAAGCAAATCGTAAAAAAAAAACAAGGACATATGAAATCAATCAAAAGTAACTGCAAAGATGTAAAAGTGTTAATGCTACAAAAGATTTCTATTTCAAATAAATGCTGTCCTTTTGAGCTTTGTATTCAAAGAATCTTGAAAAAAAAAAAAAGTATCAAAGTTTCCACAAAAATATCAAGCAGCACAACTGTTTTCAAACATTGATAAGAGAAAATGTTTCTTGAGCAGCAAATCAGCATATTAGAATGATTCCTGAAAGATCATGTGACACTAAAAATTCAGCTTTGCCATCACATGAATAAATTATACTAAAATACAAAGACGTTTAGCACAACTTTCATCATGTTTTTGATATTATGCTTTCATAATGTTTTCATCATGTATTTGATATTAATAGTTACATTCTGATTTCTAAAGGCTGATCATAATCCATGAGATTAATCAAGATTATTTTATTCTATTAAAAGCACTAGATTTTTACAGTAAGAAAAATAAAACACCTTTCTTTCCTGTAAATGTTTTTCTTACATTAATTATCCTAATACTGTTTATATAAAGATCGAAGTAAACTTAATACAAAGTAAATATTCTTTGAATAACATTTTAATAAATTAATACAGTCAAAATACAAGCTTTTGAGTATTTCCTCAATTATTTAGTTAAGACTATCAAAATTTGTCTTTGTACATGAAAACGTATAGCTGCCTTTACATTTTACGAAGGGGGTTCCTCACAAGAGCATCATATTTGGAGGTTCAGGCAGAGCATCTAGTTACAAAACAGAATTAAATAATTCTGAAATTGTAGATGAGCAATGTGTGATATTTGCATAACAGGAGTAATTTTTGCTCAGAAGGTACCTCAATACTCCGTAGGCTCTTGGTGGCCTGATTTGTTCGTGGCTCTGACTGATTTGTCTTTTGACTTTGTTGTCCATCAGAGGAAGTCAAGAGTTTTAGTGCATTGGGATCGGTTATACCCAGAGATTGTAAAACCTGGAATGACAGAAAATTTTTATGGTACTCAGGCTTGATCACAATCCTGCAGTGACTAAATGTCTTGCGATTACTTACTCCCATGTTGTTGACCTCTATAGCTGGCCGGGAGGCTGGTGAAGTGTGCAAATATTCCAGGGCCATCATCTTCACCTGGCTGTGTAGTTGTTCAAATTCATGGTACACGCTCGGGAACTGTTGCTTTGACGGGTAGCCCTTTTCCACCTATAGGGACGAGCACAGTGTAATTGTGCATGAAATGCTTCCAACACACATTATCACATGGTATTGTGCAGTGAGAAATGGATACGACCAGACAAAATTCAAAAATATATTCCATGCCTCCGAATATCTAAACATACCTTCATCAGCACAAACTCCCATACAGTCATGACTCTGGCCAGACGTGGAAGAACAATCTCCATGAGATCTTCATCATCATACTGTTTAATAAACTGAAGAGAGATGAAAGAAATTCAGTAACTGTTGTTAGTATCAGTGATTTCATTAACTGCTCTGGTATAATTGCAGTAATGAGAATATTTACCATAACATTACAATATCCATATATGCAAACTCCTCACCTTTTGGTGAGGAGTCACTTTTTTGAGATCAAAATAGGTCACCTATGAAATTTGCTTAGATCCAATGAGAAAGTTTTTATATGGGGGGGGGGGGGGTCTTACGAGAGTAAATAAAGAACTGGTTGTTTCAATAAGTTGCATAGTATTTCTTCACTCTTTACTTCAAAAACGATGTCTAAAAAGACTAGTGCTGTCAAACGATTAATTGCATCCAAAATAAATGTTTACATAATATATGTATGTGTATTGTGTATATTTATTATGTTTATATAAATACACACACATGCATGTATATTTTTCAGAAAAAATTATTTTCATATATTAAATATTTATGATGGCAATTATATGCATATATAGACGTAAACATTTTAAAAAATATGTACTGTATGTGTGTGTGTATATATACACACACATATATATATACACATAATAAATATACACAATACACATACATACATTATGTAAACAAAAACTTTTATTTTGTATGTGAATAACCGCGATTAATCATTTGACAGCACTAAAAAAAAGGGTAATATTTGATGTATCTGAGGTCTGAGATGTGGGAACAGTGAAGAGAGAGAGAGGGCAAACATTTTGCATTTTAGGTCAGCACTGCCGTCTAATCAGCCAATATTGTCTTCAATAGCACTTCATCTTTTATAACATGGGATTTTGCGCCAAATATATACAGTGCACAGGATAAATGAGTACACCCCCTCTGAATAAATATAAAATATGTATTTTCTTAATGATTACTAATATAATTAATGGAAAGATGGCAAAATTGAAATCTATTAAACATACTTAATAAAAACAACTAAATATATGCCAATATTTTCTGTAAGATAAGTAAATTAGCCAATTTTGTTTAAATGAAGGATTGCAGAAATGAGTACACCCTAGATTTAATTCAGCAAATGTATAATATTATAGTACTTAGTATGTCCTCCAGAACTTTAAGTATACTGCTCTGACCCTTCTTGGCACTGAGTGTACAAGTTCATGACAAATCTTCACATCTGTCCTGTTTAACTCCTGGAGGACGACCTCCTTAAGCTCTGGTCTTTAATGGGGCGTTTTGCTCTAGAGCTCAAGAGCATTAAGACTGAGTGAAATACATGTCCACTGAAGGATTTTCACCTTGGGAGAATGAATATCTTCATTGTCATGCTGAAAAAATTCCCAATAATTCAGGGAATGAGGGGAGGGTAGCATCTTCTGTTTCAGTTTTTTGTATTCCATCACACGGTAATGTGTGAATTCACAACAGCGCTGATAAAGCACAACTCCCTCACACCTTTGGCACTCAATCATCCCTATGTAAGAGCTATAATACATAGTAGGACTATTAATAGGGATGTGCGCGAGTTTTCTGAAGTGACAGTGATGAGTGATAATGTAAACAATGATCGGTCATGATTAGCCTGTGTGTGAGACGCTACTTTTTGCTAAAAACTCAGTAGCAACTCTACAAAAACGTGTCAGAAAGCTTTAATTGGATGCTTATATTTTAGCTTATAAATACGACAATCTTTGGCAGTATGCAGTGCATATGAAAGCGCCGATACACAGGACGCGTTTGCTGTAGCAGCGCGGACACATACCGGAAGCGTTCACTCGGATGAGAGCGCAAAACAGATCGTTGCAGCTTGAGACAGGCTGTTCAAAAACACGCCGCATTAAAAACGTGAAGCTGAGCACCAGTCAAAGTCGCAACAAAAAGAGTGTGCGCGCTTATGATTATTAGGGTAATCTGCAAGAAGCACAAAAAGACAATAAAGTGTGAGTTTATCAGTGCATCATGTATTCACTCAGATTAATTAAAAAAATCAAAAAAATTAAAATGTTCTTAAGAATATATTTGAGAACTTAAGAATTTTTCAAGAATTGCACTTAAGAACATTCTTACGAACTTCGTGGAATTTATCTTAAGAAATTTCTTAACTTATTTCTTAAGAAGATTTTCATGAGTTCGGCCCCTGATTATTTCAGGAGCCTTGTCACAAGTCCATTGTTTTTGAATGTCGGTACTACTTCTGCTATATTTTCACACTTAAAACAATAATTTGGTATTCCTCTTGTAACATTGTCCTCTTTTATGCTAAGAAATAAATCACCTGGCACCCAAGTGGTTCCACTGCTGCCAGCATTATGTGTGAGTATGATTCAATGGGCTATAACACTTTTAGTTGTCAGGAAATTACTTGTCTTTAAAAGTTTTGGTTCAATATACTTACCTGTTGATCAAAAATAGCCTTAAACCTATACACTTTTTTTTTTTTGCTTTATTTAGTAACTTTCAGGAGTGTGTACTCATTTTACCTGAAGAATGCTGTTTGTGCCACTAGGTGTGGGTTGTTTCTTCAAATGTCTTTTATATTTTATATTATGAAATAGTCAGTAAAATAAAGGCTTTTTAAATAATTTTGAAGAAGAGTGCCTTGGATTTCTTTTTTTTTTTAAACATTTTATCACTTTGATAAGAAAATCTTATTTTGCTGAATAATTCTGACATTCTTCTTTGGTAACTGATCAAGCAGGCTTGTTGGAACATCATATCTCCAAAGAACCATTGCTGAATTTATTACGTTTTACAGGGGGTGTACTCATTTATGCTGTGCACTGTATTTAATCTTGATTTTTGTAAAATGTTGCAACAACATGTTAATTTTTTTTAAAATAAAATATAGAACAAAAACAATTCATAAAGAAAGAAACTTTTCAGATTCATCACCATTTCTATGTTACTTACTGAAAAAGCAAATGTGTGACACTGATCACGTCAATTAATTTGTCAAATATATATATTTATTTATCAACCAAAGCTTAAGATCTCAAAATAATGCTGGAGAAAATGATCAGGTTTTATACAACCATGTGGAGCTCACAGTTTGTGTGCTATAGAACTAGGAAGTTTTAATACTCGTTCTAATACTATGAGAACAGCGATGTCCACACCACAACTATAACAATAATGACACAGATCACTTTCAGAACCATTTTTTCCAACTCATGAACAATAAAAACATTCTGATATAGCCGATCAGAATCGCACTTAAAATAAACAGACCATTGGTGTGGACACTAACTAAAATTTGGTGGGAATGGTTCTTAAGACATTCTAAAAAAAAGTTCATCTTTATAATTCAACTTTTCATTATTTCAAATTGACAACATAACTTGTCAAGAGAGAAAACTATTAAATTACAAAAATGCTACACAGAAGCTTTTTTTTTTTTTTTTTTTTACAAGTGGACTTTTAAATCCCACTGAATCAACCAAAAATTTGGGAATACTGTTAGAACATTATGCTTATATCACCCACCCCAGCAATGTACTCAGTAGTTACATAATGTGACGCAACAGATAAGTTGTTGATAAGTATAAACCACAGAGAAGTCACTACATGAGAAACCAAAAATGCATGTATAACTGATCTGGATGACTGGATAATACCCACTCAGCACACGTTTGTATAACAAACAGATCTTACTTCTTTTAGTCGATTCCTCTGTCTTTGAGCTTGCTGTTCCAAGGTCATTCCTCTGGGGTACTTGGGTGGCCGTCCTGGTCGTCCTCTTTTAGGCGGTCGCCCAGGCCTCCTAGGACGACCAGGCCGTCCTGGTCCCCTAGGCCGCCCAGGTCTCCTGGGTTCTACTTTCCCAATTTCTTGAACCTGAAATATTTTATGTGCGTTTATCTGATCAATCGGGTCAATTTTTTGAATGATCTGAGACTTAATATCAAGCAAGAAAAACAAATCATCTTACCTTTTGTATACTGAGTGTTTTCACTTGACTAGAATCGGTGACTTCTGTTCCTGAAGGCTGCTCGTCTCTAGTTTTGGAGAGGTCTTCAGCTTGAGGTGGTGTTGGGTTCTTGTCATGTGTGGGATTTAGCTTATAGTGTCTGTTCAAACCAGCGACGCCAATGTACGCTTTCTCACAGGTATCACATTTAAAGGCTTTGTCACGGAGGTTGAGTGTCACATCGGAGGACTTCTTCTTGCTTTCCTCTCCATCCTCGTCCTCTACACTTATCTCAGAGTAGTCATCTGAATCTGACTGGTGGCTTTCCGCCAAGTCCTCATTCTTAATAAACTTGTAGTCTTTCACCTTGTACTTAGGTGGTCTGGACACCCGACCAGAGCGGGTCTGGATTTTCAGAGGCTTCTTCTGGCGATTTTTAACTTTCTGTGTGTCCTTTCCAATGGCTGGAGTTGCAGTTTTTGTTTCTACAGTAATGACTTTGGAAGGAATTGTTACCTTGGCTGGAGGAGATGAAACTTTCGGAGACGGCACCAAGATCTTTGGGGTAGGAACTACTGGTTTGGCTGGGAGACTCTTGACCGTGGCAGGTGCAGGGACGTGTACTTTGCTAATGGGGACAGAAATAGTGCTAACAACAGGAGCTGGTTTCTGAAGGAGAAGCTGAATAGGAGGATCGCTTGGGTTTTGTAAGAAATATTGCTGCTGTCCAGGCACAGGGGTGATGTGGATGATCTGTGGGCTGCTTAATGTTCCTACGGTTGAAACCTTCACCAGCGGCTGACCGGCTGACAGATTCTGCGGCTGTAAAATTGTTATTGGAGTTGTCTGCCGTAGTTTATTGTCTTGCTTCAGAGGTGCCTGAACTTGAATTTGGATGGGCTCAGCTGCCTGAAAAAACAACATTAACTTTGGAGATAAATGGGTATATAATTTGCTTTAGTCGGTAGACTAAATTCAGTTAATGCATCTGACTAATTCCATGCAGGATCCTAAAGAAAAGTTAGGATGCATTTGTAATAATACTACTGTAAAATAAAAGTACTGATCTCTTTTACAAAACTTGTTTATGACCATAGTTTCTGCCCATATATCAGAATTACTACAATTACTGATACATAGTGAAATCATAAATTAATAAGATATATGATCCAAAGGACTTGACAATTTGAATAATTTCTTAATGTAATGCAGAAATTTTAAGGAAGGAAGGATGTATAGAGAAAAAGAGATATGGAAGTATGTGAAGAAAAAAGTACAAAAAACACTTGTGGAAGAATGGTAGTATGTAAGGAAGCAAGTACAGAGGGAAGTATGTTCGGAAACAAGAATGTAAGGAAAACATTGTGGAATGTACAGAATAAGTACTTTAGGAAAACTGCACAAAAGAAAGAAAAAAAACAGCAAGAAAGCAAAGGAGGAAATACTTGTGGAAGAAAAAAAAAGACAAATATTTAAGGAAAATATGTAAGAATTTGTGTGGAAGAAAAAAGGAAGTACAGAAGGAAATGATTGTGGGAACAAATGTATAGAAGGATGAATGAAGGTAATCTGTGCAGAAGAAAGTAAGTATAAAGTAATGGAGGAGGGAAGTAAAGGAGGACATAATTGTAGGAGAAAGTAGTGTGTGTTGAAGAAAGGATGGAAGGGAAGGAAGAAAATGCAGAAAAACAGAAAAAGACAAATGCATGAGGTAAAAGGTGAGTATTTACAGAAGGAAGTATGTACGGAAGAAAGGAAGTGTTTTACAGAAACAAATACTTGAGGAAGAATGAATGTTTGTACAGTATCTGCAGAAGAAAGTACGTAGGTATGGAAGCAAGTACAGAAACTAAACAAAAACTAAAGAAAATGCAGAAAAAAGTACAAGAAAAGAAAGGAGAGAGAAGCAAATGTTTATAAAGAAGTTAGCCTAAAATATATATACGCTTGAAGCAAGCAGAGACAAAAAAGAAGAGAAAGAAAGTACTCCACAGATTTTCTGAGAAGCCCTTCATTCACATTCTGCACTGTAAACAAAAAATGAATAGTCTCGTAATACAATGACCACAGCTTATGAGAGACCCTGTGATACCTTCTGCGCGGTCGTGTGGGCTCCGTTCTGCGACTGCTGCAGCGCGACCTGTTTGGCGACGCTCTGCAGCTGCTGCGACGCGTTCTGCACGATACTGACCGGCTGCGACTGCATCGCCGTCGCCAGCTGTAAGTTAATGTTACTGGACTCCAGCGTGATGTAGGAGGTCGGCTGCGTCGTGACAGGTCTCTGTAGTATTTTTGGGGTCGTTGTGTGGGTCGCAGCCGGCTCGGCCTGGGTAATCACCTGTGCTTTACTCACTATAACCTGCTGTATGTCCACAATGGGGGAAGTGGAGGGTTTCACAGCTGTCTCGGTACCTGCCACATGGACCAACTGTTGTTTGGCTAACTGCTCGATTAACTGCTGCTGCTCCTCGGCCGATAACCCCGAGCTCTCCACGAAGCTGCCGTCGGGCTGCACGTATATGATGGTGGTCGTCGGTGCAAGAGCGTTTAAGACTTCCCCGCTAACAGTGGTGCACTCAGCAGTCACACCTGCCTCTGCAGTGGCCTGAACATAAGACGTTATGATATTGGGATCGGTTATTACCTCACCGCTCATGATCTGTCCGATCACCTCCTGGGTAACGTTACCGTCCACAACTCTGACATCCACCGCCGACTCGCTGTGCATTAACTCGACGAGGCCTTGATCAACGCCCCCTTCTGCGGTGGACGGGGCCTTGCTTGCGTCTTCTTGATTATTTCCCGCTTCGGCTGCGGTTTGTGTCGTCTCGGGCTGCGGCAGAGATCCGCTCGCGTCGAGGTTTTCCATTTTTGCTGCAGCAGATTTGGACGCTGAATTATTATCGTCTTCATTGTCCGCCATTTTGTTTACAGGAGTAAAACTTGCTAGCTGACGTAGAATCCTCTCAAGAGCGCGAGAAGCGACCGTTTGCTTGCAGACGATTAATGCTCGAGATGAGAGTAATATTTGCGAGATTGGTTCAAAGCCCGGTACAAAACATTTCAAATGTGGGAAAACGTTATAATCCAGAGACGCACGCGAAGGTAACGGTAGCCAGGCAATTGGTTTTCCCGTCCATGCCACCAATGACGAGAGCACGGAGGATGGGTAACAACAAACTACGTCATTTCCGCTTTTAGCGCGCCGTTCTCTTATTTCTTTTTCGTAAGGCCTCTTGACCCCGTTAACGTTTATAATATCCTGCAGCTTACACATTGGAAACTATTATTATAATTTAAGGAAAATAATCTTGTTTGGGTGTGAACACTCTCCTTTGATTTTATTAGTTCCAAAAGTTTATTGTGATATATAAAAAATAAAAAACTTTTTATATTGACTGATGAAGAAACACAATTTGAGTAGAGAAAGACTACATTGTGGGACACATTTTAGTCAAAATTTAACATATAATGAAATAATGAAAGCTTTCTCCAAATAATGACTTGAATCATAATAATGAGAAACTGGAGTAGGCTATTTGTTTCCATTGAGATGTCGTAGAGAATACCGTTTTTGGACTAAACATCAATGTAGTATTGGTGGGTTTATTAAGCAAATGATGTAGTAGGCTAATCGGGTAAATTACCTATATATTACAGTAAATGTCCAGCAGGGGGCAGGAAGGGACCATTTTTACATCCCTCCTCAATCCACATTTTACAGTCTCTCTTTTGTCATAATGCTACATCAATAAAACTCTTATCACGTTATTAAGCCAAAATACCTTCAAACAAAGCAACTACTAGCCTGTACTATAATATAAATTGTTGTTAGCACATATTAATATATAGTATTAATACTATATTAATAATAATGATCAAGTCCACCGAACAAACATTTTTATGTGTAAAACATTTACCAGGCTACATAAGAATGCCACTCAGTCAAACAGATGAGAATGGTTCTTTCAATCATTTTTTTTTTCAATCTTATAAGAACGGCTAAAGAAACAGATTTAGATTGTAATTTGTAAAGCATTAAGAGTTTAGCATGTCGGCAATGCTCTGATAAATATAAACAGCAAATCATTTTCAGTGTGTTTAAAATGATCAAAGAGTTTTTAAATAATTTGAGTGAATAGTAATATTTAAATGATATGGCAGGTGTAATTCAAAATGATATTATTTATTTATTTAGCCAAATTATAGATTATATATCATTTAGAATTTATATTAAAATAAAAAATGAGTCACAGGGCATGAAGTCATTGAGCCAGCTGGAAGGATTGATACAGAATCAATTAATAATTCAAATCAGTTTGATTGATGTATATTTTACATGCATACTATCAAAGTGAATATCCTTTCTCATTCTACACATTTGTCAGATATTCTAATTACTTGCCTTACTTAACGTCACAGCAGCTTGGTGATCGTCACAATCTGATTAAGAAATCACTCTAAAGACAGCACGGATTTGCCACTAAGATAAATGATCTTAACTCCGATCACAGATAAAGTCCGGTTCGTCTCTCAGTCAGGCCTCTAATGGCCACCATTAGTGACATTGTGGGATTAGAAAGTACTTTGCTTTAATTCAGGATTCCTCTTAGAGAGAGTTCCTGAAGCCTGAGCTCTGATAAGTCTGAAACAAAGAAACTGGTAATCTTTCTACATAAAAACAAATGTCTGAATAATGAGTGTTGATTAAAACATGCTTTATGTCATTAAAGCATGGAATCCATTTGAGGTTTAAACAACATTTCATTTATTAAACCATGTCTAGAGCAATATAGGGAAATGTAAAAGGCTAATATGCCTGACAGGATCACTGGGTGACAGAGATGTCAGGAAAGAGGATAGAGATACGGTATATTCTGCTGCCACGTAAGCCTAGCCTTATCACCCCAGATGTCAACTAATTAATTACGCAGACACTAAGTAAATTAAATTAGGATTGAATTAACAGTGTGTATCAATAATCTGTTGACAGGCCTTGATAATAAGGGCATGGAAAGGATCAACAACCCAGATGAAATAGAGAGAGCGTGCAACATCCTTTTGGACGCTTCTAATCAGCACAAATCCTGATTGATTTCACAATTTACGGATTAGTCCGAGGGAGACCTATATATTTTTATTCATTAGGTTTAACACGGACATTTTAATGGCTAATATTTAATTATGTACAGTTGTAAGATAATTACCATACTTTTCTCTATCCTGTTATGTGAGGATTTTTAAATTGTAAGGCATCCAAGACTGCTAATATGAGATAGAATGATTGTAATCCTGGGCCTTTTACAATTAAAATATCAGTGCTTTTAAACATAGATGGATAGCTAGCTAGATAGATAGATAGATGATAGATAGAAGGATAAAGGGTATTTATTCAGGAGAACTATAGCCTCAGTGAGAGCACCTTATCTAGGGCTGTTTTCCTGCTCTCTCCCATATGTCTGTTCTGCATGGCTCCTGCTGTTTAATCTGCCCAGATTGAGGCCTCTCAACTGCGTCGGATTACGCTCAGTGACACACAACTGTTTAGGTGACATACAAACGATTGTTACTCAGGCTCCATAGCCCGAAACACACTATATAAAAAAAAACATTTACAAATTATTTGTTGTGAATAAAACAAATATTGGAGTACTTTTTACAATAAATACTTTTTCATATTTTTTGCTTCCCAATTATAGTTTAATTCAATGTTATTTGCTATTTCTTTGTAATTGTTACTGAAATTCATTAGCAATTTCTGAGTAAAAAATAGTTTGTTTTCAGTGCATTGCAAAAGATTTTAATGCAAGTTTGGATTTGAAGAGGGATCGGGAAAGGTCATCAAGATGGGATTCGAACTCGGGACACCCAACAGCTCTATATATCTATATGCTATATAAAATCGTACCTTAAACAAACCGATGCATTTTATGTTCTCCTTCACTTCTGATTTAATTAAAACACACCTGATGTAAAACAGGTTAGTATTGTTCATCTCTTTTTTTTTTAATAATTTGTATTACATTTTACATGTTACGAAAAAAAGCACATAAGACTACAGTACATTAATGTATAGTTCAAACAATACTGTAGCAGGCTATTTTAATTTACAATATATACAGCAATACACTCTATTACAACTTTTTTACCACTGAAAGTTTAAAGAAGGGGTACTGTACAAAATTAAAATGAAAAGCACTTAAATTCAGTTCTTTCAAAGCTCAGTTGGAGTTCTTGACCAATCATTTTCTGGTGACAATATTACTTAATACTGAAATTAGATTATAAATATCCAAACACTTATGGATTTATTCAATTCAGCTATTTTGCAAACAGCACTGAGGAGGCTGCCAACATGATGAACGGGCCCTATACTTATTCATAGAATTTTTATGGCTGGAATTTTTGTAGGCCTTTATTAGAAAGAAAGAAAAAAGCTATTAATCACTGGCATGATGGACTGATGCTTCTATCGAAATACTGAAAAGTTCTAAATGGTTTTGACCTTGCTAATGTGAAATAAAATGCAGAGGAACATTGAGAATCAATCAAAAGTCCAGTGCTGTCATGGGATCAGTGCAGGAATATGAGGAAGATAAAAAAAAAGCCCAGATATTTTCACACCAAGCCTATGTTTTCTGGCATTATGAAGGATGAATTACAGTGCATAATCTAAGAACTCTTTTCCTCTTCTTTTGTGTCTAACTGTTCACTGGACTTCTCCTCTGTCACCGACGTCTCCATTTTGTGCTCTAGTCTCTCGGAGGAAACCGTTCCCAGCACTTTGGCACTGTGCTCCTGTGCTTTTGCCCTGAGAGCAGCAATACTGTTCTCCCTCAGTTCCTCTTTGGACATGGGTGACTCTGTCCTCCTTTCCTCAGCCTCGGCGGCTTCATCCGGCTTGGGATTGGTCGGTTTCTGAGTGACATCTGTCTTCTCATTTGATTGGACTGCAGCAGTCTCCAAGGACTTCTTGTGCATCCCTGCAAAGAATGGTGGGTATTCGTGTTTAGAAAAGCAGCTGGTGGTAGGAAAACCATCTTGAACTGGAAATAGCAAGAGACAGATTTTAGATTTAGTAACAATATATGACTAATCTGGGCCATGAGAGTCATGAATTGCATAAAAAATAAATGGATAAATAAAAGATGAATACATTAAAAATACAATATTATTTTTATAGTTTATTATAATTTAATCATGTAAGTAAATTCCTTGTTATTTATTTATTTATTTATTTATAGGTATCCAATGAGAGGTGATAGTCAGTTGTGAAATATGATTGGTTAAAGATTTATGTTTATTTATTTTTAATATTTTATTGTAAAGAACAAAAGGGGGGTTGTAGCAAAACAAACAAACTGTCATAGTCAAGAGCAAAACAACTGCCAGGAAAAGACAAAAAAAAAAAAAACTGTATAAACTAAATACAAATACACAGATAAATAAAACAACATACAATAATAAGTATATAATTAAGTAATTTATTTAAGTAGCAATTTAATTATATGACTAAACTTTGTTTACTTTCTGGTTCTTATGTTATTGTAATACAGATAATTATTGCAGTGGTAAGATGCTATTTAAAACATTTCTGTAAGATATCTGCTGCATAAAATATAACATTTAAATTATCAGCTGAGAACATTATTTTAAATGTAATCAGATTGCTTAATTTACAGCATGTTTAAATTGAAAATAAGCTTGTACTGGTTAGGCAATTTTGCATCGTAGAGATATGATATAAAGTAAGCCATGCAGTGTTCATTCATATAACTTGTTGAAACTGAGCAGTGCTGGGTGACAAATGAAATACAGTATTTAGAGTATAAACAAGGCTGAAAATTATTATAAAAGTCCAGATTTAGAGAGGAGTCTATATGAAAACATTCTTGCCATTTAATGAAACATATATCATTTTCAATTTAAAAAAATTGTAGTTATGATGATGGTGAATAAAGATCAATTTGTTCTTTAAATAATAATAATCAATCTTAATATCTTCTGGCATACCTAGAAGCCAGGGAGCACAGGAGTCCATGACGCCATCTTTAGCAGACTTCAGTATGGACTCAGGCAGAGGGATGGAGTGACGCACCATGGCACCGTAGAGCCCGTATTCAGCCATCACGCTGCTACGACCCCAGCACTTCTCCCGCTTTCTCCACTTGGCCCTCCGATTTTGGAACCAAACCTGTCCACAATGAAATGTGATTTGCATATTGGTAAAGATGGTCAAATAGCCCTTCTGAGATAACTTAATGACAGACTCACTTTCGTAAGGAAAAGATGCAGTGAGGAGAGTGAGGCTATCAATCTATCTAACACTGGTGTTTGACTGTGTGTGTTTCACTGAAGAAAGATAATCATACAGGCTTGGAACAACATGAAAGTCGGTAAATAATGGCATCATTTTCAGTTTTGGATGAAGTAATGCTTTTAATTAGTCTGGAAAAGATAATTGAACAAACAGTTAGCAACTTGCAAATATAGAGGCCATAGCAAATATGTGACCCAGGACCACAAAACCAGTCATCAGTAGCACGGCTGTATTTATAGCAATAGCCAACATTGTATGGGTCAAAATGATCGATTTTTCTTTTATGCCAAAAATCATTAGGATATTAAAAGATCATGTTCCATTAAGATATTTTGTCAATTTCCTACCACAAATATATCAAAACTTAATTTTTGTTTAGTAATATGCATTGCTAAGAACTTAATTTGGACAACTTTAAAGGCGATTTTGCACCCTCAGATTCCAGATTTTCAAATAGTTGTATCTCCGCCAAATACTGTCCAATCATAACAAACCATACATCAATGGAAAGCTTATTTATTTAAAAAATTGACCCTTATGACTGGTCCAGGGTCACATAGCCTCTGTAATTTACATCTTTTCAATGCGTGCCAATGAAAATATTGGCCTACTCTTTTTTTATTATTATTATTCTTAACCAATGATATCTCAAAGCTGCCTATCACCTCTCATTGGCTCGTTGGAGTCATATGTAGTCCTGTCGTAAAATCGAGCGAACAGTTTAAGCAGGCAGGCGCTAAACGACGCGACGCCTGCGGCTGAGATCTGTCATGAACGCGCCGCGGTCCTCTCCTCTCCTCTCAGCGCTTAACCAGCACTTGCCCTTCTCTAATTCTAGCTGCTAGCAGAGCTGACGGATGAGAGGAGGAGGGGCTCCCGGGTCCAGAGAGGCCAGACATTGGATAAGAAATTATCAAAACCATTTTCCAATCTTTTCTGGTAATGCCGATGATGATAGCCCTCATTTCATGCAAGATACTTTTTGAGGAGAAATTGGTTATCGGGCGCTCAAAAGAAAGCGGGTGAAGACAGCGATGAGAGACGACCCCAAGGGCACGCACAAGCTGATTGAAAAATAAGTTAATTTCGAGCCCAATCGATGGTGGACAGGCGGGCAAATATCACGGGAAATTAAACGAGCAGGACCCAAGAGAGCAGCGCCATTGACCCGTGCTAATAAATTCAATGTAGTTATTTCATTTGAACTCCCCACATCTCGCCACATCCCTTCCCCTGGAACACGGCAAGCTTTTCTCATTTAACTAATTACACTCGATGAGAAAATTAGATGTTAATTTTACTTTGGATTGAAATAGAATTATTTATTTATTTCCTTATTATTTATTCACCGAGAGGCACCGTAATGAGAAGGAAATTAAAAGGCGTGCCAGCAGATGGATGGTTCAGGTCACACAGTAATCTTCTTCCGCCTTGATTGCTTGATTAGGTCGTTAGCGCCTCTCTCTCTCTCCCTCACACACACACACACACACACACAAACTCAGAGAGCAAATTGTTTCACATCCAACTGAGGCTGATGAGATATTATCTGTCCGAGATGCTGCACTTGATCGATATAGTCAGTGTGTGAAATGTACAATGACTTTTAGGGCGTTTAAAAGGAATTTTGGCTTTTTTAAATTCATTTATATATATATTTTTTTTTTATTAAACGTCTTCCAAATCATTACATTGAATTGGCTATTAAAGGTAGGCCACTAGCTAATTTCTATGCGCTCTTTAGGTTCGTCTCGCAGCGCAAATTTGTAATTTGGCTCGATTATAGATGATAGGCTACATCTGTTATCTAAGACAAAGTTATTTGAGATAGGGCCTATGTCTATTTATAATAAAGTGGTACATGATGCTATTTGTCCTAGTTTATCGACTGAACTCAGGAAAATAATCGCAAAGAAAATCGCGAGCAGGGTAAACCAAAGCTAACTTTTGTTATAACTGAAACGTTTAATAACATTGTTGAAACATTTATGCTACGTAGGCTATGATTTTTGTTTTACTTATCTAACAATCCATAATTAGCGACATGGACTAATTAAGAGGGCTCTCATTCTCATAATTCGCACCTCTGATAGCCTATTCACCTGATATTCACCTTCTGCAGCTGACATCAAGAAAATAACGACTAACCATTACACCACAAACCACTGGTTAACCCACGCAACACAGGGCCACTGCAAACGGAAAAAATACTTAACCATTTCCTTTATTTGCACCATTTCCTCAGACAACCACTGACACCTGAGAATATAGGCGCCCTTTGTCAGTTCTCCAGGAACCAACAACTGATTCATCAACAATGCATGGGCCACGGTATATAGAGGAAATGTTTTGAGGCACTTCGAAGTTTCTTGAGTAGGCTACCTGAGCATATCTGAGGCACTGAGATGTTCTCCGAAGGCATCTGTGAGAAACCTCAACTGGTGCTTCATTTTAAAGCGTGTAACATAAGATACAGGACTGAGTTCCGATTTGGCATCATTTTTTTCGTCTGTCATATTAGGCTCAGAAAGATTTAGCTATTAACCCAAATTGGATGTTTTATTGCATTCTTAAAAAATAATTTTAGTCTTGTTCGATTTCCTAATTTTTAGTCTAAATATGCCAATTCAATTAAATAGTTTAAAACATGCTGATAACTGCCTAATTCGAGGCTATTGTTATAAAAACAGGAAACCCACCAAAGCATTTTCCTTAAAAAATAAAACACGATCGAAACAAAGACAGAAAAGCTGACGTAATTCAAGGAATTTTACAGGGCAAGTCTTAATGTAAAAGCAAAATACAATAAAGACCAAGAATATTTGAACTTTGTTTTGTAGGCCTACAACAGTAACAACAAGACTCGTCAAATAGCCAGAAGAAAAGATCACTGAATGCAGGAGCATACAGCGAAATTATTCAGGCTTTTTATTTAATAAATAAAAGAGAGTGGTCGAAGAGAGCACATTGCCGTTCTCTTATATTCTCATTTAATTCAAAAGGCGAGTGTAAATAGTTCAGTATTCGCTCCCTACCTGTATTCTGTCCTCGGGCAGCTCGGTTTTCATGGCCAGCATTTCTCTGGCGTACACATCCGGATAATGAGCCTCGTTAAATGCCTTCTCCAGTTCTTCCAGCTGGTAAGATGTAAATATTGTTCTACAAAAAGATGAACATTCAATTGTCTTAGGAAATCAATATTAGAAACATCACGCATAAATTGTATTTCGTTAGTCAAATCGTGTGGACCATCCACAAATGTCGAGGCCAGTATACGTTTTTAAAATATAAATACAATTGTGTGCGTTTTTAATTTTATTGTTTTCATTTTATTCTTATTATTTCATTTTATTTTTTAATTTGTAGAACTGAACATATGCTGAAATATATTAATGTATAATGTTTAATTATATTTTAACCATTATTTTATATTTTAACCATTTTTTCCCCTATACAATATAACACAAATGCCTCTTAAAATAATATAACAATAGAAAAATACAAATTAGAAAAACGACATTGCCATTATTGTTGTTGTTATTATTATTATTAGCCTATTATTATTAAAACACGATAGGCCTATATTTTGACTTCCTTTAAAACCTACGAATCTTTAATTAACTCATTACGAAAAAATATCCATAATTAGCTCTTTTAAAACGGGACAGGGATCTTGGGCATCCTTGCCGCAGTTCGTCTGTTCCTCAGATGTTATTTTCCACTTGATTTCAAGCTGGCCATGATTGCCAAACCATCGAGGCAAACGTTTGAGAGAATTTTACGCGTTCCTTTCGTTGTTTCGGATACTTAATAAAATAATCCTGTAGATTACTGTCGTTTTTACTGTCATTTCACATTCGTTTTAGGCTAGCGTTAAGCCTACCTGTGTCGTCTCTTTTTTCTCTTCTTGCTCTGGCTCAGTGAAGATTTTGATACTTTCCTTTCACTTGAGGAAACGTCCTCTGAATCTGTAACATCGGGGGAAATGTTATTCAGATGTGAAACATTATGTTTTGCAACAGTCATAACCCTTTAATTTTAAAAGCACATTTTTGACGATCACGTAGTGTTTGGAGGAAAATTATAACACTTTATCATAAATAATACAATTGAAATAAAACAGGCAACAGGTTGGAGGAGGCTTTTTAAAATCACATTTCCATCTAGATAATATTTATAAGAATCGCAACAAGAATAGTAGGCTTTAACATGTAGCCTTAGATGTTCATTATAAGGCCTTCTCCTCCTCAGTTAACAAAAATGACTGCACTAAAACAACGAGAAATTGAATTTCGATTTTCGAGAAACTGAAACATGATTTCCGCAGGCTTGTAGGCTACAGGTTACCTGAGCTGGCGGACTGGTTCGTTTCCAGCGGTCCCACTGTCCTGTTGAGCGGCTGCAGATGGACGTTCTGCGCGTCTGACAGCACCTCAAGAAACGCCGGCTGGCTGTAGAACGATGGAATACCTCCAGGGCCAATTAATCCCATCCCGACCCCAACACCAACACCAACACCAGCTGGACCGAGCATCGACCTGCTGGCTAGAAGGTGCGCCCCGGCAGGGAACGAGTCCAGTGTGCTCCGCGGAGCCGAGGACGGCTCCTTATTTAGTCCCAGGATCTCCTGGATGCCGAAGCCCGTGCATTTGGGCGGATGTGTGCTGCTGTTCTTTGACAGATGTGGATTGTTATTTCTACCGTTCTCAGCGGCACACACTGATTTTGATTTGTTCAAACTTTCCGACAAAACAGCCCCATCCTTTCCTGTCATGGTGCCTCTGAGACTATTCCCTTCTTCACAGACGAGTCGGTCCCTTGTGCACAGGCATCCACGGCGCAATACGCATGATCCCTCTAGAAATTCTCCTTTTATCCAACAGGTCCATCCCAACAAGGGTCAAAACTCAACAGCCAATCAGCGGCGAGTAAGTGATTTAGAATTCCAGAGGATACAGGATGCTGCTCTCCCTGTTTTTTTTTTATGCATCATGTCATTTCATTCACATCACATTTTGCTTACAATTATGTGTTAATCAGACATTTAACCAAAATTAGCAAATAAAATGAGATCACTTCGAAATTAAATTTTCGAATTAAATGTAGGCCACTCAATTTAAGTAATAATAGCAATAATAATAATCGTTGATACTAAATTTTTTTGTTTTGTTTTTTTTTTGTTTTGCTTTTTTGTTTTGCTTCAACGTGCAAGGTCTATTATAAACGACTTTAGAATGTATTATTATTATTTTATTTTGTTTGCGTGCATATCTACATGGTAAAATAAAGGAAATGAGGAAAATGTCTAATAGAAAAGGACATCTGGAACCATACAGCACGCATGTATGTCGTCAGCAATGTCAGATTATATATAGAATATATATACAAAATTATTGTGAGGCAGCATCGCCTGATAAACCAAATAAACAACAACAACAAAAAAGTAGGCCTATAAACAGGCAAAACCGACAAATTAGTCATTTTATAATGTTTTGAGGACGTTTGTCACTGAAATTAGCTTAGCTAATTTCTGTTGGATGCTGAAGGGTTCAGCAGACAGACTAGAAACTGTAAGGATTTATAGGCTAATTCTTATCGCTGTTTATCTTTTGCAAAAACTAAAACTCTTTTTAAGGCTTAAAATAAAAGGCTTCGTTCATAAGTGCAAGACTCTAAATAATGAATATAAATGGATCATGATGTCTGAAATTATAAAAAAGAAAAAAAACGTGTCAAGTTTTGAGAATATTTACGTTTATAATTGGCATTCCGTTTGATCTTTCTATAGTAAAAAAAGGAAAAAAGGCCACAATATTGAATTTTCAAATTATAATAATTACAAAATTGTAAGACAAAATTGCTTTACTGTTTATTTGAAGATATAGTGGCAAAGTTTCAGCTTTTTAATTAGACAACCCCCCCCCCCCAAAAAAAAAAAAACAACAAAAAAATATATATATATAAGAAAACGAAAAACGGGTGTATTTGTCATAATCGCATCACCGTAAAATCCTTAATTAATCTTGGTCATGCCTGGAAGCAGAGGGCCATCAAGATTTGTCGGTGTCCAATTTTATTAGTTTACAATAATACAAAGAGTTTTTTCTATGTTTAATTTAAAAGGGTAAAGGTCATTCATGGGGGAAAGTCAAGGTAGGCCCTACGTTACATTTACGTTATTCTTCCACTTTCGGAAGAACTGTTGCATATTTGTACCCATTTGAACAGACTGCAAAATATAGCTTATTCTAATTACATCCAAGTTTCTTTAATACACCGAGGTCTAATCAGCTATTACTAAATTACAGTGGGATTTTGATTCGTTTTGCAGATAATTTGTGGCACAATTTGGACATCTGGACAGATAATTACTGGGAGATAATTTATGGAAATGAGCAGCGAGCCGTTGATGGAGACAGAGATAACACCAATCTTATCAAAGTGCCATGTGCTGATGCATAAATAAACGTCATGATTCATACCACACCAGCAGAACGTCAGACCCGAGCGCGCGCTCCCGCGAGACAGCGCCTGATCTGTAGCTTTTCTGGCTAATTAATAGCTACACCCAAGACTTCGAGATGTTTTATCGTGCTGAAGTGGCCTGATAATAACCATACCCCCAATTTTACTAATAAAGGTGCACCGTAATCCTGTTTGAACAGCTTAAAACACAGAAAAACCATGTGATTTGTGGCCTTATGGGACATTATTCAATTACCCATCCATGCTAATTCTTTGTTGGCCTGGCTCCATGGCAATTACATGAGATGATCATCAAAACTGGCAGCAACACAAAAGTAAAGTTTAATCACATATAGGAATATAGCAAACGACTGATCTGCAAATTTAGACAACAAACGCGTGCGAGAGAATAAAACTTCACGCAAGAGTTTCCGGCCACGTCGCCTCAAAGCATTAAACCCCGCGCCGCTGAACAAAATATTACAGCTGCAATTACATAGGCACCAGTTGAAACTAATTAGAAGCCATTAAGTGGAAATTTCATTAAGGGTAATGAAGAAATCAATGTTATCAAGATATGCTAATGACACATCACCCGGTCTAGATAAACCCATCTATTCACAAGGCTCGCGCTCTGTCAAAGCAGCCTGTCAATTACAAACTGCTTCCTGCCCTCTCGTAGCCACCGCTTCTGCTGTAATCTTTGCCGGGCTTTGTTGTTTATTGTGAAAGAAAAAGAAAAAAAAACACTCTCCCTCCATGGCTTTTAATAATCCATCTACATATGAAAATGACTGCATCCTGATTTACATGCATAAGAGGACAAACTAATGAGGCTGTAGATTAAGGAAAGATTTAGTTCAGTCATTCGTGTAGATTGGGTGGCCTATCAAAGACTGGAAGATCTGATGGTGGCAGATTAAAAGGCAAACAGCTGTTGCAAAATTTGTCCCCCTACCTCTCTCTCCGAATATTCAGTCTCTTGTGGGCCTATTGCCTACTTATTTTAAGTGATATCCGCCATACAAACGCAAAGTAAGCAGTTGAGATACTGAAAAAGCGATTGCGATAGTCAAACAGATGGATGGCAAATTACACCGCTGCCTTGACCTCTACCAAAAATATGGGACGCAACCCTTGTGTACTTTTTCAAAGCTGCTAAAATGAGAGTTTGTCCAAACTTGTAACAATGACAGTATAATGTGATGAATACAAATAAACACCTCTCTTATATTGAAATGCTTGACTGCTATTTGTCTTTACAAAGAACTTTCGCTGTGGAAGGTCACCGCAAGGTAATGAGCTTTGGGATGGGGCTGTATTATAGGGACATTGTATTGCATTAGTCCGGCCCCTACACAGATTGCTGGTGCTTGATCTTCTCATGCCAGGCAATCTAAATGAAGAATCACTTGTGCTCTTCTGGTCATAATTCTGTATTTGCAATGTATTGGAAGTGATGAATTGTTTTTAATGTTGCATTTTGTTTTTGTACACCAAGCGCGCACACACACACACACACACACACACACACACACACACACAGAGTCTGCAGCAGCATAAAGGAGTGTCTCCTAACCAAACCCCCAAAGCCTCACTCATGCTCCCCTTCATCCAGAACCTCAGATATCTTACTGGCTATTGTTTAGCATTAATTGTATTAACGTGACCTTTATTACAATCATTCATTTTTAACATGAAAACAATCAATACTGTGCCTGAAGATACTTATTGCTTCCCCTCACGTTTCGTGACATATCTTAGTTTGTTATGTGTTTTTATGAGGCAATCATAGGGAAACATTTTGAACAAGACCTAACAGAATATATATTAATAAATGCAATACAGTTAAGTGATCATTTCTGGCATACCGTTCAATTTTTTTTTTTTTTTTTAAGAAATCAATACTTTTATTCAGTGATGATGCAAATTGATCAAAAGTGATAGTAAAGACATTTATGTCACAAAAGATTTCTATTCCAAATAAATACTGTCCTTTTGAACTCTCTATTCATCAAAGAATCCTAAAAAAATACATCAGTTTCCATAAAAATGTTAAGCAGTATTCAGCTTTGACTTCAAAGGAATAAATTACATCTTGAAATACATTAACATGGAAAACTTTGTTTAAATTGTAAGAATATTTTAAAATATACTACTATATTTTTGATCAGCATAAGAGACTTCCTTCAAAAACTTTGAAAGGTAGTTATGTTTAAAGAAATATTCCAGGTTTGGTACAAGTTAAGCTCAATGGCGAGTGCTTGTGATTGCAATTTACCATCCCTCCTTTTCTTTTAAAAAACAACAACAAAACTTGCAGTGAGGCGCTTAATGGAAGTGAATGGGACAAATGCATAATTAAATAACATTAAAATACTCACCGTTTCAAATGTAATGACACAACAACACAATGCCACAAATCCTAAAGCAACAGTAAAAACGCCAAGACAACTTAAATAATAATCAAGTTTTACCTAAAGAATTACTGTAGGCGCTTTTATACAATCACAAGCTTTACATTTCTATTTTTATATCCTCCAAATTTTGGCCTCACTCACTTCCATTGCATCAGCGTAACCTCAGTTTTTGCAGTAATCACTATTATGTCGACTGAGCTTAACTTGTATTGAACCCAGAATGTTCTTTTTACAAAGCAAAATCAAATATTTGTAAAAGTTAAGAAACCTGTGTTGAATTAAACTCAAGTGCCTGTGAGGTGTTTTAAAGTGACTGCGAAGGCTACTGGGAATCTCCTTTTCCTGAGACGGCAGTCTGATAATGGAAAACACCTTGTGCTGAGTAGGTGGAAAAAAAAATGGAAACTGTGGAGTTCTCTCCCTCACAAACAGCCAAGGGCCCGATGACCCCCTGATGCAGAGAGAGTTTGCTAGCTCCAGTTTTCTCATACAGCTCCCACAATAGCGTGTTTGGAAGCTGCCTGCCGGCATTGCTTAATTAGGCGAGGAGTTGATTAATTTGCACTAATTGACAGCTAATTAAAGGCCTGAGGGCACATCGGATTGACGTTTGTTAGGGCAGCAAGGCCCGTCGAGGTCAGGGCAACGGGTTGTTTATGGCTGTGCTGGTGTTTCTGGAGACAGACCCTCTGTGGGGAATGACCCTCATCTTAAGGAGGATGTCTGGACAGGACCTATGACGGGTGCCATTATGTGAACCGCAGTTTCCGTGATGGCCGGTCCTCTCACAACAGTCACTGCACATCACTACTGTCACAATGCATGAGGGCAACAAAGTGTAACAGACGCAATTGTACAGAACCAACAAGTGCAAAGTTCTGTCAAACTTCATAAAGTCTACGAATTAGACTATTAATAGATCAACAGCAGGACAGAGAACATATACACTCATTCAGCTAGTGTGTGAGACCGTTTCCCAAAAGAAAAAGCTAGAGAAGAGTCAAGCTTACTTCACTTCAATTATTACAGCCAAACCTGCACACAGAGAAAGCAGTTTGTTACTCAAAATTTGGTAATGCTTTATTTTGGTGTCCTTGTTACGACGTTACATCTACTTCCAGTAATAACAGTAAATTATGCAAAGACCTACCTCGCTTAGTTACTGTTGCTATGTCTGACAAGCCACGCCGCTCTCACGCCACACATATTCTCACGCAGTGAAAAATACAACATGGAGCTAAGAGGACACTGACATCAAGAGCTGGGCAGATCACTTCGAAAATGATTATGTTTTACCTAAGCTGTTTATCACATTGATTTAAATAGGATAATATTGTATCATATTGATACAAAAATACAAAGAGTGAGAAATTATATTTCATTTGTTGTAATTAATAACATGAAGTGCATTAAACATTACGTTATGTTAAGTTTTCCCAAACTGGGGTTTGTAAATGAACTGCAGGGGCTTCATGAGTTTAATGAAAAGCTAATTATTAATTCAATCATAAAAATGGAAAATTAAAATAAATCAATTTAGAATAACAATCAATCAAAATAAAACACTTTCTGAATGTATAAGAAGCGGTAGGCTCTTTTAGGAACATTTAAAAGATGAAAAAGAGGAATTAGGGAGAATCAATAAATTATGACTAATTTATTGCTATTTTGTGAATAATATGCAATCATATAATCAATAAAAAAGTAACTGTAGTCTGATTGCAAGTGTTTTAAAATGTAATTTATTCTAATTACAAGCACAAAGTCTTAGCTTTCAAATTTTGTCATTTTTGAGAAATTCAAACAATAAATACCATTTTGTGGCTCTTTGTGTCGTGACGGATCACTGAAGCGCCTCAGTACAAGCAGCACTTGAACCAATTGTCTCTTCATATTTACTTAAAGCACAAAATAAAAATGAACATCAAAAGGTATTTTATTTCAGCCGCGGAAAGACGTCAATACACACCATTTTTCAAATTCAAGTCCACTGAAGTTAATCTAACATTACTCTCCTGTTGGATTTGTTTGTCTGAGAAAAAAGGGCGGATTCTTCATCATGATTGGTCAGATCACCTGTCAGTCAAGCTCCTGCGAAGGGTCAATTACATGCAACCTTAAACCTAACCCTATAGTAGGTACATGTTGTTAATATTACATACAGTTGTTTGCTCATAAGTTCATTGCTGTCCATTTTTTTCCAGAATTGTGGCCGATTTGCAGATTGTACCTCGAAAATTCTCTGTATTTTCATATTTCCCATTGATGGTCATTTTTGACCACAAAGAGATTTTCTTTTCTTTTCAACCATGTCCAATTTTTTTGTATTCACATACCCAATGGCTCAAAAATCACAAAGTTTTGTACCATTCTGATTAAGTTAATCTTTAAAAATTAGTATTAAACTATAAACATTTTTGGTCAAGTGTGACTGTAGAGCACCGCAGGATTAAACTTGCAACAAAAATGCTCATTTAGACAGTTAAAAAAAAAAAAAGAGGGCAAATCTGGGTCCTCCAGAGTGAGATCAGACACCAGCAGTAGCTTTGCAGGGTCTAACTGCAGCTTCCTCGTTCCATGTGAATCAGAAAGACAATTAGGGGCTTATTAGGCACTGGGGGAGAGGCGTACCTCTAAGAATTGGTGGGAGCAGGAGTGAACACTCGCTAACCGCAGCCGAAGCCTCTACGACATGTCCAGCCGAGAACAGTCCTGGCCACTGTCTCACCTAATTACGCTCGCCAGAGCGTTCTTTGTTTGCCGTTCAGCATGCCTGTCTGATTCCCTTTTCTGCCGGACCGTTTGCGCCAATGTCCCTGGAAGTGTGCTAATTAGAGAAGAAATGGCCCTAGTAATTATGTCAACTCTTGTTAACAGGGATGACAATGAGCAATATTATTTTTACGCAATGTTTTGTGCTGGGGGCCTTCAAAACTTCCAATTCCCATTAAATAGCAAAAATGGCCTTGCACTGGTGTGGAAGCACTCTCATGTCAAAGCCTTTTACATGTCCGGAGCAAAAGAAGGACGTTAATGGAGCAGTCGATGGAGTGGCACAGGCATGAAGTTATTGCCCTAATTAAAAGTTTGAATGCTACTTCATGAACTCCCTCATTGTTTCATGGAAGCTACTTTTAGGAAACGTCACTGGATGGCTACACTAGCTGATGCCAAAACATCTTTAAAATGCTGAAAACAAAACAAAACAAAACAAAAATCTAGGAGGGGCATGTAGGCAAGAGCACAACCAATTGTTCTTTATTTAAACAACACTGTATTTTTATTAAAACAATTGAAGTTGTATTAAACTGTAGAGTGAAAAATAAATACATTTATGAACATTTATTGAAAACCACAGCAATATCCTACGCTTTCTACTCGGTGCCTGTCATTTAAAGCAATTAAACGTATATACAAAAACGATGTGGTATTACGATGTTTTGACCCCGAATCAGTCGAATATTAGTGAAAGCGTTTAGCGCATCATGCTACTGTTTTCTGCCTTACAAGCTCACAATCAACTGGCAGCTGACCCGACAGGTCAATGATCACCATCTGGGTCTTCACTTTTTGGGTCTCTCCAAGATGTTCAGGAATTTTCCTCTAGTCATTTCTCGAGCTGGAAATGGAAAAATGTCAATAGGTTATTGTAATACCTCCAAAACTTATCAGACACAGATAAAGTAACTTTCCACAGTATATTTTAATCACGGAGAATAAATATAATGCACATCATTAAATCATAGTTGTTCTAATGAACTCATTTTTTCATCTTCATTCTCGGAGCTCCATCTACATAATCTACAGGACACTCTGCTGGTCGTTTAGACATGGAGGTGTAGTGGCTATGACCCCTCCAGCGGTCAGGCTGACACAGACGGGAAGTGATGGGTGTGAGAGACAGGGTAAGCCACGGTGTTGGGCGGCAGCTAATGAAATAATGTGGCGGATTGTAATTTAGATGAGCTGCAATGTGTGGCATCTTAATGACAGGCGCAAGTGTCAGTGGATTCACCTTCAGCTGTCTATCACTGGATTAAACATGATGCTACCTGGATTCAGACTGCTTAATAAGGTTCATATCATCTCTTCAAATATTTTGATCAAATATTAAAAAGACTATAAGTCAAAGAAATTAGCAAATCATGAGGATATAAGGTGATAAAACTGAAGTTTTTACATTTTTGAAATAAGTCTCTTATGCTCACCAAAGCTGCATTTAATTGATCAATAAATACAGTATAAGCAGTAATATTGTGAAATATTATTAGAATATAAAACAACTGTTTTATATGTTAATATATTTTAAAATGTAATTTTTCCTGTGATTGCAAAGCTGAATTTTCAGCAGTCATTACTCCAGTCTTTAGTGTTGATTTGGTACTCAGGAGACACGCCTTTACTGTCACTTTTTTAATGCAATTTAAAGCAAGCTTGCTGTATAAAAATATGTTTTTTTCAATATATAATTTTTTTTTTACTGACCCTACAATAGAAAATATTTTTAAAATATAGCAATATATTTCAAATGTATATCAGTACATTAAAAATATTTTTATTTTATTCTTATTTATATCCTGACTATTAGATCCCTGAGAAAGCTACGAGTAAAGCCTGAAATGCAACCAAATCTTCAATGTATTAATACAAGAAATATCACCATTATAAGTGAAACACTTAAGTAACGAAAGGCATTATAAGATAATACAGTCATTAAGCATTGACACTGCAGTCTCACCGTGAGAGATTAGTGCCTTAAGTGCTTTCCATAAGTAAATGTGTGTCTTAATCCCAGGTTTAACGTCAATGATAGGGCGGCTAACGCTTTGTTAAATGGGCCACTGGTTTCTGGAGGGGTCCACAAACAGGGGGAAAGAGCTTCGTCATAGCTGAACTAACAACCCCACTCTAACTCTTACTACCCCTCTCCCAATCTCCCTCACATTTTCTGTCCAAAACAATACAGGAGTCTGTCTGGCTAAGCATTCTCCCATGAGACCCCTTCACCAGAGTGCACCCCTCTGATCCACTCATTAATTAGATTTCCATTTATCCTCAATTCCCGTCAGAGCAGAAGGGAAATGATTTGCATTGAGTGAGTTAGATTAAAAAGGGGAGTGTAGAGGGTCCTGCCAGCTAGCCTCACGCAAACACACACACACACACACACACACACACACACACACACACACACAAAGACAAATATGAGCATTTACACACACGCACAAAGCTGGTGCTGTCACTGGACGGGGCAGATCAATACTGATTAGCAGGAGTTAGAGATTTGTTTAGTTGATTAGAAAGGTCAATTACTAATTCTGTACTTAGTTAATCAGCAGCTTGTTGCCAGTGACATCCATACTAAATGGCACATTATGGATTCCAAAGGCCATATTATCTTCTTGATGTTGTATGTACACTCATTAATATTTGAATGAAGCAAATATGCTTCATGATGAGTTAATAGGCAAAATAACGTTAACACAGGTGAGCTGATACATGAGCAGAATTAAAGTGTTACAAACAGTAATGTAATGTTTGGTTGCTTTAAAATAAGGTTCTCTTAATATATAATGAAGATATTTTTATTAAATGATAAATATACACACATCTGTATGTTAAATTGTACATTAAATGTTATATACTGTAATATAATAATAATAATAATAGTATTGTAGGCCTATAATATGTAATATACTCTAATTAAATATTACTTAACTACTTAATTACATTAATATACAATGCATATATATATAGAGAGAGAGAGAGAGACACACACACACACACACTATACAGATGTAAATGACAGCTATATTTTTTAACTAAAATAGTTAAAATATATAATAAAACAAAATATGGTTAATATCACATGCATAAATCATGTATTATATATTATTACAATAAAAATTTTACAATTAAATACAATAATATATCATTAATACATGTATAATTTAATGTATATGGTATTATTTATTAATATATTAATAACATATATAACAAATGTAAAATCACAGCTATAATTTTGAGTCACAGCTATAAGTGTGCGTGTGTGTGTATTAGAGCTGTATATGTATGTATATTAAATAATAGCCTAGGTTTGCAAGCAACACACTGAATGAAATATGATCAATTATATGTTACCATTAAACTTTTCTGTTTCAAAATCAATGCAGTTTAACTGTAATGAATGCTCTTTTATCTTGGGAGATGTAAGCATCTTTTAGAGGCCATTAAAGCACATCTAGAGACAAGATGGTTTGTTTTTAAGCCTAAGGAGAAAATGAATCCCTGGACCTTAAACTGAATTCTCTCCAAAACCTGACTGCCCCAATTCACTTTCATTAGAAGTCAAACACACTAATCGTGCCCCTGTTGCGCATCTGAAACTGCCACTTGGCTATTACGGGGAGTAATCTTTATTTAATAGATTTAACATCCATTCTCGCTGCCAAAACCTCATGGGACGGGGGAGGACAGACACACGCTCGCACACAAACCCACCCTCTCGTCCCCGAGTTGGAACACATACACCTGATGCTCATGTTTGTGTTCAAAATTCAATTACCTACTTATTGATACTTCACAGAGATATTTAAGATGCAGACATGGTGAGTGATTTCCCAAGGGAGCCACTGCTTCCTCTTAATGTCCCAGCCGAGAGCTCTCCTCTTCTCACCCCTCCCTCCAACCGCTTGACACCACGAATCATTACACACACGCGCTCACGAACGCCAGCCAGCCCTGCCACAGCCTATCCCTGTTCAAGAGGTGTCCTTATTAATAGGCAATCAGTCAAAATTCATTCATTAAAAAGCCTAAAAGGTTTCACACAGGCGCTATGATTAGCTAGGAAAGAAAATCCAATGAATTCCTAATGTATTTATGGAAATAAGGTGTCATTTCCGATCTGTTGACAGAGGTGGTAGCTAGGACGGAGAAGGGAGAGCGAGTTAGATGAATTCCCTCCACTCTCCCGCTGCGCTGGTCCAAATCTGAGCCGAGCTCATATGTATCTGTGCGGTCGAAAGGTCTGAATGTCGTCATAGCAAGTCAGGGTCAAAACGACCCTGAAAAGGAAATTAAGGATTATATTTTGAATGTGATTCCACAAACATCCCCTACTCCAGTCGGGCAGTGTAATGGCCATAAAGCAGCAGGAGTAGTGTGTGAGGGGAGGGGAAGATGAGAGGACAGGAAGACGGAGGAGAGTAAAGTCGAGGAGAGCTTTCCCCCAGCTCAGCCTGTCATCTAGCAGCACTTCATAACTGCTTGCCCCTGCGGTCGGGTGTCTCTGATGGATTGATGGAAGCACATTACTACGGTAGGGTAGCATCACTGCAATCATATTCAGCGACACACTCCGCTTAATAGAGAAGAGATTGATCTAGGGGAGGAGGTAGTGAACATTGGGGCCATTAGCGCTGGACGGGTGTGACCTTCATATTGGGTGCAAGAACAGATTGAACAGCAGGAGGTTCTTGGATGTTGCGAGCCAGAGTTTTGTTCCTAACTGTGAATCTTTAACTTTTAGCATGGTGCATCTGTAGCAGTTTTCCTCCTATATGAAGCACCGTGTATGGGTCAGTGAAATCACACCCAGTTTTTGTGAGGATCTATTAATTTGTTCAAAAACACATTCATTTATATAGTAACTTATACATACAACTACCTGAATATGCTTCCTGTATAACGAACATGTTTTTAAATTTCTTAATTCAAATTCATTGCAAAGTTTTTCTTTTTCTTTTAGATACTTTAGAGGCCTTAAGGTCTGTAAAAATGACAAAACTCTCCTGACATTTTAATGCAGGAAAAAGGATTAAAATACTGAACTTCATTTAAAAATCAAATGGTAAAATAGTTTGGCATGATCTTTTATTTCTTAGGGAAAATATTTTAACAAAACTTTTGAACTTCTAAAACTTCAAAACGTACAATTATATTTCACTTTAGTCTGCCAAAAAAGTGGTACGACCAAAATGCAGAAACACCTAGAAAAAAATAAATCAATTACATAATAAAGAGGACCTCTGCAGACCCTCATGACTGCATGTCAAGGTCAGATAAAATATTATTGCCTTTTTATTACATGGCAAGGTTGTAAAATGTCATGTGGTGCAACTCACCAAAAACATGATTATGAATTAATAATTTATTGTATATACTGTATACGCTTTATGTATGTGTCTGTGTGTGTATATATACACTGTGTGTGTGTGTGTGTATATATATATATATATTTACACATACACACATATACATACATATATATACATATACACACACACACACACACACACACACACACACACAAATATATATATACTCGCATGCATTTAAAGTGTAAAGAAATGTGCAGAATAAATAAATATTACTTAATACTCTAAATATTATATATTTTACTTGAGAGTAACACTACATGACATTTCTAGCATCATTTCTTGAAAATGGTACACAAATGTTTTTCAAAACCACACGAAACCACCATGATTACAAACAGTACATTTAAAAAAACTTGGCACATTATTCAATTGTATCTATCGTATTACATTTTTAAAAGACTTCAATTTCCTTATTGTGGACACTCTTATTTGTCTTTGACACATATGTGCTCCTATCGTAGCATCTGTAATAAACAGCAATCAAGATATCTGTCCAGGAAAACATTAAACTAACTAGACTTATGTGAGTGCTACTTACTTTTGCTATATAGTTGCAAAGATGTTTGAAAGACACATAGCTAAATCTGAAAAGTAATAGCACACCTCTTCTCAACAAGCTGCATGATTTGAGATATTATTCATGTTTAATCCTCAGGGTTAGGGAGTTTTGAAAACCTCTTAGTAGGCGCTATTAGTAAATATAATCTATTCCTATTATCCTGCTGCTTGTTTTGCTACCAAGCACACAAAAATACAGTAGCAATCTTGTTAGACCTACAAGATGGTTCCAGATTATTTGACGCCCCATTTAAAAAAAAAACATCCTCACAATTACTCAAGTAGAAACAAGTGTGTTACATCATCTGTGCAAGCCGCCGCAGTGGAATCGGAGATATCATCAGCATCGCCTGAGGCCTGGCTGTCCCAGAGGAGCACTCTCCATTCAATTACCTTCAATAACAGTACTTATCAGTGTAGTGACTGGTCTTGTGGGAGCGGAGGGGCCTGATGACCATGCTCAGCAGCCCCCCGACAGCAGCATTCATCACGGCCCGCAGCAGATGGGTACTGGTGGGGGGCTGGAGGGGTAGGCACGCGTCAGGCCCTCCCACAACGACCCTGATCAGCGTCACTCAGCTAGGAGAGGAGGGGTAAACGTCCCCAAGGAGACTGGTGTGGCACATGTCACGCTCACACACACACAAATAAATACATGCACATGATATCCTTATCTGCCCACAGTCGCACCCCTCATGTAGCAGTTCCAGATAAAAATGTGCTGATCCACTCAAGATCAAGCCATTAAGATACTTAATATACTGTTATTTATACATTTTAAGCTTAACATAAGTACACGATTAATCAAAGCTTAATTTATGCTGCTGCTGATCATATTTTTCCCAAACATATGCGGCTAATGCATCTAAAGACTCGGCATCTGCATGTGCCCGAGGTGAAGGTCGAAATAAATATCTAAAACAAATGTGTGGCTGATAACCTTGCCTTTGGGGTGAGTTTTCACTGCCTGATTGCATTATCCCCATTAACCAGATCAGGACTTTAATGGCCGTTGTGCCAAAGGTGCAGTAAATCTTTTCCTCCTCCTCACCCTCCCGTCTCCTAACACTACCTCTCGTCAGCTCGTTTAAAGGCGCTGAAGAGAGAAAGAAACATGATGAAAAAGTAGCTCAGATTTACAAGGCTTCTCCTGACAGCTAGGAGAAGGAAGAAAATTAAACCACCCCACATTAAAGGGCGCCGCGTTAAATGCTGCTCTGAGCCGAATGATAATCGTAATTTCATATCTGTCTCCTCAGGGCAGAGACTTTACATACCAGTACGCTTATTTAAAATACCTTTATCGTATTGAAATATAGAATACTGAGAGGATGCAGAACGTAATTCTGTAATATAATGAATTGATGTAAGCACAGAGTGGAGTACAGCTAGCCGAGTTCTTCTACAGCCATGTTACGCATCTTAAAATAATCTACAAATGTCTAAAAGACCATATTGTGAATCTGGGACTTTATCATTTAAACCTTAAAATAAACACTGGAAGATTTTGAACTATGTGATACAAAGAAACATTATGATGTTATGTAGGATTTATTTTCATAATAAAGTCTCAGACTCAGCAAGGGTCCATTTGTTTGATTAAAATGTTAAAAACATTGTGTAATATTGCGAAATACAACTGCAATTTAAAAGAGCAGTTTTCTATTTTATTATATTTTAAAATATAATTTATTTCAGTGATGCAAAGCTGAATTTTCAGCATTATTACTCCAGTCTTCAGAAATCATTCTTATATGCCGATTTTCTAACCAAGAAACATTTTTGTTTTGCTGCTTAATATTTTTGAAAACTATGGTACATTTTTTTCAGGATTTTTTGAAGAGTAAAAAAAAAATTTAAAATATAATTATTTGAAAATGCTACTTAAAATAGTAAATATCTTTACTGTCATATTTTTGATCAGTTTCATTCGTCCCCAATAGAAGTATTTGAACAGATGAAATTAATATGACACATTTCATATTTTGCCCTCTCTAGGTTACTAAACAACATCGATCATATAAACACCAACTGATGGCCAGATGTTCTTGTTTCCAATAAAGCTCAAGATGCTCTTTGGATCATTCTCAAATTATGCTTGAGAATTGCAAAACTTGTGGAGCTCATGTAGCTGACTATTTCTGACTATTATTTCGCTCAATGGCATAAAACTGTGACAAATTATGTTTGGCATAATCTTGGTTGAACGAGCCTACTTTAATCATGCTCTCTTGATGGAGATTTTACAAATCAGCAGTGAACTCACAAGGCGACCTCTCATCACCTCACCAGTATATTTTCCACTTTACAGCACCGAGTCTTACCAGAGACTAAGGTAACCAGTGGGTGGGTATAGCCAAAGACATATAAGAAACATATGTGAAATCAAACTCACACTAAATGACAGTTTTGTGGTGCACAGGTTATATATTAGATGGAGGACCTGCTTTCAGTATTGGAAATTCATTTTCTTACTCCTGTTAAAATGAATAAATGTCTTGGAGCTTGTTGCATTCCTACATCATGAACAAGCAGAGGACAAAGTAACAGGAGGGTGGAGACATCTAGGTTGACTTATTACACTGCTAGCAGAGAGCTTACTGAGTGCTAAAGATATTAAATGCAGGCAGGACAGACTCAGGCCTTTCTATATGTAAAAAATGCCATTTTTACATAGCAAAAGCAACATGGAAGCTGTACCTAAAAGTGTTTTGTCACAATTACAATAGAGAGTTGGCACTTATGCAAAAATTCAGATGTTTTCAATATTAAATGGTGAACATAGAAACATGAGATGTCATATTAAAACTATCAATTATATTATTCTATTACATTTGAGTAAAGATTTTTATATGGAAGAATATTTCAGGTCAGTAAAACATTTAATTTATACACTTTCGGAATAAATAAAGTTCTTCAAAATAATATGGTAAATACAAGCAAACTGATATAGTTTTGAGTGTGAGATTTAACTAGATTCACCCTAGTTTCACATTGAAAGGAAGATTGCTGAGGGATTATTTTGAACATGCCACGGAAAGGTCAAAAAGACAGAAGTAATGTAATATATTTGAAACCACTGTTACTCATTACTCACTTTACAAATTGCACAATATTTGTACATTTGATGCCCATTTCATCTAGAAAGTCATGGAAACACTTATCTTTTCTGTAATCCTGCCAGTATGGATTAATATTACATCTAGCAATTCTGTGATATAACATTTCAGAGCTACTGGGCAACAAGCCAGTTCTGTTTAAATATAGAGTGGGGATTTATTTAAGACTTACCAACTAAAATAAATGGATAAAAAAAATATATAAATAAAGAAGTCACTTTTCTGGTACGTTTCAGATGGATTTAGGTGCTAGATTATTTATAATAATTTATATGTTTTAAAGAACCTCTTTCATAAAGCTAACAGCAGAAGAAAAACGGTTAATAGCAGCTCTTGTGTTGATAAACGTGCTTCTTCTTTGCTAATATCGCCATCTAGTGGAGGCTTTACGAAGCCTACAAGCCACTTCTTAGTGCACAGATGAACTAAATGTTTCAAAGAATCTAAGTTTACTTACATTCTTCCAAACCCAATTGATAAGCCAGATTCTGCAGTCCCTTCACCTTCTCCATCAGATTTGCTGTGGTCAAACTTCCTAACTCTAATTAAAAACAACAACAAACATAAGAAGATTAATATTTGTAGAGACAATGCCAAAAATAAATAAAAAAGATCATAAAAAATACCACAGCTTTTATAAAGTCATATTGCAATTTGTCTAACCATATTAAAAACGTGTCAGATTGGTCAATAATATAAAAATGCTAAAATTATGCACTGAGAAGCTTGATTTAATTTGTTTTGGTTTTATGAAAGAGGCAACATACCTTTCAACATTTCAATATCTTCTGACTCCAGTTCAGCCATCCACTTGGGCGGAGAATTTGTGATAGGCTGGAACAACAAACAGAAGTCTCAATTTCATGTCTGAATTATGTCAAATTCATTTATTTTAATTTAGAATTTGATTCTTTGCTCACATTTTTGAAGGATGCAGCAAATTCAGAAACACCTGGTACTGTTAAAATATTAAACAAGTACATGAGACTCTCAAAATACCATTCAAGGGTACATTAGAAAAAAAATATGACAGGCCAAAATAAAAATATTTAAATACGTTTGTTTTTCAACAAATGTTAGGGTCATATTTGAAAACATCTGTGAATGTTACATCTTATAAAATACTATTTTAGTTCAAATCAGTAATATTAGACACTCAAACTTACACTGCTCCGGCCACAGGTCAGGTGAAGCTCGGTCAAGTTTTTCAAAACTTAGCAGAGAGGATTCAAAGTCCTCACCTAAATATATAATACATAATTAAAAAAATGATACATGCCCTTTATTACGACATTGGTTTAAGTTTAAATGCTGTAACTTTTGGAGAAATAATCCCCACGTTCTGCAGAATATAATATTAAGTTTGCATGTAATGTTATAACAAGTCACATTAGAGGGGGAGGTTATGTTTTGTTTACTCAGCTGTTTGTATTGTGATCCAGCTGCGCTAGCTGCATTGAATAGCAATGCTTGCTAAAATAAACAAATATTTATATTTAAAAATAGAAGCAAGATACAAAAAGTATTCTTTTTCCGCATAACCGCTGCATCAATACATTTGTATAACATTTAATGTAGTAACCGATGTCGTTTGACACGTAGCTTGCTAATGAGTGACTCCAAACAATTTTATGACGCTATTCCGAGGGAAAAGCCTTTTTTGAAACTGAATTCATCGTTTCTTTAAGAGGATATGTTGACCAGCATAACCGTTTATAAGGTTTACTCAGTCGGTTGCACTAGTACAATAACAACTAATGTTACCAGGGTAAAGAGGAATTAAAATTTACCTCCATTCGGAGACGCCATCTTGACAACAACACACGTGATTCGAGGCAGCCAATGGCTGAAGGCCGTGGATGCCTGTAGCCCCGCCCTCTCGTGTTGTGTGAGATGTCGCAACATTAACAAGAGACTCGGCACACTTGAGAAGTAACATTATTTTTTACCATTGTGTTAATTTAATAAAATTGATTACAATTTTTTTTTTTAAATAGTTTGAGTTAAATATGCTATACTTAAGAAAATACATCAGGATAACGTGAGATGTTAAAGATATTAGCAACAGATTAATAAAGTGACAGGGAATTAAATAGACCGTTTATGCATTATCAGCATTTCATTGTATTAATATAACATGATGTGTAACATTACTTAAATATGATAAATTCAGAGACTGTCAGAGAAAGGACCAGACATTGCAAAGCTTGTTGAGATAAAGGGAGAAATCACCCAGATACAATTGCTAGAACAAAGCCACTTTATTAATAAGTGGGAATTATGAAACCTGTGAGTAAAGATTAGTTATGCAAGAAAACTTTAAACTTCAGTGATAAGATACTGAAGTGGGGTACAAATACACAGTCCAACACAAATAACACTATTTTCTTCTTAGCATGATGGTGGTTTATGAATAGTATTTTCAGTAAAAGGACACATTAAAAAAAAAGTGTTACAAAGGGACACAGCTAATTATTTTGCAAATCCAAAAATGAAATTCAGTGGTTTGACCCAGAAATGTCAATTTAATTGATCAAAACCACAACTTGTGTAGCTGAGAAATATAATATTGTGATCCATCAAAGGTTGCTGTTTTTGAACACACTTTCATTTTTTTTTCTCAGAACAAAATATGTAACAAATGAAATGTACAAAACCGAATTGAAGGAGTGAATATTTTATACATCATTGGAGTCTTCAAATTCGAAACCTGAAAGGCACTTTATTACTTGTCAATTTAGTTCAGTCCAGCTACAGCAGTTAAACACCATCAAGCTTTAATGTAAAATACATGAATGTAAAATAAAAATACTATTTAAAATAATATTTTAAAACGTTTCATCACAGCCTAACAGCAGAGTAAAGACTGTACTTCCACAATGAAATGAGCCAGTCAACATGTAACAACTGAAATGGTTAAAAAGATTTTATGAAGTCCTGGACACTTCTTCAAAATTGTCTAAAATGGTCTAAAATTCCCAGGATTCCATCCACCTGAGGCCAGCCATGGACGAGGCAGGGTCTTGTGCCAGCGGCCCCCTCATACCATAGGAGAGGGGGTGGAAGAGATAAAAACTGAAACAAGTAGAAATTCAAGTGTGAGATCAATATTAGAAATTGACTGAATTTGTGACCTAAAACCCATAATACATAGAACATTTGTACAATTTGTACAAATGCACAATTTCAGCATTAGATAAAATTAATATACTTGATTAATTTACAACAGCAAATGTTGTAAATATAATAAAAGCATAAAAGTGATGTCTAAATTTAAATATTAGAGCCTTACCTGAAGATGAACCCTAACAGGAGTATAAATTGACCTCCCCTCATAAGACAATGGGATATGGATGAACTAAAGAGATGGTGTAAATTCTGGAGGAAGATGTCCAAAGTAATACCTTAAATAAAGAAGGTCATTATATGTTAGAATTAAATGTGTTTATTGAGATAACATTGTGTCTAAACATGCTAATTAATGCTGCAAAATTTGAAATATGTAGATGAGTTTTGTTGTTGTTTGTTTGTTTGTTATTGGAACAGATTTAGAGAAATTTAACATTCCATCACTTGCTCACCAATGAATGCTTTGTAGTGAATGGGTGCCGTCAGGATGATAAATCCAAATAACTGATAAAAACAAATCACAATAATCCACAGGTAATCTACATGTTTCCAGTCTATCGATTAACATCTTATGAAGCAAAAAGCTGTGTTTATCAGAAACAAATTCATTAAGATGTTTTTAACTTCTGGCTAACATACAAGTCCTCTACCCATTACACTTCTTTCTCTACTGTACTAAAAACTTGTCTATATCAGGAGAGAAATATACACAGATCAAAGAAGTGAAAACAGTTCAAAGCAGTTCTAAACAAATATTGCAATGTTTTTATCAGCTGTTTGGACTCATTCTGACGGCACCCATTCACTGGAGAGAATCCACCGGTGAGCAAATTATGTAAATTTCTCCAAATCTACATTTTGGATGGCATGAGGGTGAATAGATTTTCAGCAAATGTTCATTTTATTGTAATTAAAAGAAGGCAGCTCTGACTGCAGCATAAACTTTTGGACCAATGCAGTCCCCTCGGTTATCTATTTTGCTGTCGTACCTGTGAGCATACTGCTGAACAACATGGCAGGAAAGTAATGGTGGTAGTAGAGTATGCGACCCATGATGTAGAACGGGAAGTAGTGTAATAGCCAACCCAAAAGCAGCATCCCACCACCCTCCATGAGAGTGTGACAGTGAACTGAAAGACAACATCAGCTGTTTTAGACTTGTTCTGATTGGCTCTTTTTATGGTTTTAACCAAATTTGTTTTGTTAAAAATTATCCCAAATCAATATTTGAGCAAGTACATAACCAGCCAGTGTTCAAAACTATCGCCTTACTTTAGCCCGGTTCACAATGGTAAGATTATAATAATGTTTTCTAATTTGAGTGGTACGGGTAGGTTTTCGCGGGAAATTTGAGCATAGCACTGCGTCATTACGTCACGTCTGTAAACATAAAGAAGTTGTCCCGGCTACTAGGCTATATCGCATGTGAGGATCCTGCAGGTGACGGATCGTTTATAGCCTTTTCTCACAGCTAGAATAATTAAATGTATCATTTTGTTTATGAAACACATGTGAATGAAATTAAATTATATTCCAGTTTTAAATGTGCTTCTGATTACAGATAGCCTGGGATTACACAAGATTTGTATTTTAAAGAAAACCAGTTCGAAGGGAGCATAATTTGCTTTTTGGGTTAAAAGAATTTCTTAATATGAAATTCGAATGGCATGACAATTAGACTGTACAGAAATTGAAATCTACACGCTAATACACACTATACTCATAGTCACGCAATGTTGATGTTGTTAACATTAATAATATGAGAATAAAAGTATAACAATAATTTGCACGGTTTGATGTGATATGAACTAACTGATCGTTAGATTTAATCACCATTGGTAGCGCGATTTATTGTAATGCTTTTTTCCTCAGTTGGTCAGAACAAACGTGGCAGACTTGTTACTTGTTCAGATGGCAATATACAGTGAAAATTCTTATTTGGGTCATATATTCCAAGACATAGGCTAGAATCTGTGATTGCACAGTAAACATCCACACCGGTGCGGTGACTGACAGCAACACATTCACCTCAAAACATTAGATTCATCCGCGCTGGAGCTGTGCCGGAGCACAGCCCACGCAAAGAAGATAATTCCGCGCACAGCTGCAATTCCAGGTTATCAAACAGAGATGGCGACAAAGATGCAAAACTTACAGACTGCAGCTTTAAGTACTGCACAATATGTAGTGCTGCTTACCTTTCCTCATTCCCTCCATCTTCACTCCTCTCTGTTTTGCTAAAGATGCCACTGTCAGCATTAAAACAAACAGAGCCAGACTCAAGAGATTCAGCCACCAGATGACCTGAGGATTAAATGTGATCTTCAGTAATGATACGACAAGAGATCTTAGGAAACAGGGCAAAAAAAAACTTGTCATAAACTTACAGGGTTCCCGAGAAGATAAACACGGTATTCTGTCTCATTCACTCCAGAAAACCTCAAACCCTATTATGAATAATGAATTATAATGAGATAGTACTCCAATAGATGTGGATCTTCAAAACAGTTTTGTTAGTGTTAAATAAACTTTTACTAAAGCGAATAAAAATCAATTAATAATAATAATAAAAAAAAAAAAATTCATTAGAACTTTTCAATAGAAAAAAAGAAAAAAAAATTAGAAATGTTGTCTTGCAACTAATGAAAATAAAACAAGTTGAAGTACTAAAATTACTAAAAAATAAAACTGAATTAAAAATTTGATGTAAATATTAAAAAACATAAAATGGCATATAAAATTACTAAAACTGAAATAAAAATAAAAACAAAATATAAAAAGTAAAGCTTATTCAAATTAATTAATTATAAATAATAAATAAATAATAATAAATTATTACTTTCAAAATAGCAGTTTCCTTTAAACTGTCTTTTTAGACAATCTACCTGATAGTTGATGGGCCAGTGCCAGGGTTTAGAGTTCATCTCGTTGTCTTTTGGCTTTAAACCACTGTTTCCCTAAACAAAAATACAAGGTTTACTAAACTTAAACCCATATACTTTAATTCATGAACCATTCAAAGCAAAAGCAACATTTTAAAAGGTAGATTTTCCTTTAGGGTAATTTTATCTTACCCTGATCATCACAATATGAGACTCCCAGAGGATCTCCAGGAAAGTTGGTTTGAGCACTGAAAGACTGATATTGGGCACTGTAGGCATAAAAACAGCTAAGTAAAACCCATCCAATGGCACATCTCTGTCTATTAGCTATATGAACATACGTTTAGGGTTGATGTGATCCTCGATGTTCCACTGTGTGTTGGGGTTCTCTTTGACATATGGGCTACATGTGACCTCCACTTGTTCCCATCCCCTGTAGAAGAGTAAAATCCTGTTTAAATGGTTTTCTGTGTGTAATATGCACTACAGACCAGATCTAAGGTTTCTGCTGAATGAACGCTCTCACCACTTGGGAAGGGTCTTTCCAGAGGAGCCAAGCACGCAGCCTGTAGAGCGATGGAGAAAACGCACTTTACTACGCAACACCTTCACCGGATCTCCTTTCTTCCCTCCACACACCTCCACCTGCCACAAGTCATTCATGTCTCCGCTTCCATTCTGAAATGAAAGCCATTATTGTTTAAAATGTGTAATGCTACTCTTGAAACTTGATGAAAATGATCAATGTTCATTTGGAGATTTAAAGTTGTGCTGAGGTTTGATGTCAACTAGAAGCACGAGGTCATCTTTTTGCTGACAACGATACAATCAGAAAATAAAACAAAGCTGAATCTATTAAGCTGATAGAACACAAACCCACATAAATCAACCGATAATGGAACATAGTTTCTATAATAATGCCAAAACATTATAATACATGAATGGTAACTTCCAATAAAAAATAAATAAAAAATACAGTACTCACAATGCCGTAACCTGTGACCTGCAGATGTTTTTTGGTCAGCGGAGCTTCATGGAAATGACTATGAAGATTTCTTGTAGTTCTGATGAAGAAAATGCTTTAAACTAACAGTTCACATCATTCTTTTAGACTATAACTATGTTACTTTCCCAAAGACCTTATACGTACTCTTTGTGTTCCAGTCTAATGATATCACCATGTCGGACCAGATCTGGCGGCCCTGTGAGATCTTAGCAGAGAACAGGAGTTATTGATTATTGTGCAGTGTGTATCTAGAAATATAATGCAAACATGTACAAGAACTCACCGTCAGAGTTGTCAGGTCTCTTGACCAACCACAGGTTGTTATAATCTTTGTGCAAATAGGCTGTAACCTACATGAGGTAAGATGTAAAACAGATTATGCATTATGCAGTCTCTTATGCAGAAATTTTCAGAAATCATTCTAATATGCTGATTTGCTGCTCAAAAATCATTTCTTAATTATTATCTTCATCTGTGTTGATAACAGTGTGCTGCTTAATATTTTCTTACTTACTTTTTAACTGTAGTGTGATTAGAAATTTTGAACCAAAATAAGAATTTTAGATCAGTTTTTCATCTTGAAACCTTCCAGATAGTGTTACTGTAGTGCTGCTGTCAAACTGTCTGTTAAGAGTAAACGATGGTGAACTGACCTGCTGCTGGTGAGCTCCAACACCTTCTGGGTAAAGGTGCCAGTGAGAGTGCAGATACCCTCCTGCTATTCGCAGATTCTTCACAGTTATGACAGAGCCATACGCCAGATCTGTGTGGAGGGAGATGTACAAGCCAGGATATTGTCAGAAAACTGTTGAATTGTTCTTTTCACAATTCAATGTGTTTTTTTTTTTGTTTTTTTGTAAGTAAAAAAGAAACATGAGCAGTAAAAATGCCAAAAATTGAGCTCAAGTTGTTCTTACACTCTGGCATGGAGGCGTTGTGCAGATTGTTTCCAATTAAGCGAGACTGAAAAGCAGAGCTAAAGAAACCATCCCCAGGACCGCTGTGTATTGAAAAGAACAAAACTTTAGCATTATTTTATTGAATTAATGACCAATGAACTGCTTTAATAATAGAACAGAATATTAATATTGGCTCAAACATACCTTCTGTTTAAGACAATGAAGTGAACAGCGAATATTGTAGTGTACAGGAACAACGGGAGCATTATCAACCCAAAAACTCGAGCTAATAAGTGCTTCCCAAAATCCAGCTAGTGAAAAACGAGAAAATATTTTCATTCACAACATGCACTAATGTTTAAAAATTTGAAATCCATAAGATTTTTTTTTCTCAGCAAGGATGCATTAAATTGATCAATTGACAGTTAAGACTTTTATAGTGTTACAAAAGATTTCCATTTCAAATAAATGCAGTTCTTAAATTCTATTCATCAAAGAATCCTGAAAGAAGTATCACAACTGTTTCCAACACTGATAATAATATGAAAAGCAAATAAAGAAATTTAGAATGATTTCTAAAGGATCACATGACACTGATCTTTGTCAGTGTAATAGAGTAATGACTGCTGTGCATAATCAGTCATAATATATTCACACAGAAAACTGTTATTTTAATTTGTAATAATGATATTTCATAATGTAACATTACAACATTAAAAACTGATCCCAAACTTTTGAACATTGTACTATATTTGACAATATATTCAATCTTGTAGCAGGTTCTCATTCATACCAAAGACAAGCTGATGTCCCCAAGCAGCATCCACAGATCAAATGCTGTGTTAATTCCCACCAAGAGGATGACAAACAGCCCCACAAACTTTACCCCCAGAGAGCCAGAGAGGCAGACCCCTGTCAGAAGCAGCCAGAACCACCAGGAAAAGCTGAAAGGGCTAGAGACAAGAAAGAAACATTGCACTCTATTAGGTACATAAACTCAACCAGTAAAGCTACATAGAGAGATGCACCAGACAGCTCTACCTGAGTCTCTGTGTGTTGAATCTGACCATGCAGAGAACAGAGCCCATGATGAAAAACATTAGAATGGGATCCAGGAGAATGTACTGAGACAGGGTGATACAGCCAGTGTCTGTTGTAAAATACATCACTGGATTTAGATTTCGATGATCATCGTAACGCCTTCACTGAATACAGGTCAGCTCTGTGTTGATGATCACTTCCACACTCACCAAAGATAAGCAGAGAGGCTGCGATGAGCGCTGCTGGCGTAGAATGTGACAGCTCCAGGACAATAAGGAAGGCAAAAGGAGGAAGACAGGAACCAAGAGCTGCACAGAACTAAACACAAATTCATCACAAAGATTAAAGCTCACATTTGAAGAATAACACAAAAGCAATGCAAAGAAAAGCTAATGGCAATTTCTTTACATTACTCAAAAAAATACAATTAAATAAATAACATAAAATAAAGGGGTATCACAAATATACATAATCAGAATAACTTTTGGACCTTTAAGTATATTTCAAATACAACTTCCAAAAATATTATATTTTTGCATTTTTTATCTTTCAGCTACCATTTTGCATGGTTAAATTAAAAATTTGCATTTTGGTGTATGATGTCCATGATAACGTAATATAATTTAATAAAAATTATTTATTATATAATGAACACAGTCAACACACACCTACATACAAACAATACTTCAATATATTATTTATTATACACCATCACTTAAAAGTATGGGGCCTGTAGAGTTTTTTGTTTTTTTTAAATAAGTTTTAATAAGTCTCTTATGCTGCATTTATTTGATCAAAATACAGTAAAACAGTCACATTTTGAAATATTATTGCAATTTAAAGTAACTGTTTTCTAGCTAAGCAAAAGCAATATTTCAACTATAATATGAAATTTTATTAAAAACTCATTGAAAAATGCTTAAAATTAAGCGTCTTAAAGATATGCATAAATTGAACTGGGATTTACCGCTCTCATGCCCCAGTAGTTGTGGTGCTCATATCTGTCCCCTGGTTTTACGAAGGGAAAGGTCCCATCATAGCCTGTCAGGTATCCAGCGAGGCCGATCAGCATCTGAGTGAGGAGTGCAGAAGCAATCTTTTGAATCACACTACAAACTACACAAAAAACTGACAAAATAATTCACATTATCTTACTCAACTAGCAGGGGACTGAAACACATACCTTTCCAAGGGGAGGATGGACATCAAAGAAGAAGGTGCGGTTAATGTAATAGCTTCCCATTTTCCCGAAATGAGTCTCATCCCAACTGCAAATGGACCATAATGTTCAATAACCGAGCATTGATAGCAGGTTTCCAATCACTATTTTACACATCTAATACTCACCATACATGTGGAGGCTCAGTGATTTTGTAAAAGCGTGTACATACAGAGAGCACAAGCACCAGAACCAGAGTATAACCTGACACATGGTCATCTCTGGAGGGAGAACTGAGGGGTCCTCCTCGTTTGGGAATCCTTTTATTCGCCCCATTAGAAGTCTCCTTAGAAGGCTGGGAAAGGCACTCAGCCCCCTCGTTTGTCTTAGCGTTACATGTTTTTCGATGCCTTACAGCTGATGTGTCTTGTCTTTGCGTGTAATGCTCCTTCTGTCTGCCGTCCATTAGCAGCTTTCTTGAAGACAATGAGTCATTATCAAAGTAACGTGAGCGAATCCACTATAAAGAAAGTTTCTTTAGTCACAGAGTTTAATTAAGGAAAAAATAATCCTCACAGGATTTAAGACGGTGCAGTCTGGTCGTGCTGACATGTCTCTGAATGAAAAATGATCTTGCTCATCACTACAAGGATCCTAATGCTTTCCAGCTCATGTTTGTTGTGCATGTCCAGAAACTGTTCTAGATTGTTGGTTTGGGAGATATTGAAAATGTCTGCACTTTACTGTCACCTGCTGGACAGGAGAGGGACATGCGGCCAGTAAATCCAAGCAATGTGAGTGAGCACAACGACCCATCGAGCAAGATTTGTTAATGACTAATATAAAAACCGGCGTTTTTCTATTTTCAGTTTAATATAACATTTCATTAACTCTGCTAATGGAATAAGTAACAGGTCTAAAAAAAAACACAAAGCCAAAATCAAAAACCCAAAAAGTTTTAAAGCCCAATCTCTTTAGGTTTATGGTAATTAGTGTGTGTGGGTGTGTGTAAAATATATATTTTATATATTAAAACTATAATTTACTGTATACTATATTACTCCCACTAATAATACTACTACAATTTGTGTCATTTTCTGCAGTCCAAAGAAAATTATCCAATTTATGCAACATTATTTTCCCTATACTGTAATGACTTTTTATATGTAGATAGATTAGGTAAATCTGGATTACCATGTGATTGATATTCCACTTGGAACTGAAGATGTCCAACTATATTTAAACAGCAGCCAAATAAACAAATATTACAGCTGATTTATGGACTATTTTATCAGATATGTTCAAAATAGATAGATAGATAGATAGATAGATAGATAGCACAAGATAACATGAAAACAGACACAAACACCAGGTGTATGCAATACATACATTTTAATGAGGAGTGGAGCTATAAATGTGGATTAACTGTCTTTCCATGCTTCTGAATGATCCGTATAGATCCATGTCCTTCATACACCAATATATTAATGATCTACAAACAAATAAAAATGGTACAATTCTTAAAACTCCATTAGATGAGTGTAAGGTCCATTTGTATCCAGCTTCAGGACTTGTCTGTTCCCATATGTTCCATGTTTGACCTCTGTAACAGTGTCACTGTTCTTGCAGGCCGAGAGTTCATTTTGACAAAGAGACACAAAGCTGTCGTAGAGCTTCAAGCCTTCATCTTTCTCAATGTTGCCATGATACTGCATCCTTTTTCCTTTAGGTTTTCCTCCAAGCGTAGCTTGCGGTACTATGAGAACACTGCCTGGTAGCTGAAGGACTGTGGTGTACTTTTCAGATTCTGTCTCACAAAGCTTCATGTTCAGCAGCGTGTTCACTGAGTGGGAAAACAGGTGTAAATTAAATACAATGTATTATTACATTTCAGAATTAATGCATGTATGTATGTTTTATTGCAAATGTGAGACAGGAGCAATTGCATACCCATTTTGGGGATTATATCTTCAGTTGCACCTTTGAAAAAGCAGATGTAGATAACCATTCCCCTATTAATCTGAACAATCAGAATTACATTAGACAGGTCATTAGTTGGACAAAAACTGGAATTGTAGTTCAGATTAATTATTTAAATATTTTCCCGATACCTCAACCCATTCAGCTTCACTCGCAGCATCTGGAGGTTTGACCTGCAGTCGCGCGTGCAGACACTGCTGCAGAATCACTCGCGCTTTCATGCCGTTATCTGTTCTCTCGGACATTGCTACGAAATTCCGAGGTAACATAAATAATATAAGTTTATTTTGAATGAACTTCGTGAGTTTATTGGTTATGGAAATGAACTATGGAACTACCGGGGGTTCCGGTTCCGCTTCCGCGTGAGAATCCAAACAATATACGTCATCAACAGTCGACAGTGCGAGGCGACTTCACGACAGCTCATGCCATCAATATATATATATATTTTAAAAACACACTGTATTTGTGATATATTATATGATTTATTAAAAAACGTAACCAAGTATTAAACCGATAGAAACGAGTGTCACATGGAAACCACAGCGGCGTCTCTGTCTTTGTTTTGCTCGTGACATTGTCTGAAATCTCGTCTCTGGGAGATTTATAAAATGGTTAAATTACACGACAGTTACAAAAGGCTTTTGCAAATATATACATTGTCCTCAAACATTATAGGCACACCACTTTTGGCTAGCAGATTTGTTCCTACACATCAAAATAGACATGAAATCCGCTTCAAGGTAAGTAAAACCCATTAACATGTGATTACAAGTGCCCTAATTATTAATGGTGTATAGATGCATAATCCCAACGACATTACAGTCTAGACCAGGGATAGGCAACTTCGGTCCTGGAGGGCCGGTGTCCTGCAGAGTTTAGATCCAACCCTAATCAAACACAGCTAACTTTCTAGTGGTCTTGAAGACATTGATTATTGTTGATTGTTGCTGATTGTTTTCTGCTTAGACTTCAGGTGCTGGTGACCGAGCTCTACAGGAGAGACAGAGGCAGCACATGGCACGAGGTTTGCCAAAACAGAAGCCCATAGCTGGAGTCAAAGAGGTCATTGTTGTTGCATCAGGGAAAGGAGGGGTGGGAAAGTCCACAACAGCAGGTCTGTTGTCTTTTGCATTCTGCATTCATTGACATTTGTGTGTTTCATGCCACAATAATTCCCATCTGTTTGTTTTACTCTTTAATTAACTGCCAGCATTTCTTCCATTATTTGGTTTAATGTCTTCACAGTGAATCTTGCTCTTGGACTTATGGCTAACGATCAGGTGATGTTCAGATAACCCTATCTTAGACGCTGTATTGAAACCACAAAAGTATTTCACATTTTATTAGATGTTTTGCCTTCAGTAATATCTTTTTCGTACCACTTTTGCACGTAGAGTAAATCGGTGGGTCTTCTAGATGCTGATGTCTATGGCCCCTCCATTCCAAAGTTAATGAACCTAAAAGGAAACCCTGAATTAACAGACAGTGAGTTTTGTGGCCATATTTGCTTTGTAAACAAAATATATCTTGTTTTATAAGAAAATTAGTTTGTCAATTGTGTCTGATCCTTTCTTTCTTTATTTTCAGAGAACTTAATGAGGCCACTTGTGAATTTTAGAATTCCTTGGTAAGTACATGACTGATTAATAGTTATAGTGCAAAAGTGTTATTTTATAAAGACTACTGTTCAAAAGTTTGGGGTCAGTAAGATTTTCAAAATGTTTAAAAGAAGTTTTTTATGCTCACCAAGGCTGCGTTTAGTTGATCAAAAATACAGTAAAAATGTAACTTAAAATGTAAATAATTCTTGTGATGTCAAAACTGAATTTTCAGCATCATTACTCCAGTCTTCAGAGTCACATGATCCTTCAGAAGTCATTCTAATATGCAGATTTGCTGCTCAAGAAACATTTTTTATTATTACCAGTTTGAAACCAACATTCTTCAGGATTCCTGTAACATAAATGTCTTTACTGTTTGATAAATGCAATGCATTCTTGCAAAATAGAAATATTAACTTCCTTTTAAAAAATCTCACTGACCTCAAACTTTTGAATGTTAGTTTTGTTTTTTCTTTTATACAACTTAATGTTTAAATGTTCTAAGGTCTTACTTTTTGCTTCTCCGACCTCTACAGTATGTCAATGGGCTTTCTGGTTGAAGAGGTTGCACCTATTGTGTGGAGGGGTCTGATGGTGATGTCAGCTATTGAGAAACTCATTAGACAGGTGTGCGATTTGGAAATTGCTGTTGATAATAGGATTTAGTTTTTTTCTTAGTCGTTCTCATCCAGCACAAATAGATGTGATTTCTTCAATAGAGTTCAATTTCCATCCATTGGCACATTTTGAATGATTGTGCATGAATTATTCTCTACCCTGGTTCCATGTAAAATTGTGTCATTTTCTGCAGTCTAAGAAAATAATCCAATTTACTCAACATTGTTGTTCCTTTCACTTACCGTAATGACTTTTTCCATGCAGGTAGATTGGGGGAATCTGGATTACCTTGTGATTGATATGCCACCTGGAACTGGAGATGTCCAACTGTCTATTACTCAGAATATTCCTATAGCAGGTAAATAAACAAATGTTACAGCTGATTTATGGTCTGTCTGCCCATTTTTGGCATCTGTTACACTCTGAAAGAAGCATTCTACCTAATGTCAGTCACAACACAGCGCCATGGATTTTTCCAATTCAGATTGTCATTTAAGGTTTGATTGTCATTGCTTGTATCAGGTGGGAGAGAATTGGATGCATTAATGTTTTCTAGCATTCAGCACATTCATTATGAAATCAGTTTTTACCATTCTAAAACATAATGTAAGTACATTTTGATTGGTTTATACACCATACATCAAGCTTAGTTGTATTTTTTTTGTCGCATTTTGTCTTTCAGGTGCTGTAATCGTGTCTACGCCTCAAGACATTGCCTTGCTAGATGCACGAAGAGGCGCCGAGATGTTCAGAAAGGTCAACGTTCCGGTAAAGCAATTGCTTTTGTATTTAAAGGCTCCAGCTCCAACTTGTTATTGAATTATAGTGGAAAGTTCATGCTGATAGAGACCTACATTGAAGCAATATAGATGGCATCAATATATTAATATCATTGTTTTGTGTTAATTCTGTGACTTATTTCCGACAGAAAATACCTGATTGGTATCAGTATTTTATTTTATTTTTTAAATAAATTTACGTTTAAGGATGTGCTTTGCGCTTTCAGGTGCTGGGTCTGGTTCAGAACATGAGTGTTTTCCAGTGTCCCAAGTGCAATCATCAGACACACATTTTTGGCTCAGATGGGGCTAAAGAGCTGGCTCAGACCCTTGGTGTAGAGATGCTTGGTAAGGCCATTCTGTATAAAGTATTACGTTATGACCGACTGTTTTAGCAATTAAGCTTGTTGAAGAAAAAAAAAGTTGATATTTATAAAATGTAATGCATATTATGAAGTCAAATTGTATGTAACTAGATTTGATTCGAGTGGATTGGCCAGTCTGTGAGGACACAAGGTTTTCTCTTTTCACTCCAGGAGACATTCCTCTTCATCTCAACATAAGAGAAACATCAGACAAGGGACAGCCCGTGGTTGTGTCATTCCCAGAAAGTCCAGAAGTAAGTGAATCATGTTGGATTCCTGTCTTGCTTTTCATTGGTTTCCATTAGTTACTTACTGGAAGTCTTTCATGATCTTTGGGTGCAAAAATTCGGTACACTACTTTGGTAGCATGTATTGATAAATGACAAAATTGAAATGCAAATATTGCATATTTAATGTATATAATATACAGTTGAAGTCAGAAATTTACAAACACTTTCAAATCTTCAAAATGTTAATTATTTTACCAAAATAATTAGCTAAAAATAGATGTAAAAATAAATAACAAAATGCATGTTATTGTTTATTTAGTACTGACCTGAATAAGATATTTCACATAAAAGATGTTTACATATAATCCACTAAGAGACTAATCAGCTGACAGACTTCAGTCAGACAGAGTTTCCTGAAATAAGATTCGTGAAATCATTCTCTAATATATTCATGCATATTTGCCTGTTTTGCAGGCCGAGGCTTACAGAAGAGTTGCAGCAGCAGTAGTACACCGACTTGCGGCGCATCCGAGATGAATAATGTCTACATTTAATGTAGTTTTTCTGAGCAGAGGAAAATATCAGCATTGAATCATTGTCTCCTACACTTGCCTATTAGAATACTATAATTTATGTTCTTCATTTATGCACTGACATACAGTTCATGTTATTCAGAGTTTAAAATAAATATAAATAAATCATTTTCGCAAAAAGAAAGCTTTCATTATAATGAAAATAAGAACTCACTGCAATTACGACCATATTATAAGTGCCCTAATGTAATTTCCATGTACAAATCTCAGATGTGGATCTATTCCCGCCAGAATAGACCGACAAGATGTTTACCTAGAAGGAAATGGGTCAAAGGGCAGGTTTTGGACAGCTTCAGTCAATGTCATTGCAAAGTGTCATTCCACATAAAGATGTTCATTACCGATCTTGACCACTTGATGGCAGTGCATATGTTTTCATACATCTGATTGTGCTTTGTTTGATTTATAGTGATAGCTAAATTAGGTCTTTCACCTAAACTATGACAAATTTTCCTCTTTTGACAGTAACGTGATTGGACTCTTCTGTTACTTAACTACATTTAATAAAGATAAACGGTCCTGGTCCAATAGGAAAAGTGGGATGAAGTTTTCACGGGATGAGAAAAACAGGGTCACTTCCTGCATATTTTCACAGCTCCCTTGACTCAGCTGAAACAGCCGTATTCAGTCCACCCCTGTGTAACATTGGCCAGACAGACCAGTCTGTGATTCATCACCGCGATAAAGCTATTTTGCTTTCTTTTAGTCTCAATTGCTTAACTGTTCCCAGAAGACCGACCCCGGGGTTTCAGCTGTACAATGACCTCAGCTGAATTTGGACAGTTTCACAATTGGTGTTATTTATTTTCTCTTTGTTTTCACGATAAAGAAAGCGTTATCCTGATAACGTGCCTTGACTGATGTCATTGAGCGCAGTGTGACTCACACTCCCATGAGTGTGTCATTGAGGTGTAAACAGCAAATAAACATTCACTCATACTGAGATGTAAAATTCACCAAAATTTTGTCCCAGAGAGGGAATTTCACAACGAATGGGAGAAGACCATTCATAAATTTGATCCTAGATCAGATGACCTTCACTCATGAAACCTTATCTGCTTGTGAGACACTGCATAACATGGACATATTCAGATTACAACAAGCAACATGATTGAGCATGCTTTAATTCCCAACTAGCAAGAAACAGATTTCTAAAACAGTGTCCTTGTGGCGTTCTCAGTGGCATTATAAATGCAGACATTGCTCCATGTGGTAAATGTGGCTTGTAGCTTCCACTTCCTAAGGCTATGGAAAAAAATCAATAATTAAATGGGGTAGCTGTGCAGCCCAAGAGGACAGAGGGCAGTCTTATTTCTGTGTCATCTTTGATTCATGAGCAGATACTGTTAATAAGATAAGCTGAGGTGCAAACAAAAGACATTTAAGGAGAAATCGTTATCTGTAAAATGAATATTGCTCAAGAATGGTCTCTTCACTGTAAATCATTCTAGTTGTGTAATGTAAAACTGCAGTTTTTCAACCAGATCCTGATCAAATTATCATTATTATTATTATTATTATTGCAAATGGCATGATTATTTAACTATATGAGGTAATATGCATCCTTATTTAGTACATGATGAAGTCTTCGTGGCTTAAGTATTGGCTTTATGCCTGTAAATTGGCTGAAGTGGTGATCTGCACATGTATAATAGAAGATACATATATATAATTGATTAAAATTATGTAAGGTACGTGCCTTCTGGGGCTGAGGTTTTTCAAAGCAGCTAAAGCATACTGTTGGCATGCATGTATAATAAATCTTCATTAATGCTATATCTTGAGACCTGATTCTGAGAAACATCAGAACACTTTTAGAATTTTTTTTTTTTTTGCAAAAATTAGACCTTTAGGGGGTATCACAGTTTGTCACTGTGGCAGTGCCTTATCTTATTTACCATTAAAAGGTTCATAGTATACCTTAAGGGTACATATTACCAGGGTTAGTGTAGTTAATTAAAATTATAACTAAAATTAAAACCATAAAAAGCAAATAAACCTGACTGATATTTAAAAAAAGTTTTTACTAATGACTAACACTACAGACAACACAGATTCAAATATTAATGAAAACTATAATATAAGCTAATAACACTGCATACTACTACACTGTTAAATATGTTTTTTGAAGATGTAAAAAAAATATTGTATTTTTTTTTTATTGTTGGAGCATGTTTTACAGGAAATGTCAGTATTTCTACTTCAAATTTCACATTTACTTGAATGTTATTGCCATTTCTTTGTAATTATTTGTGAAATTTATCAGCAATTTCTGAGTAAAAACGGTTACAAAATAATCCTACCATTTTTTCAGCACCCTCTAAATAATATGCATCTCCAATAAACTCTAAAGGTATCATTTTTTACACATTTTCTTAACTAAAGTAACAAAACAACTACCCATTGAAGTTCCTTTCTGTACTCTCATAGGAAGCATGTATACTTGAATTCTGGAGATCTGCTAGTCTTACCCATTCAGCACTTAAATTTAAAACCTACCTTTTTTAAACTCCAGATTTTAAGATCATAGAGATATTCTGACAATATTAAGCATGTGGCTGTAGTTATTTGCATGATATCTCTCTCCTGAAACCTCGTCTGCAGTGACCCGGAAACCCAGCCCTTCCCACAATCCCAAGCGTGGATCCATAACCATGGCAATGTAGCAGTGCTGCTGCTCAGGGTAAATAGCAGCAGCAGCTGGTTCCAATTGCACTGCAGCACAGGGGAACGAACGGGAGGGGGGCGATGTATGCTTAAGGAGGCGTCTATGAGGTGCTTTAACTTAAGCATTGGCATTCTTCACAATAAACTTTGGGAGCATACAAGCAATATTAGCTGTATAAAACTATATTTTAGGTAGTTGAGCAGGTATTTAAAAAAAAAAAAAAAAAAATCAATCCTTCCTGTATCAAGCATTTACCTAAGCATTTGGCTATTTTAGATTGCATTAAATGCAATGGGTGACTGGCCTTATCTTGCACAATCAGGCTCCGCACAAAGGGTGTGGACACCAGGGCTTCTCAGCAAGACTCCAAGCACAGCTGACAGTGAATCTGCAGATCTGAGGGGTGTTGGAAGGAGATTTGGGGGTGGGGGGAAGGTAAATAATTCATGATGTAAAAAAGAGAGAGGGCACGATTTAAAAGAGGCACGGACAGACACATTATGAGGCCTGATGCTGAGTGTTTGATGTCCACGCATTTGTGTTTTGTGGGCAGTAGCTGCACTAATGAACATTAATTATGAACATTAATTAGTGCTATACTTTGCATACAGTTTGTGTTGGGAAAGCTCGGTCATTGTAGAAGATAATTCTGTTATTATTATTGGTATTTTTGATAGCAAGACAACTTTAATAAAATAAAATAAAATAAAAAATAACAACCAAATTGCTACTTTTCAATCAATGTATTATTATTAAAGCCAAAACCATTAAATATTGTTTCGGTAATTTAAATAAATCTGAAATAAAATAAAAATATTATATGAAAAACTTAAAACAAAAATGATAAATGTTGTCTTGTCAACTGACTGAAACAAGTTTAAATTGAAATAAAAAATCTTTCAAATTAAAGCTATTTAAAAAGTAATAAAAATGACTAAAACTTTAAAATGTAAACTATAAAATAAATACTATAATAGTAAATAAATAATACTATAACACTCCTTTGAATCCAGAATGACACAAAAGCAGATAGGTCTATTCTTTTTGGCAAACAGAGTTTCAATGGATGATTTTCAAATGAACATCCATTAGAGGAAGTGATGTCTGCACATGGCTGATGGCAGTAACATTTGAATGTCAAATTCAGACACAATCATGACACTGTGATGAAATTCTCTTTCAGACCCACAGGCTTTTAGAGCCATTGTTCAACAAAACAGATCAGATCTGGTTAAAAAAAAAAAACAACTGTAGTCAGACTATCTGATTTATAGTTTCAAGGCGCAGCCTCAGAGAATCACAACTCTTTTTTAACATTAATAATAATACAAAAGGTTTCTTGAACAGCAAATCAGCATATTAGGATGATTTCTGAAAGGTCATGTGACACTGAAGACTGGAGTAATGATGCTGAAAAAAAGCCAGCTTTGCCATCACAGGAATAAATTATTCTTTTAAATATATTAAAATGGAAAACATTTTAAATTGTAATATTTCAAAACAGTTTTACTGTATTTCGATCAAATAAATGCAGTGATGAACATAAGAGACTTCTCTCAAAACCATTAAAAATGTTATTGCCCTTTTTTGAGCTTTTGAATGGTATTTGCGGTATGAAAATATGTGAAGTATGAAACATTTAGGAAAAATAAACATGACCCATTTATTTCTGTCTTGAATAACATGTACTTTGAGCACTTTGACAATAATATCAAATAAAAATACACTGTACAAAAATTCAACCTTCTAAAAATGTCTTTTCTTATTAATCAGCAGTGCCAAATTTACCTACGGCGATA